>JBBPBS010000417.1:4863275-4958466 GCA_037974835.1 Cicer judaicum
CTTATTAACGTATTTACTTATTAATTTATTTATTTACTTATTTATTTATTATTTCTTTATTCATTTACTTATTTATTTATTTATTTTATTTATTTTATTATTTATTCATCTACTTATTCGTTTACTTATTATTTATTTTATTTATTCATTTACTTATTTGTTTATTTATTATTTATTTTGTTGTTTATTTATTTCTTTATTTATTCATTTATTCATAGTAAGTAATTTATTTGTATTTGGTGGTGGTGTGACTATAATTCCTTTGCGGACTATTAGAGACGACGAACGACAAAGAAACGACCCGTTAGCAGATCAGATTCATTGGACGAAATCTTCAATCGAGGTAAGGGGTGGGATGAGGTTCGATTTTATGAGTATAAAATAACGTGAGATGAACGAAAATGCTGAAATTCCCAAATGTTCATTCGGGGCTTACTACGTATGGTTGAGCCCTATTGAGTAATATAATTAATTAATAAATGTGAATGGTAATAGTGAGGATTAAAATATAATCTAGTAACCTATAGAATTGCCATGAATTTATTTATATCAAGATTGTATGCTGTCTGATTTTATGAAATCTTATGCTGATTGTTAATGTATGAATGATGTGTACTCGAATGTTTTTGTTACTTGATTGAATTTGTGATATTACTAGAATGTGTCACCTATTGAATTCCTTATTATGTGATTGATGCAATTGGATTGTGTATTGTGAGTAGTGCAAACCAAATATTGTGATTTTATTGTGATTGATTGATAAAGATATATAATGATGAAATATTATGAAGTGATATTGAAACTTATTGAGTTGTGATGATCGAGTAAGTCTGAGATACGTGTTGTAGATTTTGGAGTTAAGATTATTTTGTCATCATATAGTGAGGGTCTGACAAACCTAGTGATTCGGGGAAGTACAACTGAATGAGCCTGATCGTGGAGGGCTACAGTCGAACTGTAAGACTGATAGACCTTGGGGGTACACCTAGTGGGGAATTCCTAAGTGGATTAGTGGGTTATTCCCTAAGGTCGGGACCTACCGTGCAACACAAGAGTACCCCGACTGTCGCGTATATGTGTCTCGGGTTGAGTTGAGGGGATCTATGAGGACTTGGCCATTCATGAATTGTCCATCCACTCTTGCAGTGGCATAGTATCAGGCCTCCTAACCAAGTACTTCAGAGTAGAACGGTACCAAATGATGAAGTGTAGAGTATAGGACATGCATAGGATTTCATTATGGTGATTATCCTATTGTGAATGAAGTTGATAAATCGTTGATATTATACAATTGATTGTTTTCCTTGATTGTGATAATTGATTGCTTGCGTGTTCCCCTCACGTATTTATACTGTTACATAATTTCGATACTCACCCCTCGTTGTTTGTGTTTGGCGTTTGCGACGGACGCAGATGAGTTGTAAGTTGCAGGTGATGACTAATACCATCGGAGAGGCGGAAGCCGTCATGTCTTGGAGATTCTATCTATATGAATTGTATTGATGTTATTTTGAGTATTTTTAGTTTTGGGAACTCCCGCTCTGATAGTGACATCGGGTTGGGACTATATTTGCACTGAATTTAAAACATAAGTATGTGTACTTCAAAAGGGATTCTGTTGTTTGATATTATGATTTCAATGTCATTACGTTTGATGGGAATTTTGGATTTATGTGACATGTCTGTGATTATGTGATATTCTTTATCTAAAAAAAAAAAATAAATTATTTGGGGTTTAGGGTGTCACATCATGTAGATTGATATGTGTAGAGTGCATCATGTAAATTGGTATGCGTATAGAAACTAAAATTTATTTTATCAACTTTTTTTTATTAATTATAAAATTGCAATTTTTATTTGAAACTCAATTTTTAAGATTAGGACAAAACTCCAAAATCCTTAAAATTGATGATGTGTTATGTTTTTGACCAATTTGGTGGCTTGATAGAAACTGAGGGATGTATCTATAAGCATGTTGAGTAGTTAGTATGAGAGGAGGCTACTATTTTGTAGATTTATGAATTAGTGTAATGCATTATCATTATCATATGTATGATGTTTTGTGTCGTGTACTACTTTAATGTATATAAATATAGAAATTTTTAAAGTTTGATAAAATTAGAAAATAAATTGGAACTATTTTAGAAGTGTTAATTAATTGTAAAATTTCCTATCTATCAATATATATAGTTTAAGTTTTATTTCAAAATATGAGTTGAAAATAATAACTTTTACAGTGATTAACTATTTAGGAATGTGTTTTTGATGATTAAAGTACGAATGAATTTTTAGAAATCTAATAGATTTTAAAAATATATGTGATTTGTTTTATTTGTATTGTATTTAGAAACGTGATTTATTTTAGTTGTTTTATTTATACTTGAATTATTGAAAAATAATTTAAAGGAAAAATTGGAATTCTCAATGATATTTTTTTTTTGGTGCTAAATAGTTAGTGATATTTTTTTTAATAATAATTTAAGTCAGGAAATCAATTTTTAGAATGATGTGTAACGTTGAAAGTGGTTTGATAGTGTGTTGTATCTTCTAGTAAATAATTATTTATCTTATCTTCTACTTGGAAAATCCACATATGCTTCCACTTGTTGTAACTTTTAAGTGATGGTTAATTCAAAAGAAAATTTAATCGTGATCAATTTGGAGCAATAAGACCTCTATGAGAATATGTTTCATTTTTAGAATCACCGTTTAAGTTATGAGATGAACGTAAAATCTTAGTGCTAATTTTTGGATTAATTATTTGAATGTGTATATGATTATGTAAATATTAAATTGTTTGTGTAACAAGTGTTCTAATTGTTGGGAAATGGTGTATAGAATTAGGGTAGTCGAGAGCATCTAAATGTTAAATAGTTTTATATTCCTTCAATTGAATTATTGGTTATATATTGATGTTAGTGACTTTTCTTTTATTGGTGTAACTAGTAGTAAATTACAAATAAATTATTGTGAAAGTGTAATTAATTGAATTTTTAACTTGAAGTAAGGAGTAGGAATTGTGGCGCCGCCTTCGCACTTCTAAACCACGTTAAAGATACTTTTAATTATTCATATTTGAATTTGAATGACTGCAATTATAGTTCCTAAAGTAGTTGACTAAATGAGTAGAAGGGACTAGCTACCCCAATGACTCATCGTCAATAAAAGAGACAACGATAACTCATTATTTTGTTAGAAGTACCTTTTAATTTTATTTTTTAAGTAGTTAAAAAACACATTCATTGCTTATACTAATTGAATTAATTTAATTATTAAATATATGTTATTAGGAAATAGTATCTCTATCATTAGTGTTTTTTTCTCCTTGATTATATACAAAGTTTGTTTTTATAGAGTACGTGATTATAAATTATTATAATATTATTAAGTTGTTAGATGTATCTAGTATTTTAAAAATTGTTCTCTTTGTCAGACCTAAATTAAATTTGTTGAATGTTTGGTGATAGGATTTAGATTTTATTTTAAGGAGTAAAACTAGTAATATTTGGTTTGAAAGAACTAGTTGAAATTGACAACGTACTTTGGATGTGTTTCATTTAACCAAACTAAATGAACTACATTATTATTGACAAAATATATATGTTATGTTTTATATGTAAATTACAGTGAGTAACTCTATGATATTCTATTTCATAATTGAATGATAAATATTATAGACATTTTATTTCAGAAATTGAATGATAAATATTGTGTGTTTAATTGATTTATTTTGTCATGTTAGTCTATCATGCTATGTTGATTTTCTATGTAACACCCTAAATTTTATAATAAACTATTTTATTAATAAAATATTATTTTAAATAATTAACTTGGTGTTAAAAATATTTTATAATATCTGTTGATAAATTTCGTGATTTGTTTTCGTTATATAGGTGCTTTAGATGATGTGCTAGTTTTATATATATTGGACTAAATGAGTAATATAATAACAAAAAATTTATTTTATACATTTTTCAAAATAATATTTTAGTGTAATATTTTGAGATAATAGTGATATTCTGTTTGATTTTCTTTATCTTTATATAATTATTATGATATTGTGATTTTATATATATTTATTATGATTTAGTAACTAATATAAAGTGTTGATGTTGTAATACCTAATTTATTATTATTATTATCATTATTATTATTATTATTATTTTTATTATTATTATTATTATATATGTGTTTGATATTTGATAATCTATCGTGTCACCTTGAAATTTATCTAAACTATTAGTAATAAAAATAATTTTGTTTATTCTTCCTTCTAATCAAATAAATAAAGTAACAATAAACAAATAAGTAAAAAGAAACTAAAAACACCACTCTTTAGCGGTACCTTTTTATGAGACTCCGAGGCACTGTTACCCTAGCTAATCTAGATGGAAAATACTCACATATATATAGATAGCTAAAAGCAAAGTTATTACTACCGCAAGAAACCTTCCTTTCGTGATTATTCCTGCCGCACCAAACATTCCTTTCCAATTTCTCCAATAAGCCAACCATAATCATAGCTCCATACACCGATCGTTGTCTCTCGATTGTGATTTTGTCGACTACTACTATCAGATTAAATAATCAAGCATATATTTTTTTTACAGGATTTTTCATCTTCTCCGGTTAGTTGCTTGTCATTTTTAAATTATTTGCGAACAACCACTGTTTGTGCCATTGTTATTTGAGTTTTGCGAAAAACCAATAGGTGTGTTTGTGTCATTGGATGAACATTTAGGTCATTTTCTTCCCCCTTAGGCTTATTCTTGTCCAATTAGGGTTTTTAGCCAATCTTGTGCATCCAATAAGTTCATTTGTCCCATTGGATTAACATTTAGGTCATTTTCATCCACCCTATGCTTAATCTTGTCCAATCAGGATTTTTAACCAATCTTGTGCATCCAATACGTTCATTTGTGTCATTGGATTAACATTTAGGTCATTTTCGACCTCCCTAGGCTTATTCTTGTCTAATTAGAGTTTTTAACAAATCTTGTCCATCCAATAGGTGTGTTTGTGTCATAGGATGAACAATTAGGTCATTTTCGTCCTCCCAAGGCATATTCTTGTCCAATTAAGGTTTTTAACCAATCTTGTGCATCCAATAAGTTCATTTGTGTCATAGGAGTAACATTTAGCTCATTTTCATCCTCCCTACGCTTAATCTTGTCCAATCAGGGTTTTTAACCAATCTTGTGCATCCAATAAGTTCATTTAATTTATTGGATTAAAATTTAGGTCATTTTCGTCCTTCCTAGGCTTATTCTTGTCTAATTAGGGTTTTCAAAAAATATTGTCCATCCAATAAGTTCATTTGTGTTATTGGATTAACATTTAAGTGAATTTCGTCCTCCCTAGGGTCAATCTTGTACGATTAGGTTTGTAACACGTCTTGTTTATCCAATAGGTGTGTTTGTGTCATAGGATGAACAAGTAGGTCATTTTCGTCCACCCTAGGATTATTCTTGTGCAATTAGGGTTTTTAACCAATCTTTTGCATCCAATAAGTTCAATTGTGTCATTGGATTAACATTTAGGTCATTTTCGTCCTCCTTAGGCTTATTCTTGTGCAATTAGGGTTTTTAACACATCTTGTGCGTCCAATAAGTTCATTTGTGCCATCGGATAAACACTTAGGTCATTTTCGTCCTCCCTAGGCTTATTCTTGTCCAATTAGGGGTTTTAACCAGTCTCGTGCTTCCAATAGGTGTGTTTGTGTCATTAAATGAACATTTAGGTCATTTTCATCCTCCCTAGGCTTATTCTTGTTTAGTTAAGGTTTTTAACCAATCTTATGCATCCAATAGGCGTGTTTGTGTCATAGGATGAACAATTAGGTCATTTTTGTCCTCTCTAGGCTTATTCTTGTCCATTTAGGGTTTTCAACCAATCTTGTTCATCCAATAAGTTCATTTGTGTCATTGGATTAACATTTAGGTTATTTTCGTCCTCCATATGTTAATCTTGTCCAATCATGGTTTTTAACAAATCTTGTCCATCAATTTGGTGTGTTTGTGTCATAGGATGAACAATTAGGTCATTTTCGTCCTCCCTAGGCTTTTTCTTGTATACTTAGGGTTTTCAACAAATCTTGTCCATCCAATAGGTGTGTTTATGTCATAGGATGAACAATTAGGTTATTTTCATCCTCCCTACGCTTATTCTTGTCCAATTATGGTTTTTAACCAATCTTGGCATCCAATAAGTTTATTTGTGTCATTGGATTAACATTTAGGTCCATTTCGTCCTCCCTAGGGTTAATCTTGTTCAATTAGGTTTTTAACACATCTTATTTATCCAATAGGTGTGTTTGTGTCATAGGATAAACATTTAGGTCATTTTCGTCCTCCGTAGACTTAATCTTGTCCAATTAGGGTTTTTAACCCATCTTGTGCATCCAATAGGTGTGTTTGTGTTATTGGATGAACATTTAGGTCATTTTCGTCCTCCGTAGACTTAATCTTGTCTTGTTAGGGTTTTTAACCATTCTTGTGCATCCAATGAGTTCTTTTGTGTCATTGGATGAACATTTAGCTTAATTTTGTCCTTCCTAGGCTTATTCTTACGCAATTAGGGGTTTTAACCAATCTTGTGCATCCAATAAGTTCATTTGTGTCATTGGATTAAAATTTAGGTCATTTTCGTCATCTTTGGGCTTAATCTTGTTCGATTAGTGTTTTTAACCAATCTTGTGCATCCAATAAGTTCATATGTGTCATTGGATTAAAATTTAGGTCATTTACGTCCTGTCTAAGCTTATTCTTGTCCAATTATGGTTTTTAACAAATCTTGGATTAACCAATTGTGTTCATCCAATAGCTGTGTTTGTGTCATTGGATCAACATTTAGGTCATTTTCTTCAACCCTAGGCTTATTCTTGTCCATTTATGGTTTTTAACCAATCTTGTTCATCCAATAAGTTCATTTGTGTCATTGGATTAATATTTAGGTCATCTTCGTCCTCCCTAGGCTTATTCTAGTCTAATTAGGGTTTTTAACAAATCTTGTGCATCCAATTGGTGTGTTTGTGTCATATGATGAACATATCGGTCATTTTCGTCCTCCCTAGGCTTTTTCTTGTCCTATTAGGATGTTTAACCAATTTGGTTCATCCAATAGGTGTTTTTGTGATATTGGATGAACAATTTGGTCATTTTCGTCCCCCTTGGGCTTATTCTTGTCCAATTAGGTTTTTTTACCAATCTTGTGCATCCAATAGGTGTGTTTGTGTCATTAGATGAACATTTAGGTCACTTTCATCCTCCCTATGCTTATTCTTATCCAATTAGCGTTTTTAACCAATCATGTGCATCCAATAAGTTCATTTGTGTCAATGGATTAACAATTAGGTCATTTTCGTCCTCCCTAGGCTTATTTTTGTGTACTTAGGGTTTTCAACAAATCTTGTCCATCCAATAGGTGTGTTTGTGTCATAGGATGAACAATTAGGTTATTTTCATCCTCCCTACGCTTATTCTTGTCCAATTATGGTTTTTAACCAATCTTGGCATCCAATAAGTTTATTTGTGTCATTGGATTAACATTTAGGTCCATTTCGTCCTCCCTAGGGTTAATCTTGTTCAATTAGGTTTTTAACACATCTTATTTATCCAATAGGTGTGTTTGTGTCATAGGATAAACATTTAGGTCATTTACGTCATCCGTAGGCTTATTCTTGTCCAATTAGGGTTTTTAACCCATCTTGTGCATCCAATAGGTGTGTTTGTGTTATTGGATGAACATTTAGGTCATTTTCGTCCTCCGTAGACTTAATCTTGTCTTGTTAGGGTTTTTAACCATTCTTGTGCATCCAATGAGTTCTTTTGTGTCATTGGATGAACATTTAGCTTAATTTTGTCCTTCCTAGGCTTATTCTTACGCAATTAGGGGTTTTAACCAATCTTGTGCATCCAATAAGTTCATTTGTGTCATTGGATTAAAATTTAGGTCATTTTCGTCATCTTTGGGCTTAATCTTGTTCGATTAGTGTTTTTAACCAATCTTGTGCATCCAATAAGTTCATATGTGTCATTGGATTAAAATTTAGGTCATTTACGTCCTGTCTAAGCTTATTCTTGTCCAATTATGGTTTTTAACAAATCTTGGATTAACCAATTGTGTTCATCCAATAGCTGTGTTTGTGTCATTGGATTAACATTTAGGTCATTTTCTTCAACCCTAGGCTTATTCTTGTCCATTTATGGTTTTTAACCAATCTTGTTCATCCAATAAGTTCATTTGTGTCATTGGATTAATATTTAGGTCATCTTCGTCCTCCCTAGGCTTATTCTAGTCTAATTAGGGTTTTTAACAAATCTTGTGCATCCAATTGGTGTGTTTGTGTCATATGATGAACATATCGGTCATTTTCGTCCTCCCTAGGCTTTTTCTTGTCCTATTAGGATGTTTAACCAATTTGGTTCATCCAATAGGTGTTTTTGTGTCATTGGATGAACATTTAGGTCATTTTCGTCCTCCCTAGGCTTATTCTTGTATAGTTAGGGTTTTTAACCAATCTTATGCATTCAATAGGCGTGTTTGTGTGTTTGGATGAACATTTAGCTCAATTTTGTCCTCCCTAGGCTTATTCTTGGGCAATTAGGGTTTTTAACCAATCTTATGGATCCAATAAGTTCATTTGTGTCATTGGATTAAAATTTAGGATATTTTTGTCCTCTTTAGGCTTAATCTTGTCTGATTAGTGTTTTTAACCAATCTTGTGCATCCTATATGCGTGTTTGTGTCATTGAATGAACAATTTTGTCATTTTTGTCATCCCTAGGCTTATTCTTGTCCAATTAGGGTTTTTAACCAATCTTTTGCATCCAATAAGTTCATTTATTTCATTGGATTAACATTTAGGTCAATTAAGTCCTCCATAGGCTTAATCTTGTCCAATTAGGTTTTTAACACATCTTGTTTATCCAATAGGTGTGGTTGTATCATTGGATTAGCAATTAGGTCATTTTCGTCATCCCTAGGCTTATTCTTGTCTAGTTAGGGTTTTTTACAAATCTTCTGCATCCAATGAGTTCTTTTGTGTCATTGGATTAACATTTAGGTCATTTTCTTCATCCCTACACTTAGTCTTGTCCAATCAGGATTTTTAACCAATCTTGTTCAATCAATAAGTTCATTCGTGTCATTGGATTGACATTGAGGTCATTTTCGTCATTCCTAGGCTTATTCTTGACTAATTAGGGTTTTTAACAAATCATGAGCATCCAATAGGTGTGCTTGTGTCATAGGTGGTACAATTAGGTCATTTTCGTCCTCCCTAGGCTTATTCTTGTCCAATTAGGGTTATTAACCAATCTTGTGCATCCAATAGGTGTGTTTGTGTCATTGGATGAACAATTAGGTCATTTTCGTCCTCCCTAGGCTTTGTCTTGTCAAATTAGGGATTTTAACCAATCTTGTGCATCCAATAAGTTCATTTGTGTCATTGGATTAACATTTAGGTACATTTCGTCCTCCCTAGGGTTAATCCTGTATAATTAGGTTTTTAACACATCTTCTTTATTTAGTAGGTGTGTTTGTGTCATTGAATGAATAATTAGGTCATTTTCGTCCACCCTAGGCTTATTCTTGTCGAATTAGGGGTTTTAACCAATCTTGTGCATCCAATAAGTTCATTTAAGTCATTGGATTAACATTTAGGTCAATTAAGTCCTCTCTAGGCTTAATCTTGTCCAATTAGGTTTTTAACACATCTTGTTTATCCAATAGGTGTGTTTGTGTCATTGGATGAACAATTAGGTCATTTTCGTCATCCCTAGGCTTATTCTTGTCTAGTCAGGGTTTTTTTTACAAATCTTGTGCATCCAATGAGTTCTTTTGTGTCATTGGATTAACATTTAGGTCATTTTCGTCATTCCTAGGCTTATTCTTGTCTAATTAGGGTTTTTAACAAATCATGAGCATCCAATAGGTGTGCTTGTGTCATAGGTTGTACAATTAGGTCATCTTCGTCCTCCCTAGGCTTATTCTAGTCCAATTAGGGTTTTTAACCAATCTTGTGCATCCAATAGGTGTGTTTGTCTCATTGGATGAACAATTAGGTCATTTTCGTCCTCCCAAGGCTTAGTCTTGTCCAATTAGGGTATTTAACCAATCTTATGCATCCAATAAGTTCATTTTTGTCATTCGATTAACATTTAGGTCCATTTCGTCCTCCCTTGGGTTAATCTTGTACAATTAGGTTTTTAACACATCTTCTTTATCCAATAGGTGTGTTCGTGTCACTGATTGAGTAAGTTGGTCATTTTCGTCCTCCCTTGGCTTATTCTTTTCGAATTAGGGTTTTTAACCAATCATGTGCATCCAATAAGTTCATTTATGTGATTGGATTAACATTTAGGTCAATTAAGTCCTCCCTAGGCTTAATCTATTCCAATTAGGTTTTTAACACATCTTGTTTATCCAATATGTGTGTTTGTGTCAATGGATGAACAATTACGTCATTTTCGTCATCCATAGGCTTATTCTTGTCTAGTTAGGGTTTTTTACAAATCTTGTGCATCCAATGAGTTCTTTTGTGTCATTGGATTAACATTTAGGTCATTTTCGTGATCCCTACACTTAGTCTTGTCCAATCAGGATTTTTAACCAATCTTGTTCAATCAATAAGTTCATTCGTGTCATTGGATTGACATTTAGGTCATTTTCGTCATTCCTTGGCTTATTCTTGTCTAATTAGGGTTTTTAACAAATCATGAGCATCCAATAGGTGTGCTTGTGTCATAGGTGGTACAATTAGGTCATCTTCGTCCTCCGTAGGCTTATTCTTGTCCAATTAGGGTTTTTAACCAATCTTGTGCATCTAATAAGTTAATTTGTGTCATTGGATTAACATTTATGTCATTTTCATTGTCCCTACGCTTAATCTTGTCCAATCAGGATTTTTAACCAATCTTGTGCATCCAATAAATTCATTTATGTCGTTGGATTAACATTTAGGTCATTTTCGTCCTCCCTAGGCTTATTCTTGTTCAATTAAGGTTTTTCACCAATTTTTTTCCTCCAATAGCTTTATTTGTGTCATTGGATCAACATTTAGGTCATTTTCGTCCCCCCGAGGCTTATTCTAGTCCAATTAGGGTTTTTAACCTATCTTCTGCATCCAATAAGCTCATTGTGGTGATTGGATTAACATTTAGATCATTTTCATCCTCCCTAGGCTTATTTTTGTCTAATTAGGGTTTTGAACAAATCTTGTCCATCCAATAGGTTTGTTTGTGTCATAGGAAGAACAATTAGGTCATTTTCGTCCTCGCTAGGCTTATTCTTGTCTAGTTTGGGTTTTCAACAAATCTTGTCCATCCAATAGGTGTGTTTATGTTATAGGATGAACAATTATGTCATTTTCGTCTATCCTAGGCTTATTCTTGTCCAATTAGGGTTTTGAACCAATCTTGTACATCCAATAAGTTCATTTGTGTCATTGGATTAACATTTATGTCAATTTCGTCTTCCCTAGGGTTAATCTTATTCAATTAGGTTTTAACAAATCTTATTTATCCAATAGGTGTGTTTGTGTCGTACGATAAACATTTAGGTCATTTTCGTCATCCCTAGGCTTATTCTTGTCCAATTAGGGTATTAACCAATCTTGTGCATCCAATAGGTTTGTTTGTGTTATTAGATGAACATTTAGCTCAGTTTTGTCCTCCCTAGGCTTATTCTTATGCAATTAGGGTTTTTAACCAATCTTGTGCATCCAATAAGTTCATTTGTGTCATTGGTTTAAAATTTAGGTTATTTTCATCCTCTTTGGGCTTAATCTTGTCTGATTAGTGTTTTTAACTAATCATATGCATCCAATAAGTTCATTTGTGTCATTGGATTAACATTTAGGTCATTTTTGTCCTGTCTAGGCTTATTCTTGTCAAATTATGGTTTTTAACAAATCTTGTGCATCCAATAGGTGTGGTTGTGTCATTGGATGAACCATTAGGTCATTTTCGTCCTCCCTAGGCTTATTCTTGTCCAATTAGGGTATTTAACCAATTTTGTTCATCCAATCGCTGTATTTGTTTCATCAGATGAACATTTAGGTCATTTTCGTCCACCCAATGCTTATTCTTGTCTAATTAAGGTTTTTAACCAATCTTGTTCATCCAATAAGTTCATTGTATCATTGGATTAACATTTACGTCATTTTCGCCATCCCTAGGCTTATTCTTGTCTAATTAGGGTTTTTAACAAATCGTGTGCATCCAATAGGTTTGTTTGTGTCATATGATGAACAATTAGGTCATTTTCGTCCTCCCTAGGCTTATTTTTGTCCAATTAGGGTGTTTAACCAATTTGGTTCATCCAATAGGTGTTTTTGTGATATTGGATGAACAATTAGGTCATTTTCGTCTCCCCTAAGCTTATTCTTATCCAATTAGGGTTTTTTTTTACCAATCTTGTGCATATAATAGGTGTGTTTGTGTCATTGGATGAACATTTAGGTCATTTTCATCCTCCCTAGGCTTATTCTTGTCCTATTAGGGTTTTTAACCAATCATATGCATCCAATAAATTCATTTGTGTCATTGGATTAACGTTTAGGTCATTTTCGTCCTCCCTAGGCATATTTTTGTCTAATTAGGGTTTTTAACATATCTTATAAACCCAATAGGTGTGTTTGTGTCATTGGATGAACAATTAGGTCATTTTCATCCTCACTAGTCTTATTCTTGTCCAATTAGGGTTTTTAACTAATCTTGTGCATCCAATAGGTGTGTTTGTGTCATTGGATGTACCATTAGGTCATTTTCGTTCTCCCTAGACTTATTCTTGTCCAATTAGGGTTTTTAACCCATTTTGTTCATCCAATAGCTGTGTTTGTGTCATTTGATGAACATTTAGGTCATTTTCGTCCACCATAGGTTTATTCTTGTCCAATTAGGGTTTTTAACCAATCTTGTGCATCCAATAAGTTCATTTGTGTCATTGGATTAACATTTAGGTCATTTTCGTCCTCCCTAGGCTCATTCTTGTGCAATTAGGGTTTTTAACACATCTAGTGTGTCCAATAAGTTCATTTGTGTCATCGGATAAACATTTAGGTCATTTTCGTCATCCCTAGGCTAATTCTTGTCTAATAAGGGTTTTTAACCAATCTTGTGCATCCAATTAGGGTTTTTAACTAATTCTTGTCCAAAAGAAAGACATCTGTTCCCCTCCATGTCAACCTCATCTGATCATTCTATAAACAAAAAACTATACGCCCTGAGTGATCTCCACGCGCCCCGTAAGATCCTCCTAACATAGCTCAAGTCAGGCATTCCCATCTACATTCCCATCCACCGGGTACAAGCCGGTAGGATTGTCCTGGCTCTCATCTGAGGGCAAAGCCCAGATTTCCACAATAGTTGTAAAAGGTCACCAACTGAAATTAACAGTTAACACATAACATTTAAGTTTTTAAATGCACAAAATAACCTTTCAACTTAGCATGCACCTTAAGAGGGTTTTCCATATAAAAATGAAATCAAAATAAGTCTTAAATCAATCAAGTAATAAACAACTGGCCAATCCATTGATGAACCAATTGAGCAATCGATTATCTAACTAAGAATAAGAATTTCCACTAAGCCAATCGATTGGGAAATCGATTTGGATGAAGGTTTTTAGTGGAATCTGTACTCTAGGCTTAAATCAATCGATTGGGCAATCGATTGAATGAATAGCTGAGCCTCTGTAACGAAGTCGATCGATTGGCAAATCGATTTGTTCGCTATTTTTTTTCAAAATTCAAAAAACAGGAGACATAACAATTGGTTTTAAGAAACATATTTACAAAATCGATTGGCATGTCGATTTTGTCAATTTAGCTGAGCTCCTGTAATACATCAAATCGATTGGCAAATCGATTTTTATGATTGGCTTTCCACCAAATCGAATCGATTTCCCTGAATATTTTTCTAAAACTACATAAACTAACTCAATCACATTCACACACAACTCCAAAACATAACACTTAGCAATTTCAACACAATCACCACGACATCTCAAGTTTCGAAATAGTTTTACAATCAATTACACTTATACACGATTTCCAAAACATAACACTTAGTAAAATCATCACACTCACAATGACATCTCAAGTTCAAACACTCAATCATAAAGTTGAATCAAACACGACTCGTGTGCCAAACACCCTAATGCAATGAGTATATGCCAAAATGCATGGACCCGGAATTCCAAACCAAAACCCTCCTAGAAGGGCCGTAAATCATAATTGTACCACCTATCGCAGGCCGAAGTACCAATTACCAAGGTGCCACCTATCACGGGTCTGCACAATTTACAAAAACGTAAATCATAAATGTACCGCCTATCACAAGCCAAAATACTATTTATCAAGGTGCCACCTTTCACGGGTCTGCACGATTTACAAAAAGCATGAAAATGCATGAGCATACTCTGACTCCATCCACGATAATCGTTAAGCAAATGCAGATATTAGAAGATTCCACATTTTTAATACTCATTTAACTTAAACGATTTTCACAACAAACATTAAGTAAACAATATATTAAGAGATTCCCCATTCTTAACACTCATTTAACTTAAACGATTTTCACAATAAACATTAAGTAAACAAGACATTAAGAGATTCCCCATTCTTAATACTCATTTAACTTAAACGATTTTCAAAACATACATTCAGTAAACAGAGATATTAAAAGATTCCCCATTTTTAATACTCGTTTAACTCTAATGGTTTTCAAATTCCACACAAAACAAACTCAAACATTTTGTCAAATCCAATCCACAATTCACACCAAATCACATCAATTCAATCTTTTCACAAAATCCAAACAAACACATCTCAAATTTCATAGGTATTAATTAAGAACACGTCAAATACGATGAACACAAATCAAAACAACCCACCACTCAAACACAACAAATTTCATTTACTCAAAATCATACATAAATGAGTTTAAATTCGTTTTCCACAAAACATTCCTCAATATCACCAACCCTAACAAAATTCTTTTCCACACAACCACAGATAAGTCCCTAAATGAAAACTAAAATTTTTGAAGGAGCCTTTACCTTCACGTTAGTTTTAACATGCGATTACGGTACCGCGAGTAAATCCGGTAAAATCTCTGCTCGCAACGTCACTTCCAAAGTTGGTTCCCTAGCACCGTAGCGTGGTAGTGAGCAACTTTCCCTTCTATCTCTTCGCGAAATGAAGCTTAGATCTAGATGAAACGGGGAGGTTTGTGTTTGACGGTTTTGAAATCCCTAACATAGTTTTTCTTCGTTTTCGATACAACGAGGAAGTATGAAGCTGAGAAATCCTTGCTTTCTTACCCACTAAGCCTTGGGTTTCTATTCTTGAACAAAACGGAAGCAAAGAAAGCAAAAAAAATGAATAACAATGGAGGGAAGAGGAAGCTGAGCACGCGAGACAAGGAGAGGAAAATGTTTTTAGGTTTTCCTTCAGTTTTCCTTTCTTCCTGTTTCCTTCCTTTCTATTTCTTTTTCCTTTCTATTTCCTTTCCCTTTTCCCTCCACACAAACATATATATATATATATATATATATATTAATTATAATTAACAAATATCTCAAAATATCTAGATATTTATTAAAATTACCATTTCACCCCTAACTTCCCAAACCACTTTTTGTTAAAAATATCTTCACTCGTCATAACTAAATTGACAGATTAAATTCTTAGCAGTCCGAGATATTTTTAACGAAACTTTCTAGAATTAAATTCTTCATAAAAGATCCATAGTAGTTAATTTAATTTATTTATCGACGAACAATTTTAATCGGGGTATCAAAATATATTTTTGGGCATTTAAGCTCACAAATATTAACAACTTGGCTAAAATGCCTCCGAGTTCAATACCCAAAATACACTAAAATACATAAAGTATAATTCAGAATTATGGGTCTTACATTACTACCCCCCTAAAATTAGTTTTGTCCTCAAAACTACGCGTCGATAAATAACTCTGGGTGTTGTTCTCTCATCTTGCTCTCCAGTTCCCAAGTCGCATCTCCAGTAATTGGGTTCCAAATCACCTTGACCAACAAAACATCCTTGGTCCTCAATCGTTTAATCTTCCTGTCATCATATCTCACGGGTGGTACTTTGAATGACAGGTTATCCTTTAGCTGGATTGTGTCTGGTTCGATAACATGAGATGGATCTGCAAGATATTTCCTCAACTGGGACAACGAAACACGTCATGAATATTGGACAGTATCGGAGGCAATGCAATCCGATAAGCAACAGGCCCAATTCGTGCAGTAATCTGATATGGTCCAATGAATTTCGGAGTCAACTCCTTCGATTTCAAGGCTCTACCAACTCCAATAGTAGGTGTGACTCTTAGAAATACATGGTCACCTTGTTCGAATTCTAAAAGTCTGCGACACTTGTCCGCGTAACTCTTCTGACGATCTTGTGAAGTCTTCATTTTCTCCTTGATCTTCCTTACCTTAGCTATAGTCTGTTGCACCATCTCTGGTCCGACAATCATATTTTCTTCATCCTTATACCAACACAAGGGCGTTTGACACTTGCGCCCATATAAAGCCTCATATGGTGCCATTCCAATACTTGCGTGGAAGCTATTGTTATTGGTGAACTCAATCAACGAAAGTACATCATCCCAACTTCCTCTATCATCTAATACACATGCTCTCAACAGATCTTCCAGGGACCAATTCGTCCTTTCAGTCTGTTTGTCCGTTTATGGATGGTAAGCTGAACTCAATCGTAGTTTCATTCCAAATGCTTCGTGCAATGCTCCCAAAAAATGTGATGTGAACTTCGGATCACGGTCTGATATAATACTCGATGGTACCCCGTGTAACCTCACAATTTCAGCAATGTAGATCTCTATTAGCTGATCTACCTTATAGGTGGTCTTTACTGGCAAAAAGTGGGCGGATTTAGTCAGTCGATCCACTATCACCTATATAGAATTATTCTTTCTCCTCGTTTTAGGCAATCCAGTTATAAAATCCATGGAAATGCTGTCCCACTTCCATTCAGGTATATCTAAAGGTTGCAACATCCCAGCAGGTCGCTGATGTTCCACCTTCGCTTTTTGACAAGTTAGACAAGTTGATACATACTCCGCTACATGTTTCTTCATTCCTGGCCACCAATAATTCTGTCTTAAATCCTAATACATCTTTGTTGCTCCAGGATGAATACTTAACTTACTCTTATCAGCCTCTTTTAAAATTGTTTTCCTCATATCTGTAATTTCTGGTACACAAATCCTACCATTACATCGCAAAATATTATCTGATCCAATCTTGAACTCTGTTGTCTTCCCTTGCACCATTATACTCCTCTTCTCTTGAATTAAGACGTCTTCTTGAGAATTTGCAATGTCTTCAAGTAGTCTACTCGAAATCTTAATCATTCCGAATTTCAAAATTCCAGGTGCAAACTCTACGTTCAAGTGTAGGTCTCTAAAAGCTTCCCACAACTCTTCTTGTCTAGCCATAATTGTAGAAGACACCGATACACTTCTTCTACTCAACGCATCAGCCACTACATTGGCCTTCCCAGGGTGGTATTGCAGTGTGAAATCAAAATCATTGAGAGTCTCCATCCATCGTCTCTGCCGCATGTTCAATTCCTTCTGATCAAAAAAATATTTCAAACTTTTATGGTCACTGAACACTGTGAACGTGCACCCATATAAATAGTGCCTCCAGATCTTCAATGCAAAAACAACAGCAGCAAGCTCCAAATCATGAGTAGGATAGTTTCTCTCATGAATCTTCAATTGCCTTGAGGCATAAGCTACAGCTTTCTTGTGTTGCATCAGAACACATCCCAAACCTTGGTGAGATGCATTGCAATAAACTTTATAGGGTTCATCTGATTGCGGTAATACCAACACTAGTGAGGTTGTCAATTTTCTCTTTAGTAACTGAAAATTTTCCTTACACTTCTCCGTCCATGCGAACGGTTGATCTTTTCTAGTAAGTTGTGTCAATGGAGTCACAATCTTAGCAAAACCTTCAATAAACCTCCTGCAGTACCCCGCCAGTCCTACAAAACTTCGTATGTCAGTTGCAGTCTGAGGTTGTTTCCAAGCAAGAACCGCCTCAATCTTAGCCGGATCTACAGCGATTCCTTCCTTAGTTATCACATGTCTTAAGAAATTCACTTTCTCTAGCCAAAATTCTCACTTAGACAGATTGGCATACAATCGCTTCTCGCATAAAATCTTAAGAACTTGACGTAAATGTTCTCCATGCTCTTCTTCAGTTCTTGAATAAATTAATATATCATCAATGAACACCACAACAAACTTATTAAGGAATGGATTAAAGATTCTATTCATGTAGTCGATGAAAATTGCTGGTGCATTGGTAACCCCAAACGGCATAACGAGATATTCATAATGTCCGTAACAGGTTCTGAAAGCAGTTTTCTAAATATCTCCTTCCCTTACTCGAATCTGATGGTAACCCGACTTCAAGTCAATCTTCGAATATATCGCGGCCCCTCTCAACTGATCCATTAAATCATCGATGCATGGCAAAGGATAACGATTCTTAATAGTTGCCTTATTAAGCTGTCTATAATCCACACATAAGTGCGAGCTTCCATCCTTGTTCTTAACTAGCAAAACTGGAGCTCCCCATGGTGATACACTTGGTCTAATAAATTTTTTCTCCAACAAATCTTCAATTTGGCTTTTGAGCTCATTTAATTCCAATGGCGACATTCGATACAATGCAATTGAAATGGGTCCAACTCTTGGGTGCAAATCAATGAAAATTTCCACTTCTCTTACCGGTGGCAATCCTGGGATTTCCGTTGGAAATACGTCCCGATACTCATTGACGAGCATCACATCTTCTATGTCCACATTTATCTTTGCCTCCACATTAGCCAGAGACAAAAACTCATGAGTTCCTTCTCTTAGCGACACTCGGAGTTTGTTGACGGCTAGATACTTAACGACTCCTGGTTCGGGGAAAAGAACCAATTTACGAGCACAATCCACAATCACATAATGGTAAGACATCCAATCCATACCGAGAATGACCTCGAGTGATTGTAGAGATAAACAAATCAAATTAACCAAGAAATCCCTATTATGAATAGTTATTTGACAATGCAAACATGCAGAATTTATTGTCAAAGTCTTAGCAGGTGTGGAAACAACCAAATCAAAAGGTAAAGCAGACACAAATAACTTCAAATGATTCACACAATCCATAGCAATGAAGGAATGGGTTAGAGTGTTACCTTCAATCTCACAATCACGTTGAATCAGATTGCCAGATGGATTCCCATCTTCAGCACTCACAATAAATGCGTCCTCTAGGAGTAAGACGAGTAGCCCTAGTTACATTCACAACTGGTTCTAACTTTGGAGTCAAGCAATCCTTTGCCATGTGTTATGGCTTCTGACAATTGTAGCAAGTGAGAGTATTAGGGGTACAAGCGTTAGCATAATGTCCCTCTTCCCCACATTGGAAACATCGAACCACTCGTCCCAATTGTCTCTCGAAATTTTGGTTCCCTGGCCGATTCTGTCCACCGTTGTTATTTTGTGGTCGATTATAAGGTTTAGCACCTTGTTTCCCCTTGTTGTTTTGATAATTCACCGGACTAGGCCCTCTTGCACTAAAATTCCCTCCTCGGCTAGCCCTCTTATTCTTCATATCCTCAACTTCCCTACATTTTTCCACAAGAACTTGGAATCGTTGAATTCCCAAAGGCAAGACAGAGTCTTGAATCTCATACTTTAGTCCGTCTTGGAAACGATGACACATGAATGGTTCATTAATCTCTTCACGGAAAAACCTGAAATGTCTTGATAGCGATTCAAACTTAGCAGCATATTCGCCCACGGTCATGTTCCCCTGATGCAGTTTCAGGAAATCATCACCCAGTTTAGTCCTGGTACTCATCGGGAAGTATTTCTCTAAAAACTTCCTTTTGAATGATTCCCAGTTCACCTCCTCGTGAGCTAATCTCATCAACAATCTTGCACTCCTCCACCAGTACTTCGCATCTCCTAATAGCATATAAGTGGCATAGTTGACCTTCACTTCTGCCTGGCAGTTAATCATTTCGAAGATCTTGTCCACTTCATGGATCCATTGATCCGCTTTCTCTGAATTCTCATCCCCCTTAAACTTGGGAGGATTGTAACCACGAAAGTCTTCTAATCCTCTTGACTCTGCAGCACGAATCTCTCTTTCCCTCTTTTCAAGATCACGTTGAGTCTTGGCAGTAGTCTGTGCAGCAACTGACGCAACCATGTTATTCATGGCCTACGCCATTCGATCATCCCTATTAGCATTGGCTCTCGGAGCGTCATTCCTTCTTGGCGGCATGGTTTTCCTATAAAACCATCATCAAGTAGAGTCTTAGCACTACTTCAAATAATTCCAAAACTAACTTCCGACCACATAAACACATAATAATTATTTTGGACTTGACAACTCAAACCACCTAAACCGACGCATGATCAGATGACAACTCCCAACCTACAGGTTGACTGACAATCTATAACCAAAGGTTGCACAGCCCCCAAAGAAAACCAAACCAAAGCTCTGATACCACAATGTAACACCCTAATTTTCAAAGCGAGGGTGTATTTTTTTTTCAAAAGAAATTAAAATAAAACAGAGAAATAAATAAGGAAATACCTTTGGATAAATATTAAAGTCATTATAATTTACAAGCAGCGGAAAAGTTTTTTGAAATATGAATCCAAAGTATTTACACATCAAAAAGCGGTACACGGAATCCATCGAAAATAACATGTCATGCTGACAATATTAGTATATGTACAGTCTTCCAATTTAAAATAAACGCAATCCAAAAGAAAGACATCTGTTCCCCTCCATGTCAACCTAATCTGATCATTCTATAAACAAAAAACTATACGCCTTGAGTGATCTCCACGCGCCCCGTACGATCCTCCTAATATAGCTCCAGTCAAGCATTCCCATCTACATTCCCATCCACCGGGTACGAGCCGGTAGGATTGTCCTGGCTCTCATCTGAGGGCAAAGCCCAGATTTCCACAATAGTTGTAAAAGTTCACCAACTGAAATTAACAGTTAACACATAACATTTAAGTTTTTAAATGCACAAAATAACCTTTCAACTTAGCATGCACCTTAAGAGGGTTTTCCATATGCTAAAAGTTCATATAATGCTTGCCAAATAAAAATGAAATCAAATAAGTGTTAAATCAATCAAGTAATAAACAACTGGCCAATCCATTGATGAACCAATTGAGCAATCGATTATCTAACTCAGAATAAGAATTTCCACTAAGCCAATCGATTTGGATGAAGGTTTTTAGTGGAATCTGTACTCTGGGCTTAAATCAATCGATTGGGCAATCGATTGAATGAATAGCTGAGCTCCTGTGACGAATTCAATCGATTGGAAAATCGATTTGTTCACTATTTTTTTCAAAATTCAGAAAACAGGAGACAAAACAATCGATTGGGAAATCGATTTCTTAATTGGTTTTATGAAACATATTTACAAAATTGATTGGCACATCGATTTTGTCAATTTAGCTGAGCTCCTGTAATACATCAAATCGATTGGCAAATCGATTTTTATGAATGGCTTTCCACCAAATAGATTATGGAATCGATTTCACTGAATATTTTTCTAAAACTACATAAACTAGCTCAATCACATTCACACACAATTCCAAAGCATAACAATTTGCAATTTCAACACAATCCCCACGACAACTCAAGTTTTAAAATAGTTTTACAGTCAATTACACTTATACACAATTTCCAAAACATAACACTTAGTAAAATCATCACACTCACAATGACATCTCATGTTCAAACACTCAATCATAAACTTGAATCAAACACGACTCGTGTGCCAAGCACCCTAATGCAATGCGTATATGCCAAAATGCATGGACTCAGAATTCCAAACAAAAACCCTCCTCGAAGGGCCTTAAATCAAAATTGTACCGTCTATCGCAGGCCGAAGTACCAATCACCGAGGTGCCACCTATCACGGGTCTGCACGATTTACTAAAAAGCGTAAACCATAAACGTACTGCCTATCACGGGCCCGTACCGTTTACCGAGGTGCCACCTATCACGGGTCTGCACGGTTTACTAAAAAGAACATAAATCGTAAATGTACCGCCTATCACAGGCCAAAGTACTATTTACCAAGGTGCCACCTATCACGGGTCTGCATAATTTACAAAAAACCGTAAATCGTAAATGTACCGCCTATCACAGGCCAAAGTACTATTTACCAAGGTGCCACCTATCACGGGTCTGCATAATTTACAAAAACGTAAATCATAAATGTACCGCTTATCACAGGCCAAAGTACTATTTATCAAGGTGCCACCTATCACGGGTCTACACGATTTACAAAAAGCATGAAAATGCATGAGCATACTCTGACTCCATCCACGACAATCGTTAAGCAAATGCATATATTAGAAGATTCCCCATTTTTAATACTCATTTAACTTAAAATATTTTCACAACAAACATTAAGTAAACAAGATATTAAGAGATTCCCCATTCTTAACACTCATTTAACTTAAACGATTTTCACAATAAACATTAAGTAAACAAGACATTAAGAGATTCCCCATTCTTAATACTCATTTAACTTAAACGATTTTCAAAACATACATTAAGTAAACAGAGATATTAAAAGATTCCCCATTTTTAATATTCGTTTAACTCTAATGGTTTTCAAATTCCACACAAAACAAACTCAAACATTTTATCAAATCCAATCCACAATTCACACCAAATCACATCAATTCATTCTTTTCACAATATCCAAACAAACACATCTCAAATTTCATAGGTATTAATTAAGAACACGTCAAATACGAAGAACACAAATCAAAACAACCCACCACTCAAACACAACAAATTTCATTTACTTAAAATCATACATAAATGAGTTTAAATTCGTTTTCCACAAAACATTCATCAATATCACCAACCCTAACAAAATTATTTTCCACACAACCACAGATAAGTCCCTAAATGCAAACTATAAGTTTGGAAGGAGCCCTTACCTTCACGTTAGCTTTAACGTGCGATTACGGTATCGCGAGTAAATCCGGTAAAATCTCCGCTCGCAACGTCACTTCCAAAGTTGGTTCCCTAGCACCAAAGCATGGTAGTGAGCATCTTTCCCTTCTATCTCTTCATGAAATGAAGCTTAGATCTAGATGAAACGGGGAGGTTTGTGTTTGACGATTTTGAAATCCCTAATACCGTTTTTCTTCGTTTTTGATACAACGAGGAAGTATGAAGCTGAGAAATCCTTGCTTTCTTACCCAATAAGCCTTGGGTTTCTATTCTTGAACAAAAGGGAAGCAAGGAAAGCAAAAAATAAAATGAATAACAATGGAGGGAAGAGGAAGCTGAGCGCGCGAGACAGGGAGAGGAAAATGTTTTTAGGTTTTCCTTCAGTTTTCCTTTCTTCCTTTTTCCTTCCTTTCTATTTCTTTTTCCTTTCCATTTTCCCTCCACACAAAAATATATATATACATATATATATATATATATATATTAATTATAATTAATAAATATCTCAAAATATCTAGATATTAATTAAAATTACCATTTCTCCTCTAACTTCACAAAACTCTTTTTGTTAAAAATATCTTTAGCAGATGAAATTCTTAGTAGTCCGAGATATTTTTAACGAAACTCTCTAGAATTAAATATTTCGTAAAAGATCCACAGCAATTAATTTATTTTATTTATCGACAACAATTTTAATCGGGGTATCAAAATATATTTTTGGGCATTTAAGCTCACAAAATACTAACAACTTGGCTAAAAAGCCTCTGAATTCAATACCCAAAATACACTAAAATACATAAAGCATAATTCAGAATTACGGGTCTTACATCATTGGATGAACATTTAGGTCATTTTCGTCCTCCCTAGGCTTATTCTTGTCTAGTTAGGATTTTTAACCAATCTTCTGCATCCAATAAGCGTGTTTGTGTGTTTGGATGAACATTTAGCTCAATTTTGTCCTCCCTAGGCTTATTCTTGTGCAATTAGGGTTTTTAACCAATCTTGTGCATCCAATAAGTTCATTTGTGTCATTGGATTAACAATTAGGTCATTTTCGTCCTCCCTAGGCTTATTCTTGTCCAATTAGGGTTTTTAACCAATCTTGTGCATCCTATACACATGTTTGTGTCATTGCATGAACAATTATGTCATTTTCGTCCTCCCACGACCTATTCTTGTCCAATTAGGGTTTTTAACCAATCTTGTGCATCCAATAAGTTCATTTATGTCATTGGATTAACATTTAGGTAATTTTTGTTCTCCCTAGGCTTAATCTTGTCAAATTAGGTTTTTAACACATCTTGTTTATCCAATAGGTGTGTCTGTGTCATTGGATGAACAATTAGGTCATTTTTGTCATCCCTAGGCTTATTCTTGTCCAGTTAAGATTTTTTACCAATCTTGTGCATCCAATAAGTTCTTTTGTGTCATTGGGTTAACATTTAGGTCATTTTCGTCATCCCTACGCTTAGTCTTGTCCAATCAGGATTTTTAACCAATCTTGTGCAATCAATAAGTTCATTCTTGTCATTGGATTGACATTTAGGTCATTTTCATCATTCCTAGGCTTATTCTTGTCTAATTAGGGTTTTTAACAAATCTTGAGCATCCAATAGGTATGCTTGTGACATAGGTGGTACAATTAGGTCATTTTCGTCCTCCCTTGGCTTATTCTTGTTGAATTAGGGTTTTTAACCGATCATGTGAATCCAACAGGTGTGTTTATGACATTGGATGAACATTTAGCTCATTTTCGTCCTCCCTATGCTTATTCTTGTCCTATTCGGGTTTTTAACCAATCTTGTTCATCCAATAAGTTCATTTGTGTCAATTGATTAACATTAAGGTCACATTCCTCCTCTCTAGGGTTATTCTTGTCCAATTAGGGTTATTAACCAACCTTTTGCAACCAATAGGTGTGTTTGTGTCATTGGTTGAACCATTAGGTCATTTTCGTCCTCCCTAGGCTTAATCTTGTCCAATCAGGGTTTTTATCCAATCTTGTGCATCCAATAAGTTCATTTGTGTCATTGGATTAACATTTAAGTCATTTTCTACTCCCTAGGCTTTTTCTTGTCTAATTAGGGATTTGAACAAATCTTGTCCATCCAATAGGTGTGTTTGTGTCATAGAATGAACAATTAGGTCATTTTCATCCTCTCATGGCTTATTCTTGTTCTATTATGGATTTTCACCAATTTTGTTCATCCAATAGCTGTATTTGTGTCATTGGATGAACATTTAGATCATTTTCGTCCCCCCGAAGCTTATTCTTGTCTGATAAGGGTTTTTGACCAATCTTGGGCATCTAATAAGTTAATTTGCGCCATTGGATTAACATTAAGGTCAATTTCATCCTTCCAAGAGTTAATCTTGTACAATTAGGTTTTTAACACATCTTGTTTATCCAATAGGTGTGTTTGAGTCATAGGATGAACAATTAGGTCATTTTCGTCCTCCCTAGACTTATTCATGTCCAATTAGGGTTTTTTTTTCCAATTTTGTTCATTCAATAATTGTGTTTGTGTCATTGGATGAACATTTAGGTCATTTTCGTCCCCCCGACGCTTATTCTTGTCCAATTAGGGTTTTTAACCTATCTTGTGCATCCAATAAGTTCATTGGTGTGATTGGATTAACATTTAGATCATTTTCGTCCTCCCTAGGCTTATTTTCGTTTTTAACCAATCATGTGCATCGAACAGGTGTGTTTGTGTCATTGGATGAACAATTAGGTCATTTTCGTCCTCACTAGTCTTATTTTTGTCAAATTAGGGTTTTTAACCAATCTTGTGCATCCTATAGTTGTGTTGGTGTCATTGGATGAACCAATAGGTCATTATCGTTATCCCTAGGCTTATTCTTGTCCAATTAGGGTTTTTAAACCATTTTGTTCATCCAATAGCTGTGTTTGTGTCATTGAATAACCATTTAGGTCATTTTCGTCCACCCTAGGATTATTCTTGTTCAATTAGGGTTTTAAACGAATATTATGCATCCAATAAGTTCATTTGTGTCATTGGATTAACATTTAGGTCATTTTTGTGCTCCCTAGACTTATTCTTGTGCAGTTAGGGTTTTTAACACATCTTGTGCGTCCAATAAGTTCATTTGTGTCATCAGATAAACATTTAGGTCATTTTCGTCCTCCCTTGGCTAGTTCTTGTCCAAATACGGTTTTTAACCAATCGTTTGCATCCAATAGGTGTGTTTGTGTCATAGAATGAACTTTTAGATCCTTTTTCTCCTCCATAGGCTTATTCTTGTCCAATAAGGGTTTTTAACCAACCTTGTGCATCCAATAGATGTGTTTGTGTTATTCGATGAACTTTTAGGTCATTTTCGTTTTCCCTAGGCTTATTCTTGTCTAATTAGGGTTTTTAACAAATCTTGTGCATCCAATAGGTGTGTTTGTGTCATACGATGAATAATTAGGTCATTTTCGTGCTCCCTCGGCTTAGCCTAGTCCAATTAGGGTTCTTAACCAATCTTTTGCATCCAATAAGTTCATTTGTGTCATTGGATTTACATTTTGGTCAATTTCTTTCTCCCTAGGGTAAATCTGGTTCAATTAGGTTTTAACACATTTTCTTTATTCAGTAGGTGTGTTTGTGTAATTGAATAAACCATTAGGTAATTTTCATCCTCCCTAGGCTTAGTCTTGTCTTATTAGGGTTTTTAACTAATCTTGTGCCTCCAATAAGTTCATTTGTGTCATTGGATTTACATTTAGGTCATTTCCGTCCTCCCTAGGCTTATTCTTGTCCGAGTAGGGTTTTTAACCAAGCTTGTGCAAACAATAGGTGTGTTTGTGTCATTCGATGAACAATTAGGTCCTTTTTGTCCTGCCTAGGCTTATTCTTGTCTAGATAGGGTTTTTGACCAATCTTGTGCATCCAATAAGTTCATTTGTGTCATTGGATTAACATTTAGGTCATTTTCGTCATCCTACGCTTAGTCTTGTCCAATCAGGATTTTTAACCAATCTTGTGCATCCAATAAGTTCATTCGTGTCATTGGATTGACATTTAGGTCATTTTCGTCCTCTTTAGGGTTATTCTTGTCCAATTAAGGTTTTTAACTAATCTTGTGCATTCAATAGGTGTGTTTGTGTCATTCGATGAACCATTAGGTCATTTTCCTCATCCCTAGGCTAATTTTGGTCCAATTAGGGTTTTTAACCAACCTTGAGCAACCAATAGGTGTGTTTGTGTCATTGGATGAACAATTAGGTCATTTTCGGCCTCCCTAGGCTTATTCTTGTCCAATTAGGGTTTTTAACAAATCTTGTGCATCCAATAGATGTGTTTGTGTCATTGGATGAACAATCAGGTCATTTTCATCCTCACTAGGCATACTCTTGTCCAGTTAGGGTTTTTAACCAATCTAGTGCATCCAATATGTGTTTTTGTATCATTGGATGAACAATTAGGTCATTTTCGTCCTTCCTATGCTTATTCTTGTCCAATTAGGGTTTTTAACAAATCTTGTGTATCCAATAAGTTCATTTCTTTCATTGGATTAACATTTAGGTCAATTTCGTCCTCCCTAAGGTTAATCTTGTACAATTAGGTTTTTAACACATCTTGTTTTTTCAACAGGTGTGTTTGTGTCATATGATGAACAATTAGGTAATTTTCGTCCTGCCTAGGCTTTTTCTTGTCCAATTAGGGCTTTAACCAATTTTGTTCATCCAATAGCTGTGTTTGTGTCATTGGATGAACATTTTGGTCAATTTCGTCGCCCCAAGGCTTATTATTATCGAATTAGGGTTTTGAACCTATCTTCTACATCCAATAAGCTCATTGGTGTGTACGGGTTAACATTTAGATCATTTTCGTCCTCCCTAGGCTTATTTTTGTCTAATTAGGGTTTTAAACAAATCTTTTACACCCAATAGGTGTGTTTGTCATTAGATGAACAATTAGGTCATTTTCATCCTCACTAGTCTTATTCTTGTCTAATTAGGGTTTTTAACCAATCTTGTGCATGCAATACGTGTGTTTATGTCATTGGATGAACCATTAGGTCATTTTCGTTCTGCTTAGGCTTATTCTTGCCAATTAGGGTTTTTAACCCATTTTGTTCAACCAATAGCCATGTTGGTATTATTGGATGAACATTTAGGTCATTTTCGTCCACCCTAGGCTTATTCTTGTTCAATTAAGGTTTTTAACCAATCTTGTGCATCCAATAGGTTCATTTGTGTCATTGGATCAACATTTAGGTCATTTTCATCTTCCCTAGGGTTATTCTTGTGCAATTAGGGTTTATAACACATGTTGTGCGTCCAATAAGTTCATTTGTGTCATCAGTTAAACATTTAGGTCATTTTTGTCCTCCCTAGGCTAATTCTTGTCCAATTAGGGTTTTTAACCAATCTTATGCATCCAATAGGTGTGTTTCTGTAATTTGATGAACATTTAGGTCATTTTCGTCCTCCCTGGGCTTATTCTTGTCTATTTAGGGTTTTTAACCAATCATATGTATCCAATAGGCGTGTTTGTGTCATTGGATGAACATTTAGGTCATTTTCGTCCACCCTAGGCTTATTCTTGTCCAATTAGGGTTTTTCACCAATCTTGTGCATCCAATAAGTTCATTTGTGTCATTGGATTAACATTTAGGTCATTTTTGTCCTCCCTAGGCTTATTCTTGTGCAAATAGGGTTTTTAACACATCTTGTGCGTTCAATAAGTTCATTTGTGTTATCGGTGATGGTAAATATGACCTCAGTTTTACGGAAATATATGCAAAAAGATTTTTATTCTAACAATATGCGCAGCAGTTTCATAAATTGTAAATTTACAAAACACAAGATTACGGAAGGTCCCTAATAATCAATCTCTTTGCCTAAGGCATTCAGGTTGTTGACTATGTGTGTAAATCGAGTCTGCATGTCGTTGACTGATTCTTCTTTCTTCATGCTAAACAATTCATACTCGTGCATGAGAGTATTTATCCGAGCTCTATTTACATCTGTAAATTTACAAAACACAAGATTACGGAAGGTCCCTAATAATCAATTCTAATGAATGTCAAACAATATTAGTTATTGATTATATGGAGAAATGCATCAAAAACAATTAGTATTCAAGATATTGATTTTCATACAATCATGTCAAGACAATTAGTCATGCAAAGACATTTATCACAGAATCTTTATCATGCATTCAATCAATATCAAGAACACAATTATTGCAGAAATTTAAACGAGATAAGGGAAAGAAAAGTGTACGCAGATATTTATACTGGTGCATACTCGTGCATGAGAGTATTTATCCGAGCTCTATTTACATCTGTAAATTTACAAAACACAAGATTACGGAAGGTCCCTAATAATCAATTCTAATGAATGTCAAACAATATTAGTTATTGATTATATGGAGAAATGCATCAAAAACAATTAGTATTCAAGATATTGATTTTCATACAATCATGTCAAGACAATTAGTCATGCAAAGACATTTATCACAGAATCTTTATCATGCATTCAATCAATATCAAGAACACAATTATTGCAGAAATTTAAACGAGATAAGGGAAAGAAAAGTGTACGCAGATATTTATACTGGTTCAGCCGCCTTGTGACGGCTTACATCCAGTCCTAAGATCAAACCCGATCTTAGCCTTTCCAATAGAACTTCTTAGAATCAGTTTACAGATTTTACACAGCGCCTCGCCTCAATCTTAAACTATTCTCCCTGTTCTATCTTTCCTTCCTTGAATTCCCGAGTTTAAATCCCACAAACTCTACCAAAAATATAGTCAAGTGTCTTCTTGTTGACAACCCTCAACCTTGAAGATCACCACCAGTTGTAACTGGATTTTCTAAAAGTAATTTGGTTACAGAATTTGAATTACAGAAATTGAAATAGATCAATTATACAAAGTTCTTGATCTTCATTCTTCTCAAAGCTATCTTTCTCAATTTTGTCTTTTTCAATCCTTTTTTATCACCAATGTAGATAGTTCAAGGCTGAAAAAGATATTCAAAGTAATATTAGTTGAGAAAGGATTAGTAGTATATTGTGTATGTTGTGAAGTTGTATTATCAAAATATTGTTCACAAGTTATGAGAAGAATAGAGTGAATGCAGTTTATATAGTTTCAGGAAAAACAACACATGAATCGATTTGGCCAATCGATTCCTTAAAGTTATAAAGCACACTAATCGATTTGTACAATCGATTTCGTGAATCTTGTTTTTCTTGAATCTTGAAACCGCATATACTATTCAATTTACCTAATCGATTAGTTTACCTGAGTTCTTCAGACTTGGATCGATGTTCATATTTGAATCGATGTGCATAATCGACTTGTGGTGTTTTGTTCCAACAACGAGATCAAAACAATTGATGTACTCAATCGATTCAAACATGTACATTGTCCTTAATCCATCTCTGTTTCTAAAAACTTTTGTACCAATCGATTTCACTGGTTCCAGAGACACAATGATTTTCATAAATCGATTTGCCCAACCAATTTGACAAGTTACAGAGTTGATTTAAAACTACATAATCGATGTGTCTAATCGACTATGGATTTAAGTCTGAAGCACATTACATTGTTTGGTTCATTCAATCGATTTACCAAGTCGATTGATGCCAAACTTATTTCAAAAGAAGTATGTTAGTGGATTGTGCTAATCGATTGCGTATGTCCCAGACCAAATTCATTTTGAAGTTAATTTGGGTAAATCGATTTGTCTAATCGTTTTGCTCATTATTGGTTTGGCTCTGTGACATTCGAAATCGATTATGCCAATCGATATAGACAATCAAAAATACATATGTGATTGGCTCAATCGATTTGCCCAATCGATTAGTTTGTAAGGCATGCTACTGACTTGCACATTTTAATTTCAGTAAATGTACCAATCGATTTGTCTAGTCGATGTAAGCAATCAGTTCAGTCCTGGTGAACTAACCAATCGATTTGCCTAATCGATTTAAGGCTAACTGGCTCTCTAACTTGCACAATTCATTTTCTAATAAATGTACCAATCGATTTGTCTAATCGATTGATATCATACTTGATTTTCAGAGAATGTGCAAATCGATGTTGCCAATCGATTGCTTAATCCCAGACTGCATAATTTCATTCAACCCTGTTACAGAATCGACTGTACTAATCGATTTGCTTGTGAATCTTCAAGCTTTTGTTGATTTCTTAAGTTCCAAGCAATTGTCTCAAGTTTGTAGGGTTGAGTTGTTGTTCCTGAAATTTTTCTCAGTTTACAATGTCAGATTTATTTGATGATGTATGTTTGTCAATAATATCAAAAACGAACATATGTCTAACAATCTCCCCCTTTTTTATTTAAGTGACAAACATGCAATTTTAACTTGAGAAATATTTCAAAGGAACATATTGTAATAACGACAGTCTAGTGAAGCTCCCCCTAAATCTGAGTATCCATGCTTTCATATAGTGAAATAAGGGTTAGAGCTAAACCAAACGAAAACGTATCAGAGCAATTTGCAAGTGATTACATATCAGAGTAAATGGCAAAAAGCACTGCTAGTATCAGAACATACTATCAAGCTTAATAAGTACTAGAGCATAAGTATAGCATAATTATCAGAGTTTAACATAAGTAGCACGACATATTGAGTTAGTACAATTTACAAGTTTAAATTTTTCTCCCCCTTTGTCAGTTAAGTCAAAAAGAGGTAAAGGAGAGAAAAACTTAGAACTAAGCTCCCCCTTAGTTGCTAGCAAAACTGAAACTGGAATAAATTAGCAACAGGAGCAGTTTGTAAAACAAATTGTAACAATGAGAAACAGAAACAGATTATGGCACGTACTGCATATGAAATGCAACAAATGATATGATCATAAAACCAGCTTAATATATATTCATTAAACAGGAATGCAATTACAGAGAAAGGGCAGAACTAACAAAATAAAACAACATAAGAAAAAATGAAATCCTAAACATCTAAGGTGTGCTGGTCCTCATTATTATTCGGGGAAGAGGCTGAGACCGCTGTATTACCCTCAGCAGGTGTCTCCTCAACATGAGTTTCAGCAACCTCTACGTGAGTCGGAGTTGGTTCTTTAGTTGCCTGTCTTCCAATCTCAGCAACATCACTGAAAGACAACTTAATGCCTAGATGTTCCTGGATTGCTGCCACATCCTGTGCAATCAGTGTTAAGTCAGATTGAAGCTTCTACAATGCATCCACCATTCTGGTGTTGTGAGCTGCCTACGCTTCCATTAACTCAAGCAATTTGGCAAGCACGTCAGAGCTGGCTGTAACCAACTCAGCAGCTAGTGGTCCATCACTTTGCTGGGTTTGTTCAGCACTTGCTTGAGGTCGCATCCAAACGCCATTCACTTTGCGCAGCTGCATCTGGTTCACAATAGATTCACCAAATGTAAGGATGGTCTTGGTAGATTCTTCACCCTTGAATGATATTTTGAAATGCTCCAGAATCTTTGTGATCAGCTGGGAGTATGGAAGTACCAGCTTCCCTTGTGCAGCTTCCAACATGTGTCTTAGGACAATCCATGCCCAACTCATCTTGAGCTCTTTGCACAGTCCCCACAACAACACAATATCCAATCGTTGGACAACAACATGATTTCCGGATCTTGGAACAAGCATCCGGGTTAGAGCGTACATCAGCATCCGTTGCTGAACCTTCATTTGGCCTATTGGTAATGCTATTGATTCAGCAAAACCATCAACCATCAGGTCCTGCATTGCTATTTGACGAACCAGTAATGCTTCCCAGCCTTCATCAGTAGCGTCGGCGTCGGAGCATCCGTCAACTGAGTTTCCATGATAAGGCAGTCCCGAGAGACTCGAGAATTCCTCAAAAGTCATGGAAATCTTCTTCCCTTTTACGGTTGCTTTAAATCCAACTTCACTCATTTTGAATAATGAGTAAAAGGCCCTAATCAGATTAGGATATGAGTCGAGTGAGCAGGAGAGAAACGCTTCTAAACCTTGAAAACACAGATGATCCTGAAATGTGAACCCGTCTTCATCGAAGTAAGCGAAGTCCATGTAGCGTGCTTCATGAATTTTTCATTTAAGAAAAGCCGGAGGCAGGTCAGAAACTTCTACAGGTTTGGCTTTAGCTGGAGCTTTCTTCTGTGGACTTGAGGAAGGGTTCTTCTTCTTCTTCTTCTTCTTGCGAGCAATTTCCTCCATTGCATCAGCAAGAAGTTTCTCTGTTGGTAACTCCTTCCTTTTGTTGGTCTTTCCTTGATCATTAGCAATACCTTTACCTTTGTCTTTGGCTAGAATTTTGTGAGTTGGAACTGGAACCCGTTTAGATAGAGTTGGGGGAGGTGACAGAGTTCTCCCACTTGAAGATGAGGATTGTGATGGTGATAGAGTTCGTGGTTGGGTCTGTTTTACTCTTGCCATTGTTGTATGTAGAATGTGTTAGAGAACAATGGTGAAAGGAGTGATGAACAACAAAGATAGTTGAAGCAGATGCAAGAATTTGTGAGTGAAAATCGATGTAGTGTACGTAAACTGTGCTGAAAATCGATTGATCACTGTTGTTTTAATACTCTCTAAAGAGACAATCGATTGGGCCAATCGATTTATCCTACCGTTACTGGGGAAGGTAAAAGGTTAACATAATAATGTGACGTAACGACTAGTAAAAAATGCTCCAACGGTCATATTGTAAATCGATTTCCCTAATCGATTCGTCAACTGTAAATCGATTTCCCAAATCGATTTCGAGCTTGTTCATATATCTGTCATATCAGTCCAGAAAGTAACTTGTATCAGCATCGATTATCCAAATCGATTCCTTTTACTGGAGACTTCAAACATAATTGACACAATCGATTTCCCACATCGATTTCGAGTGTTCAAACTGAGAAAAATAGATATATTATGGGTCAAATCGACATGGGCAATCGATTTTATAAAGACATTTTCCTGTGTAAACACAGGGTAATCGATGTAACCAGTCGATTTGGCACATAATTCAGATCTCACTAGGATCTATTATGCCCAGTTTCATCCTGATGTGATGGAAGCTGTCCTTTGGCAAAGCTTTGGTGAATATGTCTGCTAACTGCTCAATTGTGTTGACATATTCTAACTTGATATTTCCACTTTGAAACTGATCTCGAATGAAGTGATGCCGAATTTCGATATGCTTGGTTCTAGAGTGCATCACTGGATTCTTGGTGATACAAATAGCCCTTGTGTTATCACACATGATAGGAACAGTTCCTAAGTCCACACCAAAATCCAATAAGTGTTGTTTCATCCAAAGAATCTGAGCACAATAACTCCCGGCTGCTATGTATTCCGCTTCGGCAGTAGAAAGTGCAATACTTGTTTGCTTCTTGCTAAACCACGATACAAGAGAATTTCCAAGTAAGTGACAAGTACCTGAGGTACTCTTTCTACTAACTGCTCAGTTGTGTTGACATATTCTAACTTGAATTTCGATATGCTTGGTTCTAGAGTGCATCACTGGATTCTTAGTGATACAAATAGCACTTGTGTTATCACACATGATTGGAACAGTTCCTAAGTCCACACCGAAATCCAATAAGTGATGTTTCATCCAGAGAATCTGAGCACAACAGCTCCCGGCTGCTATGTATTCCACTTCGGCAGTAGAAAGTGCAATACTTGTTTGCTTCTTGCTAAACCACGATACAAGAGAATTTCCAAGTAAGTGACAAGTACCTGAGGTACTCTTTCTGTCCAACTTACATCCAGCAAAATCTGAGTCTGAAAAACCAACCAATGAACAAGTAGAACCTCTAGGGTACCATAAGCCGAGATTCCTAGTTCCTATAAGGTATCGGAAAATTGTCTTAACTGCACTAAGATGAGATTCCTTAGGATTAGACTGAAACCTAGCACACAAGCAGACACTAAACATAATGTCAGGCCTGCTTGTAGTAAGGTAAAGTAAAGATCCTATCATGCTCCTATACTTGGAAATATCTACTGGTTTTCCCATCTCATCCTTGTCTAGGTTACTAGCTGAGCTCATTGGAGTATCAATGGATTTGTACTTATCAAAGCAAAACTTCTTTATTAAATCATTGCAATATTTTGTTTGGCTAATGAAAATACCAAGCTTGCTTTGATTAATTTGAAATCCCAGAAAATAGGAGAGTTCTCGCATCATTGACATTTCAAATTTACCTTTCATTAAATTTTCAAAGTCTTTGCATAGCTTGTTATTGGTTGACCCAAAGATTATGTCATCAACATAAACTTGGACCAGCAATATATCATTTTCATTAGTTTTTATAAAAAGGGTTTTGTCAACATTGCCTCTTACAAAGTTTTGTTGAATGAGAAAAGTGCTCAGCTTCTCATACCAAGCTCTAGGAGCTTGTTTCAATCCATAGAGGGCCTTTGTTAGCTTGTACACATGATTACGAAAATCACGATTTTCAAAACCAGGTGTTTGGCTAACAAACACTTCCTCTTGGATGTCACCATTGAGAAAGGCGCTTTTCACATCCATTTGATAGAGTTTGAAATCCATGATACACGCAAAAGCCAGCAGGATTCTAATGGCTTCTAACCTAGCTACAGGGGCATAGGTTTCATCAAAATCTATCCCTTCTTCCTGATTGTAACCCTTGGCCACTAATCTAGCTTTGTTTCTAGTGATCACACCATTCTCATCTAGTTTGTTTCTAAACACCCATCGTGTTCCTATGATGTGCTTATTCTCTGGTTTAGGTACTAGAATCCAGACTTGGTTTCTCTCAAATTGGTTCAACTCCTCTTGCATAGCAAGTATCCACTCATTATCTAGTAAGGCATCCTTAATGTTCTTAGGTTCAATCTGAGATACCAAAGCTGTAAGGTTACAAAAATGACTAAGGTTTCTCCTGGTTGCCACTCCTCTAGAGATGTCCCCTATGATGTTATCTATGGGATGGTTTCTATTGAACTTCCACTCCTTAGGTAACTCATCTACTCTAATAGGTCCAACACAGTCACTATTGGTTGGGGGTGCAGCTACCTCTGGTTCTAAAGGTTCAGATTCTACACTATCATCCAAAGATGCATCAACTATAGAAGGAGTTTTGTTCAAGTTTTCTTTAAAAAATTCATCGAACTTTACATGAATTGGCTCTTCTATGGTCTTTGTTCTTTTGTTGTAGATTATGTAGGCTTTGCTAGTTTGGGAATAACCTAGAAAGATACCCTCATCTGCCTTAGGATCAAACTTACCCAGGTGTTCCTTACCATTGTTCAAAACAAAGCACTTACAACCAAAATCTCTAAAGTAAGAAATATTTGGCTTTCTACCCTTGTATAACTCATATGGAGTTTTCCTAAGGATTAGTCTAATCAAAACCTTGTTGACAACATGTGTGGCAGTGCTAACTGCATCAGCCCAGAAAAATTTAGGTACTTTGGAGTCTTTAAGCATGGTCCTAGCTAATTCCTCCAAAGACCTATTTTTCCTTTCAACTACACCATTTTGCTGTGGTGTCCTAGGGGCTGAATACATGTGATGAATACCATTCTGTTCACAATAAGTATCAAAAGCATCATTTTGGAATTCACCTCCATGATCGCTTTTGATGGACATGATTTTCTGACTTGTTTCATTTTGTACCAAATTTGCAAACTTTTTAAAAACAGAAAAAGCTTCACTTTTATGAGTCAGAAAGAAGGTCCATGTGAATCTAGAATAATCATCAATTAGCACGAAACCATACAAATTGCCACCAAAACTTCTCACTTGGGATGGACCAAAGAGATCCATATGAAGCAGCTGCAAAACCCTATTGGTTTTGACCAAGTCTATTGGGGGAAAAGAGGTTTTGACAAGTTTACTTTGTTCACAAGCAGCACATAACCTATCCTTAGTAAACTTCTTGTCAGGGAGTCCTATGACTAGTTGTTTGCTAACAAGTCTATTCAAATGATCAATATGAATGTGTGCAATACGTTTATGCCATAACCATGTTTCATCAACATTTGATAATAAGCAACAAACAGAATCAGTAGGTACAGCAATTAAATATTGTTAACTCTATCACCTACCAATTTCATGCTTTTATCAGTTTTGTTCTCAATTGTGCAAGAGAGTGGTGAAAAGCTTACTTGAAAACCGTTGTCACACAACTGACTTATACTTAGAAGGTTATGTTTCAGCCCTTCCACGTATAAGACATTTTTAATTATAGCAGTTGATTCGCTGCCAATGTTACCTTCACCGCAGATCTTGCCCTTGTTATTATCGCCGTACTTTACAAATTCACCGTCTTTTAGGTTTAGGGACATAAAAATTGACTTGTCCCCTGTCATATGCTTTGAGCATCCACTGTCAAGATACCATTGATGTTTCGTGGATCTCAAGCATACCTGCAATAAAATCAGAATCTCTGTTAGCAAGTCTTTTATATTTGCAATTGTAAACATAGTGTCCTTTTCTACAACAAAAATGACATGTGACAGCAGAGGATATATACTGTTTTGGTTTGACAAAGACATTATGCGTGTGAATAGACTTAACAAATTTCTGGTGATGCTTAACATTACCATATCCTATGCCATGTTTAGTTCTATTCTGATTAGCATGCATATTCTGGTTAAAACCAAGTCCAGATTTTATATTGACATTTCTCTGGTTTCTAAGAATATCATTCAGTTTATCTTTGCTACTAGAGAATTTCAATAAATCAGACTTCAATAATGCAACAGAATTCTCAAGATCAATGCATTTGGCAGATTTATCATGTGAGTCTCTTTTTAATTGTTCACATAAGTCTTCAATCTTCCTATAATCAGTTTTCATTTGATCATGCAACATGCACTGTTGTTCAAGCATTTTCTTTGTGCTAACTAACTGCTTAACAGATTTAACATATTCAGCATGCAGGTCATTAAATGCATCTTGCAGCTCATCAAATGAAGGATTATATTGAGAACTTACCTCACTTTCTGATTCAGAATCCGTGTTAGCCATGAGGCACAGATTTGCTTCTTCAGTTTCTGAGGATGTGGAGGATTCTTCATTGTCATTCCATGCAATGTATGCTTTTCTGTTTTTCTGAGCTGGTTCCTTGCCTTTAGTTTTGAAATTTCTATTTTTGTTCTGCAGCTTGTAACAATCAGCCTTTATATGACCAGTTTTTCCTCATTCATAGCATGTGATTGTCTTACTGTCATTGTTCTTTGAGCTGGGTTGTTTTCTGTAATTTACTGTCTTTCTTTTTCAGAAATTTCTTAAACTTCTTGACAAGTAATCCAAGTTCAGGTTCTTCATCATCCTCACTGCTTGATTCATCTGAGATGCTCTCATGTTCAAATTTAGACTGATGTGTTTGGGCTTTCAACGACAATCCTTTACGTTTTCTGTCAACTTGTTCAGCTTCATTGAGTCTATGTAGTTCCATTTCATGCTCCCTCAGTTTTCCAAACAAGGTAGCTATTGTCATGCTTCCTAAGTCCTTTGATTCAGCAATGGCATTGATTTTTGGTTGCCATTCCCTAGTAAGACACCTCATTACCTTGCCAATTTGCTGATCATTATCAATCTCTTTGCCTAAGGCATTCAGGTTGTTGACTATGTGTGTAAACCGAGTCTGCATGTCGTTGACTGATTCTTCTATCTTCATGCTAAATAATTCATACTCGTGCATGAGAGTATTTATCCGAGCTCTCTTTACGTCTGGGGTTCCTTCATGCGTCTGCTGAAGTGTATCCCACATTTGTTTTGTTGTCATGCAGTTTGAGACTTTGAAGAATTCATCATGACTCAAGGCTGTAGTTATAATGTTCTTGGCTTTGGCGTTGTACCCAACTTTCTTTTTGTCATCCTCAGACCAGTCACTTTTAGGCTTTAGGATTACTGATTCACCAGTACCTGCTATGGTTGGCACAAAAGGTCCATTCTCTACATCATCAAGAATGTCAATACCACTAGCTTCAAGAAAAATTAGCATGCGTTGTTTCCAATACATGTATGCAGTACCGTTAAAGGCAGGGGGCCTAGCTAACGACGCACCTTCTCCTAGGAAATCAGAGGCCAGGATCTTTTGATGAGAATTACTCTTACAAAAGTAGGCTCTTGATGCCAATTGATGGTAATTATGACCTCAGTTTTACGGAAATATATGTAAAAAGATTTCTATTCTAAGAATATGCGCAACGGTTTCATAAATTGTAAATTTACAAAACACAAGATTACGGAAGGTCCCTAATAATCAATTCTAATGAATGTCAAACAATATTAGTTATTGACTATATGGAGAAATGCATCAAAAACAATTAGTATTCTAGATATTGATTTTCATACAGTCATGTCAAGACAATTAGTCATGCAAAGACATTTATCACAGAATCTTTATCATGCATTCAATCAATATCAAGAACACAATTATTGCAGAAATTTAAACAAGATAAGGGAAAGAAAAGTGTACGCAGATATTTATACTGGTTCAGCCGCCTTGTGACGGCTTACATCCAGTCCTAAGATCAAACCCGATCTTAGCCTTTCCAATAGAACTTCTTTGAATCAGTTTACAGAATTTACACAGCGCCTCGCCTCAATCTTAAACTATTCTCCTTGTTCTATCTTTCCTTCCCTGAATTCTCGAGTTTAAATCCCATAAACTCTACCAAGAATACAGTCAAGTGTCTTCTTGTTGACAGCCCTCAACCTCGAAGATCACCACCAGTTGTAACTGGATTTTCTCAAAGTAATTTGGTTACAGAATTTGAATTACAGAAATTGAAATAGATCAATTATACAAAGTTCTTGATCTTCATTCTTCTCAAAGCTATCTTTCTCAATTTTGTCTTTTTCAATCCTTTTTGATCACCAACGTAGATAGTTCAAGGCTGAAAAAGATATTCAAAGTAATATCAATTGAGAAAGGATTAGTAGTATATTGTGTATGTTGTGAAGGTGTACCATCAAAAATATTATTCACAAGTTATGAGAAGAATAGAGTGAATGCAGTTTATATAGTTTCAGGAAAAACAACACATGAATCGATTTGGCCAATCGATTTCTTAAAGTTATTAAGCACACTAATCGATTTGTACAATCGATTTTGCGAATCTTGTTTTTCTTGAATCTTGAAACTGCATATACTAATCGATTTACCTAATTGATTAGTTTACCTGAGTTCTTCAGACTTGGATGGTTGTTCATATTTGAATCGATGTGCATAATCGACTTCTGGTGTTTTGTTCCAACAACGAGATCAAAACAATCGATGTACTCAATTGATTCAAACATGTACATTGTCCTTAATCCATCTCTGTTTCTAAAAACTTTTGTACCAATCGATTTCACTGGTTCCAGAGACACAGTGATTTTCATAAATCAATTTGCCCAACTGATTTGACAAGTTACAGAGTTGATTTAAAACTACATAATCGATGTGTCTAATCGACTATGGATTTAAGTCTGAAGCACATTACATTGTTTGGTTCATTCAATCGATTTACCAAGTTGATTGATGCCAAACTTATTTCAAAAGAAGTATGTTAGTGGATTGTGCTAATCGATTGCGTATGTCCCAGACCAAATTCATTTTGAAGTTAATTTGGGTAAATCGATTTGTCTAATCGATTTGCTCACTATTGGTTTGGCTCTGTGACATTCAAAATCTATTATGCCAATCGATATAGACAATCAAAAATACACATGTGATTGGCTCAATCGATTTGCCAAATCGATTAGTTTGTAAGGCATGCTACTGACTTGCACATTCTAATTTCAGTAAATGTACCAATCGATTAGTTTGTAAGGCATGCTACTAATTGATATCATACTTGATTTTCAGAGAATGTGCAAATCGATGTTGCCAATCGATTGCTTAATCCCATACAGTATAATTTCATTCAACCCTGTTACAGAATCGATTTTACTAATTGATTTGCTTGTGAATCTTCAAGCTTTTGTTGATTTCTTAAGTTCCAAGCAATTGTCTCAAGTTTATAGGGTTGAATAGTTGTTCCTGAAATTTTTCTCAGTTTACAATGTCAGATTTATTTGATGATCTATGTTTGTCAATAATTTCAAAAATGAACATATGTCTAACAATCGGATAAACATTTAGGTCATTTTCGACCTCCCTAGGCTAATTCTTGTCCAATTAGGGTTTTTAACCAATCTTGTACTTCCAATAGGTGTGTTTGTGTCATTAAATGAACATTTAGGTCACTTTCGTCCTCCGTAGGCTTATTCTTGTCTAGTTAGGGCTTTTAACCAATCATGTGCATCAAACAGGTGTGTTTGTGTCATTGGATGAACATTTAGGTCATTTTCGTCCTCCCTAGGCTTATTCTTGTCTAATTAGGGTTTTTAACAAATCTTGTCCATCCAATAGGTTTGTCTGTGTCATAGGATGAACAATTAGGCCAATTTCGTCCTCCCTAGGCATATTCTTGTCAAATTAGGGTTTTTGACCAATCATGTGCATCCAACAGGTGTGTTTGTGTCATTGGATGAACAATTAGGTCAATTTAGTCCTCCCTAGGCTTATTCTTGTCTAATTAGTGTTTTTAACAAATCTTGTGCATCCAATAGGTGTGTTTGTGTCATAGGATGAACAATTAGGTCATCTCCGTCCTCCCAAGGCTTATTCTTGTCCAAGTAGGGTTTTAACCAATTTTGTTCATCCAATAGCTTTGTTTGTGTCATTGGATGAACATTTAGGTCAGTTTCGTCCACCCTAGGCATATTCTAGTCCAATCAGGGTTTTTAACCAATCTTGTGCACCCAATAAGTTCATTTGTGTTATTGGATTAATATTTTAGGTCATTTTCGTCCTCCCAAGGCTTATTCTTGTGCAATTAGGGTTTTTTACAAATCTTATACGCCCAATAGTTGTGTTTGTGTCATTGGATGAACAATTACGTCGTTTTCGTCCTACCTAGGCTTATTTATTTCCATTAAGGGTTTTTAACCAATCTTGTGCATCCAATAGGTGTGTTTCTGTCATTGGATTAACATTTATGTCATTTTCGTCGTCCCTAGACTTATTCTTGTCTAATTAGGGTTTTTAACAAATATTGTTCATCCAATAGGTGTGTTTGTGTCATAGGATGAATAATTAGGTCATTTTCATCCTCCCTACGCTTATTCTTGTCCTATTAGGGTTTTTAACCAATCTTGTGCATCCAATAAGTTCATTTGTGTCATTGGATTAACATTTAGGTCAATTTCATCCTCCCTAGGGTTAATACTGTACAATTAGGTTTTTAACACATGTTGCTTATCCAATAAGTGTGTTTGTGTCATTGGATTAACATTTAGGTCAATTTTATCCTCCCTAGGGTTAATCTTGTACAATTAGGTTTTTAACACATCTTGCTTATCCAATAGGTGTGTTTGTGTCATTGGATGAACGTTTAGGCCATTTTCGTCCTCCCTAGGCTTATTCTTGTCCAATTCAAGTTTTTAACAAATCTTGTTCATCCAATAAGTTCATATGTGTCATTGGATTAACATTTAGCTAACATTCATCCTCTTTAGGCTTATTCTTGTCCAATTAGGGTTTTTAACTAATTTTGTTCATCCAACAGGTGAGTTTGTCTCATTGGATGAACAATTAGGTCATTTTTGTCCTCCCTACGGTTTTTCTTGTCCAATTAGTGTTTTTAACCAATGATGTGCATCAAATCGGTTTGGTTGTGTCAATTGAAAAACAATTATGTCATTTTCATCCTCACTAGGCTTACTCTTGTCCAATTAGGGTTTTTAACAAATCTAGTGCATCCAATAAGTGTTTTTGTGTCATTGGATAAACTATTAAGTCATTTTCGTCCTCCTTATGCTTATTTTTGTCCAATTAGGGTTTTTAACAAATCTTGTGCATCCAATTAGTTCATTTGTTTCATTGGATTTACATTTAGGTCAATTTCGTCCTCCCTAGGGTTAATCTTGTACAACTAGGTTTTTAACATATCTTGTTTATACAACAGGTGTGTTTGTGTCATATGATGAACAATTAGGTCATTTTCATCCTCCCTAGGCTTATTCTTGTCCAATTAGGGCTTTAACCAATTTTGTTCATCCAATAGCTGTGTTTGTGCCATTGGACGAACATTTAGGTCATTTTCGTCCCACCAAGGCTTATTACTTCGAATTAGGGTTTTGAACCTATCTTCTGCATCCAATAAGCTCATTGGCGTGATTGGATAAACATTTAGATCATTTTCGTCCTCCCTAGGCTTATTTTTGTCTAATTAGGGTTTTAAACAAATCTTTAACACCCAATAGTTGTGTTTGTGTCATTGGATGAACAATTAGGTCATTTTCTTTCTACCTAGGCTTATTCTTGTCCAATTAGGGTTTTTAACACATCTTGTGTGTCCAATAAGTTCATTTGTGTCATCGGATAAACATTTAGGTCATTGTCGTCTTTTCTAGGCTAATTCTTTTCCAATTAGGGTTTTTAACCAATCTTGTGCTTCCAATAGGTGTGTTTGTGTGATAAAATGAACATTTAGGTCATTTTCGTCCTCCCTAGGCTTATTCTTGTGTAGTTAGGGTTTTTAACCAATCATGTGCATCGAACTGGTGTGTTTAAGTCATTGGATGAACATTTAGGTCATTTTTGTCCTCCCTCGGCTTATTCTTGTCTAATTAGCGTTTTTAACAAATCTCGTGCATCCAATAAGTATGTTTTGTGTTATAGGATGAACAATTACGTCAATTTCGTCCTCCCTAGGCTTATTCTTGTCCAATTAGTGTTTTTAACCAATCTTGTGCATCCAATAAGTTCATATGTGTCATTGGATTAACATTTAAGTCAATTTCGTCCTCCCTAGGGTTAATCTTGTACAATTAGGTTTTTAAAACATCTTGTCCTCCCTAGGCTTATTCTTGTCCAATTAGGGTTTTTAACCAATCTTGTGCATCCAATAGGTATGTTTGTGTCATAGGATGAAAAATTTGGTTATTTCTGTCCTCCCTAGGCTTATTCTTGTCCAATTAGGGTTTTTAACCAATTTTGTTCATCCAATAGCTTTGTTTGTGTCATTGGATGAACATTTAGGTCAGTTTCGTCCACCCTAGGCTTATTCTTGTCCAATTAAGGTTTTTAACCAATCTTGTGCATCCAATAAGTTCATTTGTGTCATTAGATTTATATTTAGGTCATTTTCGTCCTCCCAAGGCTTATTCTTGTGCAATTATGGTTTTTAACAAATCTTATACACCCAATAGTTGTGTTTGTGTCATTGGATGAACAATTACGTCATTTTCGTCCTAACTAGGCTTATTTATTTCCAATTTGGCTTTTTAACCTATCTTCTACATCCAAAAGGTGTGTTTGTGTCATTGGATGAATATTTAGGTCATTTTCGTCCCTTCTAGGCTTATTCTTGTCCAATTAGGGTTTTTAACCAATCTTGTGCATCCAATAAGTTCATTTGTCTCATTGGATTTACATTTAATTACTTTTCATCCTTCCTAGGCTTATTCTTGTCTAATTAGGGTTTTTAACAAATCTAGTCCATCCAATAGGTGTGTTTGGGTCATAGGATGAACAATTAGGTCATTTTAACGGTCCCTAGGTTTATTCTCTTCCTATTAGGGTTTGTAACCAATCTTGTGCATCCAATAAATTAATTTATGTCATTGGATGAACATTTAGGTCAATTTCATCCTCCCTAGGGTTAATCTTGTACAATTACGTTTTTAACACATCTTGCTTATCCAATAGGTGTGTTTGTGTCATTGGATGAACATTTAGGCCATTTTCGTCCTCCCTAGGCTTATTCTTGTCCAATTCAGGTTTTTAACAAATCTTGTGCATCTAATAAGTTCATATGTGTCATGGGATTAACATTTAGCTCACATTCGTCCTCTTTAGGCTTATTCTAGTCCAATTAGGGTTTTTAACTAATTTTGTTCATCCAATAGGCGTGTTTGTCTCGTTGGATGAACAATTAGGTCATTTTTTTCCTCCCCAGGGTTTTTCTTGTCCAATTAGTGTTTTTAACCAATTTTGTGAATCCAATAGGTGTGTTTGTGTCATTGGATTAACAATTAGGTCATTTTCGTCCTCCCTAGGCTTATTCTTGTCTGATTAGGGTTTTTAACCAACCTTGTGCAACCAATAGGTGTGTTTGTGTCATTGAATGAACATTTAGGTCATTTACTTTCTCCCTAAGTTTATTCTTGCCGAATTAGGGTTTTTTACAAATCTTGTGCATCCAATAGGTTTGTTTGTGTCATAGGATGAACAATTAGGTCATTTTCATCCTCTCTATGCTTGTTCTGGTCCAATTAGGGTCTTTAACCAATCTTGTGCCTCCAATAGATGTGTTTGTATCATTGGATAAACAATTAGGTCATTTTCGTCCTCCTTGGGTTTATTCTTGTCTAATTAGGGTTTTTAACAAATCTTGTCCATCCAATAGGTGTGTTTGTGTCATAGGATGAACAATTAGGTCATTTTCATCCTCGCTAGGCTTATTCTAGTCCTATTACAGTTTTTAACCAATCTTGTGCATCCAATAAGTTCATTTGTGTCATTGGATTAATATTTAGGTCAATGTCGTTCTCCCTAGGGTTAATCTTGTACAATTAGGTTTTTAACACATCTTGCTTATCCAATAGGTGTGTTTGTGTCATTGGATGAACAATTAGGTCATTTTCGTGCTCCCTAGGCTTAATCTTGTCGAATTACGAGTTTTAACAAATCATGTGCATCGAAAAGGTGTGTTTGTATCATTAGATGAACATGTAGGCGATTTTCATCCTCACTAGGCTTATTGTTGTACAATTCAGGTTTTTAACCAATCTTGTTCATCCAATAAGTTCATATGTGTCATTGGATTAACATTTAGCTCACATTCGTCCTCTTTAGGCTTATTCTAGTCCAATTAGGGTTTTTGACTAATTTTGTTCATCCAATAGGTGTGTTTGTCTCATTGGATGAACAATTAGGTCATTTTTGTCCTCCCTAGGGTTTTTCTTGTCTAGTTAGGGTTTTTAACCAATCATGTGCATCCAATAGGCGTGTTTGTGTCATTGGATGAACATTTAAGTCATTTTCGTCCTCCCTAGGCTTATTCTTGTTTAATTAAGGTTTTTAACAAATCTTGTCCATCTAATAGGTGTGTTTGTGTCATAGGATGAACAATTAGGTCAATTTCATCCTCCCTATGCTTATTCTTGTCAAATTAGGGTTTTTAACCACTCACGTGCATCCAACATGTGTGTTTGTGTCATTGGATGAACATTTACGTCATTTTCGACCTCCCTCGGCTTATTCTTGTCTAATTAGGGTTTTTCACAAATCTTGTGCATCCAATAGGTGTGTTTGAGTTATGGGATGAACAATTAGGTCAATTTTGTCCTCGCTAAGCTTATTCTTGTCCAATTAGTGTTTTTAACCAATGTTGTGCATCCAATAAGTTCATATGTGTCATTCGATTAACATTTAAGTCAATTTCGTCCTCCCTAGGGTTAATCTTGTACCATTAGGTTTTTAAAACATCTTGTTTATCCAATAGGCGTGATTGTGTCATTGAATGAACAATTAGGTGATTTCCGTCCTTCCTAGGCTTATTCTTGTCCAATTAGGGTTTTTAACCAATTTTGTTCATCCAATAGCTTTGTTTGTGTAATTGGATGAAAATTTAGGTGAGTTTCGTCCACCCTAGGCTTATTCTTGTCCAATTAGGTGTTTTATCCAATCTTGTGCATCCAATAAGTTCATTTGTGTCATTGGATTAACATTTAGTTCGTTTTCGTCCTGCCAAGGCTTATTCTTGTGCAGTTAGGGTTTTTAACAAATCTTATACACCCAATAGTTGTGTTTGTATCATTGGATGAACATTTAGGTCATTTTAGTCCTCCCTAGGGTTTTTCTTGTCCAATTAGTTTTCTTAACCAACGTTGTGCATCCAATAGGTGTGTTTGTGTCATTGGATGAACAATTAGGTCATTTTCGTCCTCCCTAGGCTTATTCTTCTCCAATTAGTTTTTTTAATCAATGTTGTGCATCCAATAGGTGTGTTTGTGTCATTGGATGAACAATTAGGTCCTTTTCGTCCTCCCTAGGCTTATTCTTGTCCAATTAGGGTTTTTTACCAATCTTGTGCATCCAATAAGTTCATTTGTGTCATTGGATTAACATTTAGGTCATTTTTGTCATCCTACGCTTAGTCTTATCCAATTAGGATTTTTAGCCAATCTTGTGCATCCAATAAGTTCATTCGTGTCATTGGATTTACATTTAGGTCATTTTTGTCCTCTTTAGGGTTATTCTTGTCCAATTAAGGTTTCTAATAAATCTTGTGTATCCAATAGGTGTGTTTGTGTCATTAGATGAACCATTAGGTCATTTTCGTCCTCCCTAGGCTTATTCTTGTCCAATTAGGGTTTTTATCCAACCTTGAGCAACCAATAGGTGTGTTTGTGTCATTGGATGAACAATTAGGTCATTTTTTTCCTCCCTAGGCTTATTCTTGTCCAATTAGGGTTTTTATCCAATCTTGTGCATCCAATAGATGTGTTTGTGTCATTGGATGAACAATCAGTTCATTTTCATCCTCACTAGACTTATTCATGTCCAGTTAGGGTTTTTAACTAATCTAGTGCATCGAATAAGTGTTTTTGTGTCATATGATGAACAATTAGGTCATTTTCGTCCTCCCTATGCTTATTGTTGTCCAATTAGGGTTTTTAACAAATCTTGTGCATCCAATAAGTTCATTTGTTTCATTCGATTTACATTTAGGTCAATTTCGTCCTCCCTAGGGTTAATCTTGTACAATTAGGTTTTTAACATATCTTGTTTATACAACAGGTGTGATTGTGTGATATGATGAACAATTAGGTCATTTTCGTACTCCCTTGGCTTATTCTTGTCCAATTAGGGCTTTAAGCAATTTTGTTCGTCAAATAGTTGTGTTTGTGTCATTTGATGAATTAGGGATTTGAACCTATCCTCTGCATCCAATAAGCTCATTGGTGTGATTGGTTTAACATTTAGATCATTTTCGTCCTCACTAATCTTATTCTTGTCCAATTAGGGTTTTTAACCAATCTTGTCCATGCAATACGTGTGTTTATGTCATTGGATGAACCATTAGGTCATTTTTGTTCATCCAATAGCCGTGTTTGTATCATTGGATGAATATTTAGGTCATTTACGTCCACTCTAGGCTTATTCTTGTCCAATTAGGGTTTTTTAACCAATCTTGTGCATCCATTAAGTTCATTTGTGTCATTGGATTAACAATTAGGTCATTTTCATCCTCCCTAAGCTTATTCTTGTGCAATAAGGGTTTTTAACATATCTTGTGTGTCCAATATCTTCATTTGTGTCATCAGTTAAACATTTAGGTCATTTTCGTCCTCCCTAGGCTAATTCTTGTCCAATTAGGGTTTTTAACCAATCTTGTGCATCCAATAGCTGTGTTTGTGTAATTCGATGAACATTTAGGTCATTTTCGTTCTCCCTGTGCTTATTCTTGTCTAGTTAGTGGTTTTAACCAATCTTATACATCCAATAGGCGTGTTTGTATCATTGGATGAACATTTAGGTCATTTTCGTCCTCCCTTAGTTTATTTTTGTCGAAATAGGGTTTTTAACATATCTTGTGCATCAAATAGGTTTGTTTATGTCATAGGATGAACAATTAGGTCATTTTGGTCCTCCTTTGGGTTATTCTTGTCCACTTAGGGTTTTTAGCCAATTTTGTTAATCCAATTGTTGTGTTTGTGTCATTGGAGGAACATTTAGGTCATTTTCGTCCACCCTAGGCTTATTCTTATCCAATTAGGGTTTTTCACCAATCTTGTGCTTCCAATAGGTGCGTTTGTGTCATTAAATGAACATTTAGGTTATTTTCGTCCTCCCTAGGCTTATTCTCGTGTAATTAGGGTTTTTAAAAATCTAGTCCATGCAATACGTGTGTTTGTATCTTAGGATGAACAATTAGGTCAACTTTCTCCTCCCTAGGCTTATTCTTGTCAAATTAGGGTTTTTAACCAATCATGTGTATCCAATAGGTGTGTTTGTGTCATTGGATGAACATTTAGCTCATTTTCGTCCTCCCTCGACTTATTTTTGTCTAATTAGGGTATTTAACAAATCTTGTGCATCCAATATGTGTGATTGTGTTATAGGATGAACAATTAGGTCAATTTCGTCCTCCCTATTCTTATTCTTATCCAATTAGTGTATTTAACCAATCTTGTGCATCCAATACGTTCATATGTGTCATTAGATTAACATTTAAGTTAATTTCGTCCTCCCTAGAGTTAATCTTGTACAATTAGGTTTTTAAAACATCTTGTTTATCCAATAGGTGTATTTGTGTCATAGGATGAACAATTAGGTCATTTCCGACCTCCCTAGGCTTATTCTTGTCCAATTAGGGTTTTTAACCTATTTTGTTCATCCAATAGCTTTGTTTGTGTCATTGGATGAACATTTAGGTCAGTTTCGTCCACCCTAGGCTTATTCTTTTCCAATTAGTGTTTTTAACCAATCTTGTGCATCGAATAAGTTCATTTGTGTCATTGGATTAACATTTAGGTCATTTTACTCCTCCCTAGGCTTATTCTTGTGAAATTAGGGTTTTTAACAAATCTTATACACCCAATAGTTGTGTATGTGTCATTGGATGAAAAATTACGTCATTTTCGTCCTGACTAAGCTTATTTATTTCCAATTAGGGTTTTTAGCCAATCTCGTGCATCCAATAGGTGTGTTTGTGTCATTGGATGAACATTTATGTCATTTTCGTCCCCCCTAGCCATATTCTTGTCCAATCAGGGTTTTTTAACAAATCTTGTGCATCCAATAAGTTCATTTGTGTCATTGAATTTACATTTAGGTCATTTTCGTCCTCCCTAGGCTTATTCGTGTCTAATTACGGTTTTTAACAAATCTTGTCCATCCAATTGGTGTGTTTGTGTCATAGGATGAACAATTAGGTTATTTTCATCCTCCCTAGGCTTATTCTTGTCCTATTAGGGTTTTTAACCAATCTTGTGCATCTAATAAGTTCATTTGGGTCATTTGATTAACATTTAGGTCAATTTTATCCTCCCTAGGGTTAATCTTGTACAATTAGGATTTTAACACATCTTTCTTATCCAATACGTGTGTTTGTGTCATTGGATGAACTTTTAGGTCATTTTCGTCCTCCTTAGGCTTATTCTTGTCCAATTCGGGTTTTTAATTAATCTTGTTCATCCAATAAGTTCATATGTGTCATTGGATTAACATTTAGCTCACATTCGTCCTCTTTAGGCATATTCTTGTCCAATTAGGGTTTTTAACTAATTTTGTGCTTCCAATAGGTGTGTTTGTCTCATTAGATGAACAATTAGGTCATTTTTGTCCTCCCTAGGGTTTTTCTTGTCCAATTAGTGTTTTTAACCAATGTTGTGCATCCAATAGGTAGGTTTGTGTCATTGGATGAAAAATTCTGTCATTTTTGTCCTCCCTAGGCTTATTCTTGTCTGATTAGGGATTTTAAGCAACCTTGTGCAACCAATAGGTGTTTTTGTGTCATTGGAGGAACATTTAGGTCATTTTCTTTCTCCTTAAGTTTATTCTTGCCGAATTAGGGTTTTTAACAAATCTTGTCTATCCAATAGGTTTGTTTGTGTCATAGGATGAACAATTAGGTCACTTTCATCCTCCCTATGCTTATTCTTGTCCAATTAGGGTTTTTAACCAATCTAGTGCATGCAATAGATGTGTTTGTATCATTAGATGAATAATTAGGTCATTTTCGTCCTCCAAAGGCTTATTCTTGTCTAATTAGGGTTTTTAACCAATCTTGTGCATCCAATAAGTTCATTTGTGTCATTGGATTAATATTTAGGTCAATTTTTACCTTCCTAGGGTTAATCTTGTACAATTAGGTTTTTAACACATCTTGCTTATCCAATAGGTGTGTTTGTGTCATTGGATGAACAATTAGGTCATTTTCGTGCTCCCTTGGCTTAATCTTGTCGAATTAGGGTTTTTAACAAATCATGTGTAACCAACAGGTGTGTTTGTGTCATTAGATGAACATTTAGGCCATTTTCGTCTTCCCTAGGCTTATTCTTTTCCAATTCGGGTTTTTAACCAATCTTGTTCATCCAATAAGTTCATATGTGTCATTGGATTAAGATTTAGCTCTCATTCTTCCTCTTTAGGCTTATTGTTGTCCAATTAGGGTTTTTAACTAATTTTGTTCATCCAATAGGTGTGTTTGTCTCATTGGATGAATAATTAGGTCATTTTTGTCAACCCTAGGCTTATTCTTGTCTGATTAGGGATTAATATTTAGGTCATTTTCTTTCTCCCTAAGTTTATTCTTGCCGAATTAGGGTTTTTAACAAATCTTGTGCATCCAATAGGTTTGTTTGTGTCATAGTTTTGCTTTAGGGATTTTATACTGGTTCGACTATCGATTCGATAGTCTACATCCAATCCTGAAATCAATCACAGATTTCAGCCTTCACTAGAATTTATTTGAGTAATTTTTACAGACAAGAACTAAGAACACTTTATTCATTCACACAAATCTCACACTCTAAGTATTTTGCCAATTGATATTTGTGAGTTATAACAATCTTTCTCTAAAGGTGTATTTTTCTAAAAACCAATGAAGCACTTTCACTTTTCTGTGTTATGAAAAATTATGATTGATTCAGTTTATATAGTTTTAGAAAAACATCAGAAATATCGATTTCCCAATCGATTTCATTAAAGTGTAATACCAGCTTAATCGATTTCCCAATCGATTATCGCGTTTCTTATTTTTCTTTAATCTTGAAAATAGATGAACTAATCGATTTCCTAATCGATTCTTTTAATGCATATATTAGAAACTGACACTTAGTTCATATCAAAAACGATTGAATAATTGATTATACTTGTTTTGTTCAAACAACGAGATCAAAAAAATCGATTACTCAGTCGACTCACTTTCATTGACATAATCGATTTGGCAATGGGCTAATATCTTCCTGTAACTCAAACATTTACTTCAATCGATTTACCAATAGATTTGGCTTGTCACAGTGACTCAGATTTTTACTCCAATCGATTTGGCTTATCACAATAACTCATATATTTAGTTAAAATCGATGTGCCAATCGATTATGCAATGTGTTTTTGATAAATGATTAACTAGTTCATTCATTCAATCAATTACCTAATCGATTAGTGCAAAGCTTGCAACTTAAGAAAAATATTTCAATCGATTACCTAATCGATTAGTGCAAAGCTTGCAACTTAAGAAAAGTATTTCAAATCCATTATTCAATCGATTGCTTTAATCACAGAACACAAACCTAATTAAAAACATTTTAGTAATTAGTTTGCCAATCGATTGACTCAGCACAAGCTTTGTTCTGTGGGTTAGAAAATCGATTGCCCAATTGATTTGCAAATAAATTGTCCAATTGATTTCTTTAACCACATAACACATACCTAATTAAAAACATTTAAGTAATCGATTAACTCAGTGAAAATTTGTTCTGTGAATTAGACAATCGATTACCTAGTTGATTTATCAATCGATTTACCAGTTGATTGATTTACTTACTTATTTTATGATTTCATTTTTAATTTGGCAAATACATAGATGTGAAACCATAATGATGAATCTTCTTATTAAATACTATGACCACTAGACAAAATTGCATATAATCTTCAAGCTTTGTATACTATCATCCATCTTTGCTTGATTGCTTGAGATCCAAGATTTGTCCAAGTGTTTGATTCTATTTCACATAATCTTCAAGCCTTATGATTAATCCTTGCTTGCTTGATTTCCTGAAATGTATCTCAACTTACACTATTAGATTTATCAAATAATGCATATACATTGTATGTTTGAAAGTTATATCAAAATCAATATCAAGGAGGCATATTTCTTATAATCATTCTATGACATAGCCTTTTTTAGCTTTTTGTTTTAGCATTTAAAGCAGTCCTATACTTTTCTGACATAGTCCTTGACGTTTCTTCATTGATCTTGGATGATACATTCTCCGTCTTGAGTCTTGAGTGTAGCTAGACAAGATTGGAGAAGAATTGCAAACTGAAACAGAGCAGATTGCAGGTCTGCTGTTCTTGAGAATAAATAATCATTATGGAGTTCCTGTTTTAATCATTCTGGATTTCCTTTGTAATTGTCTTGTCACATGTCAAGATTGATTGAGCTTTCTTGACATTTGTACAACTTTTGAGTCCTTTTAATTTTGAGATCAAATAGCCATTTTGAGCTTGGGTGAATCCTACTTGTTCCATGCCATGTACTGATTAGATGTGAGAAAATTTCCTGGGCAGATTCTTTGTTAAGAATGTAGAAAAGGTTTGATCAACATGCTATGATGAACAATTCCTGAAGTTGGAGATCATTCTCTGTTTTGTTGATGACTGATCTTGTTGTTGTTTCCTTTGTTTTGCTTGTTTCTGTTCTTAATTAAATTCACTCAAAAGCACCAGTTAAATTAACATAACATTTTAGAATCATGATTAACTTTCTTAATTAACCTTTGTTTTTTTTTTCATCAAAACATTAAATATAGAGTTTGTCTCAACATCTTGTGCATCCAATAAGTTCATTTGTTTCATTGGATTAACATTTTGGTCATTTACGTCCTCTCTAGGCTTAATCTTGTCCGACGAGGGTTTTTAACCAATCATGTGCATCCAATAAGTTCATTTGTGCCATTGGATTAACATTTATGTCAATTTCGTCCTCCCTAGGCTTAATCTTGTAAAATTAGGTTTTTAACACATCTTGTTTATCCAATAGGTGTGTTTCTGTCATTGGATAAACAATTAGATTATTTTCGTCCGCACTGGGCTTATTCTTGTCCAATTAGGGTTTTTAACCAATCTTGTGCATCCAATAGGTGTATTTGTGTCATTGGATGAACATTTAGGTCATTTTCGTCCTCTTTAGGCTAATTCTTGTCCAATTAGGGTTTTTAACCAATCTTGTGCATCCAATAAGTTCATTTGTGTCTTTAGATTAACATTTAGGTCATTTTCGTCCTCCCTAGGCTTATTCTTGTCTAATTAGGGTTTTTAACAAATCTTGTGCATCCAATAGGTGTGTTTTTATCATAGGATGAACAATTAGGTCATTTTCTTCCACCTAGGCATATTCTTTTCTAATTAGGGTTTATAACCAATATTGTGCATCCAATAGGTGTGTTTGTGTCATTAGATGAACAATTAAGTCATTTGCTTCCTCCCTAGGCTTATTCTTGTCCAAATAGGCTTTTTAACCAATCTTGTGCATCCAATAAGTTCATTTGTGTCGTTGGATGAACATTTAGATCATTTTCGTCCTCCCTAGGCTTATTCTTGTCAAATTAGGGTTTTTATCAAATCTTGTGTATCCAATAGGTTTGTTTGTGTCGTTCGATAAACAATTAGGTCCTTTTCGTTCTCCCTAGACTTATTCTTGTCCAATTAGGGTTTTTAACCAATCTTGTTCATCCAATAAGTTCATTTGTATCATTGGATTAACATTTAGGTCATTTTCGTCCACACTAGGCTTATTCTTGACAAATTAGGTTTTTTTAACCAATCTTGTGCATCCAATAGGTGTGTTTGTGTCGTTGGATGAACATTTAGGTTATTTTTCGTCCTCCCTAGGCTTATTCTTGTCCAATTAGGGTTTATAACCAATTTTGTTCATCTAATAAGTGTGTTTGTGTCATTGGAAGAAGATTTAAGTCATTTGCGTCCTCCCAAGGCTTATTCTTGTCCAATTAGGATTTTTATCCAATCTTGTGCATCCAATAAGTTCATTTGTGCCATTAGAAGTACATTTAGGTCATTTTCCTCCTCCCTAGGTTTATTCTTATCGAATTAGAGTTTTAAAGCATTCTTATGCATCCATTGGGTGTGTTCGTGTCTTTGGATGAATAGCTAGGTCATTTTCGTCCTCCCTAGGTTATTCTTGCCCAATTAGGGTTTTCAACAACCCTTGTGCATCCAATAGGTGTGTTTGTGTCATTGGATGAAGATTTAGGTTATTTTTGTCCTCCCCAGGCATATACTTGTTCAGTTAGGGTGTCTTTGGATGGACATTTAGGTCAATTTTGTCCTCCTTTGGCTTATTCTTGTGCAATTAGGGTTTTTAACCACTCTTGTGCATCCAATTAGTTCATTTATGTCATTGGATTAACATTTAAGTCATTTTTGCATCTCTAGGCTTCATCTTCTTCGATTAGGGGTGTTAACCAATCTTGTGCATCCAATAAGTTCATTTGTGTCGTTGGATTAAAATTTAGGTCTTTTTCGTCCTCTCTAGGCTTATTCTTGTCTAATTAGGGTTTTTTAACAAATCTTGTACACCCAATAGGTGTCTTTGTTACGTTGGTTGAAAAATTATGTCGTTTTCGTCCTCACTATGCATATTCTGGTCCAATTAGGGTTTTTAACCGACCTTGTGTATCCAATAGTTGTGTTTGTGTCATTGGCTGATCATTAAGGTCATTTTCATCCTCCCTAGGCTAATTCTTGTCCAATAAGGGTTTTTAACCGATCTTGTGCATCCAATAAGTTCATTTGTATCTTTGGATTAACAATTAGGTCATTTTCATCCACCGTAGGCTTATTCTTGTCTAATTAGGGTTTTTAGCAAATTTTGTGTATCCAATAGGTTTGTTTGTGTCATTGGATGAACAATTAGGTCATTTTCGTTTTCCCTACGCTTATTCTTGTCCAATTAAGGTTTTTAACTAATCTTTTGCATCCAATAAGTTCATTTGTATCATTGGATTAACATTTAGGTCATTTTCGTCCACCCTAGGCTTATTCTTGACGAATTAGGTATTTTAACCAATCTTGTGCATCCAATAGGTGTATTTGTGTCATTGGATGAACATTTAGGTTATTGATCGTCCTCCATAGGCTTATTCTTGTCCAATTCGGATTTTAACCAATTTTGTTCATCAAATAAGTGTGTTTGTGTCATTGATGAATATTTAGGTCATTTTCGACCTCCCTTGGCTTATTCTTGTCCAATTAGGGTTTTTAACCAATCTTGTGCATCCAATAATTTCATATGTGTCATTGGATTAACATTTAGGTCAATTTCATCCTCCCTAGGATTAATGTTGTGCAATTAAGTTTTTAACACATCTTGTTTATCCATTAGATATGTCTGTGTCATTGGTTGAACAATCAGGTCATTTCGTCTTCCCTAGACTTATTCTTGTCGAATTAGGGTTTTTAACCAATTTTATGCATCCATTAGGTGTGTTTGTTTCATTGGATGAACAATTAGGTCATTTTCATCCTCCCTAGGCTTATTCTTGTCCAATTAGGGTTTTTAACCAATCTTGTGCATCCAATAGGTTTGTTTGTGTCTCTGGATGAAGATTTAGGTCATTTTTGTTCTCCCTAGGCTTATTATTGTCGAATTTTGGTTTTTAACCAATCTTGTGCATCCAATAAGTTCATTTGTATCATTGGATTAACATTCAGGTCATTTTTGTCCACCTTAGGCTTAATCTTGACGAATTAGGTTTTTTAACCAATCTTGTGCATCCAATAGGTGTGTTTGTGTCATTGGATGAACATTTAGGTTATTTTCGTCCTCCCTAGGCTTATTATGGTCCAATTAGGGTTTTTATCCAATCTTGTGCTTCCAATAGGTGTGCTTGTGTCATTAGATGAACATTTAGGTCATTTTTGTGCTTCATAGACTTAAGCTTGTCTAATTAGGGTTTTTAACATATCTTGTGCATCCAATAAGTTCATTCGTGTCATTGGATTAACTTATAGGTCATTTTCATGCTCTCTAGGCTTATTCTTGTCCAATGTGGTTTTTAACCAATCTTTTGCATCTAATAGATGTGTGTGTGTCATCGGATTAACAGTTAGGTACTTTACGTCCTCCTTAGGTGTATTCTTGTCCAATTAGGGTTTTTAACCAATCTTGTGCATCCAAAATATGTGTTTGTGTCATTGGATGAACGTTTAGGTCATTTTCGTCCACCCTATGCTTATTCTTGTCTAATTAGGGTTTTAACAAATTTTGTTTATCCAATAGCTTTGTTTGTGTCATTGGATGAACAATTAGGTCATTTTCGTTCTCCCTAGCCTTATTCTTGTCCAATTAGGGTTTTTAACTAATCTTTTGCATCCAATAAGTTCATTTGTATTATTGGATTAACATTTAGGTCATTTTCGTCCACCCTAGGCTTATTCTTGTCCAATTAGGGTTTTTAACAAACCTTGTACATCTAATAGGTGTGTTTGTGTCATTGGATGAACATTTAGGTTATTTTTGCGTCCTCCCTAGGCTTATTCTTGTCCAATTAGGGTTATTAACCAATCTTGTGCATCCAATAGACGTGTTTGTGTCATTGGATGAACATTTAGGTCATTTTCTTCCTCCCTAAGCGTAATCTTGTCCAATTAGGGTTTTTAACCAATCTTGTGCAACCAATTGTTGTGTTTGTGTCATTGGATGAACATTTTAGGTCATTTTCGTCCTCCCTTGGTTTATTCTTGTGCAGTTAGGGTTTTTAACAAATCTTGTGCATCCAATAAGTTCATTTGTGTCATTGCATTATCATTTAGGTCATTTTCGTCCTCTCTAGGCTTATTCTTGTCCAATTAGGGTTTTTAACCAATATTGTGCATCCAGTAGGTGTGTTTGTGTCATTGGATGAACATTTAGGTTATTTTTGTCCTCCCTAGGCATATTCTTGTGCAATTAGGGTTTTTAACCAATCTTGTGATTTCAATAAGTTTATTTGTGTCATTGGATTAACATTAAGGTCATTTTCGTCCTCTCTAGGGTTATGCAGGTCCAATTAGGGTTTTTAGCCAATCTTGTGCATCCAATAGGTGGGCTTGTGTCATTAGATGAACATTTAGGTCAATTTCGTCCTCCATAGACTTAATCTTGTCCAATTAAGGGTTTTAACATATCTTTTGCATCCAATAAGTTCATTTGTGTCATTGGATTAACATTTAGGTCTTTTTTGTCATCCTTAGTCTTATTTTAGTCCAATTAAGGTTTTAAACCAATCTTGTGCATCCAATAGGTGTGCTTGTGTCATTAGATTTACATTTAGGTCATTTTCGTCCTCCATAAACTTAATCTTGTCCAATTAGGGTTTTTAACAAATCTTAAGCATCCAATAAGTTCATTTGTGTCTTTGGATTTTCATTTAGGTCATTTTCGTCCTCTCAAGGGTTATTCTTGTCGAATTTGGGTTTTTAACCAATCTTGTGCATCTAATAGGTGTGTTTGTGGCATTGGATAAACATTTGGGTAATTTTTGTCCTCCCTATGCTTATTCTTGTCCAATTAGGCTTTTTAACCAATGTTGTGCATCCAATTGTTGTGTTTGTGTCATTGGATGAACATATAGGTCATTTTCATCCTCCCTTGGCTTATTCTTATGCAATTAGGGTTCATAACCAATCTTGTGCATCAAAAAAGTTCATTTGTGTCATTGGATTAACATTTAGGTCATTTTCGTCCACTCAAGGCTTATTCACGTCCAATTTGGGTTTTTAGTCAATCTTGTGCATCTAATAGGTGTGTTTGTGTCATTGGATTAACATTTAGGTAATTTTTGTCCTCCCTAGGCTTATTCTTGTGCAATTAGGGTTTTTAACCAATCTTGTGCATCCAATAAGTTCATCTGTGTCATTCGATTAACATTTATGTCAATTTCATCCTCTCTTGGCTAAATCTTCTCCGATTAGGGTTCTTAACCAATCTTGTGCATCCAATAAGTTCATTTGTGTCGTTGGATTAACATTTAGGTCATTTTCGTCCTCCCTAGGTTTATTCTTGTCTAATTAGGGTTTATAACAAACTTTGTACACCAAATAGGTGTTTGTGTCATTAGTTGAAAAATTATGTCGTTTTCGTCCTGACTATGCTTATTCTTGTCCAATCTTGGGCATCCAATAGTTGTGTTTGAATCATTGGATGAACATTTCGGTTATTTTGATCCTCCCTAGGGTTATTCTTGTCCAATTTGGGTTTTTACCCAATCTTGTGCATCCCATAAGTCCATTTGTGTCATTGGATTAACATATAGGTCAATTTCGTCCCCCCTAGGCTTAATCTTGTACAATTCGGTTTTTAACTAATATTTTTTATCCATTAGATGTGATTGTGTCATTGGATGGATATTTAGGTCATTTTCATCCTCCCTAGGCTTATTCTTGTCCAATTAGCGTTTTTTACCAATCTTGTGCATCCAATAGGTGTGTTTGTGTCATTAGATGAACAATTATGTCATTTTCGTCCTCCATAGGCTTTTTCTTGTCCTATTAGGGTTTTTAACAAATCTTGTGCATCCAATAGGTGTGTTTGTGTCATTGGATGAAGATTCAGGTCATTTTCGTCCTCCCTCGGCTAATTCTTGCCCAATTAGGGTTTTTAACCAGTCTTGTGCATCCAATAAGTTAATTTGTATCATTGGATTAACATTTAGGTCATTTTCGTTCTCCATAGTGTGAATCTTGTCCAATTAGGGCTTTTATCAAATCTTGTGCATCCAATAAGTTCATTTGTGTCTTTGGATTAACATTTAGGTCATTTTCGTCGTCTCTAGGCTTGTTCATGTCCAATTAGGCTTTTTAACCAATCTTGTGCATCTAATTGGTGTGTTTGTGTCATTGGTTTAACATTGAGGTAATTTTTGTCCTACCTAGGCTTATTCTTGTCCAATTAGGCTTTTTAACAAATCTTGTGCATCCAATTTATGTGTTTGTGTTATTGGATGAACATTTTGGTCATTTTCTTCCTCCCTAGGCTTATTCTTGTTCAATTAGGGTTTTTAACCAATCTAGTGCATCCAATTGCTGTGTTTGTGTCATTAGATAAACATTTAGGTCATTTTTGTCCTCCCTTGGCATATTCTTGTGCAATTACGGTCTTTAACCAATCTTGCGCATCCATTAAGTTCATCTGTGTCATTCGATTAACACTTACGTCAATTGCATTCTCTCTAGGCTAAATCTTATCCGATTAGGGTTTTTACCAATCTTGTGCATCCAATAAGTTCATTTTTGTCGTTGGATTAACATTTAGGTCATTTTCATCCTCCCTAGGCTTATTGTTCTCTAATTAGGGTTTTTAACAAATATTGTACACCCAATAGGTGTTTGTGTCATTGGTTGAAAAATTATGTAGTTTTTGTCCTCACTAGACATATTGTTTTCTAATTAGGGTTTTTAACCTATCTTGTGTATCCAATAGTTGTGTTTGTGTCATTGGATGAACCATTAAGTCATTTTCGACCTCCCTAGGCTTATTCTTGTCAAATTAAGGCTTTTAGCCAAGCTTGTGCATCCATTAGGTGTGTTTATGTCATTGGATGAACAATTAGGTCATTTTTGTCCTCCCTAGGCGTATTCTTGTCCAGTTAGGGTTTTTAACCAATCTTGTACATCGAATAGGTGCGTTTGTGTCACTGGATGAAGATTTAGGTCATTTTTGTTCTCCCTACGCTTATTCTTTTCCAATTAGGGGTTTTGACCAATCTTGTGCATTCAATAAGTTCATTTGTATCATTGGATTAACATTTAGGTCATTTTCGTCCACCCTAGGCTTATTCTTGACGAATTAGGTTTTTTGACCAATCTTGTGTATCCAATAGGTGCGTTTGTGTCATTGGATGAACATTTAGGTTATTTTCATCCTCCCTAGGCTTATTCTTGTCCAATTAGGGTTTTTAACCAATTGTGTTCATCCAATAGGTGTGTTTTTGTCATTGGTTGAACATTTCGGTCATTTTCGTCCTCCCTAGGCATATTCTTGTCCAATTAGGGTTTTTATCTAATCTTGTGCATCCAATAAGTCCATTTGTGTCGTTGGATTAACATTTAGGTCAAATTCTTCCTCCCTAGGCTTAATCTTGTACAATTAGGTTTATAACACATCTTCTTCATTTATTAGGAGTGTTTGTTTCATTGGATAAACAATTAGGTCATTTTGTCATCCCTAGGCTTATTCTTGTCGAAATACGATTTTTGGCCAATCATGTGCTTCCAATAGGTGTGTTTGTGTCATTGGATGAGCATTTAGGTCATCTTCGTCCTCCCTAGGCTTATTCTTGTGCAATAAGTGTTTTTATCCAATCTTGTGCATCCATTAGGTGTGTTTGTGTCATTGGTTGAAGATTTAGGTCTTTGTCTTCCTCCCTAGCCTTATAATAGTCCAGTTAGGGTGTCTAACCAATCTTATGCATTAAATAGGTTTATATGTGTCATTGGATGGATATTTAGGTTAATTTTGTCCTCCCTTGGCTTATTCTCGTGCAATAAAGGTTTTTAGCCAATCTTGTGCATCAAATAAGTTCATTTTTGTCATTGGAATAACATTTTAGTCATTTTCGTCCTCTCTAGGCTAAATCTTCTCCTATTAGGGTTTTTATCCAATCTTGTGTATCAAATAAGTTCATTTATGTCGTTGGATTAACATTTAGGTCGTTTTTGTCCTACCTAGGCTTATTCTAGTCTAATTAGGGTTTTTAAGAAATCTTGTACACCCAATAGGTGTTTGTGTCTTTGGTTGAAAAATTATGTCGTTTTCGTCCTCACTAGGCTTATTCTTGTCCAATTAGGGTTTTAACCAATTTTGTTCATCCAATAGATGTCTTTGTGTCGTTGGAGGAACATTTAGGTCATTTTCGTCCACCCTAAGCTTATTCTTGTCCAATTAAGGTTTTTAACCAATCTTGTGCATCCAATAAGTTCATTTGTGTCACTGGATTAATATTTAGATCATTTTCGTCCTGCCTAGTCTTATTCTTGTGCAATAAGGGTTTTTAACCAATCTTGTGCATCCAATAAGTTCATTTGTGTCATTGGATTAACATTTTGGTCATATCCGTCCTCCCTAGGCTTATTCTTGCCTAATAGGTGTTTGTGTCATTGGTTGAAATATTATGTCGTTTTCTTCCTCACTAGGCTTGTTCTTGTCCAATTAGGATTTTTAACCAATCTTGTGCATCAAATAGTTGTGTTTGTGTCATTGGATGAACCATTAAGTCATTTTCGTCCTCCTTAGGCTTATTCTTGTCCAATTAAGGTTTTTAACCAATCTGGTGCAACCAATAGGTGTGTTTGTTGCATTGGATGAACATTTAGGTCATTTTACTCCTCCATGGGTTTATTCTTGTCCAATTAGGGTTTTTAACCAATCTTGTGCATGCAATAAGTTCATTTGTATCATTGGATTAACATTTAGGTCATTTGCGTCCACCCTAGGCTTATTCTTGATGAATTAGGTTTTTTAACCAATCTTGTGCATCCAATAGGTGTGTTTGTGTCGTTAGATGAACATTTAGGTTATTTTTCGTCCTCCCTAGGCGTATTTCTTGTCCTTAGGGTTTTTAAGCAATTTTGTTCATAAAATAATTGTGTTTGTGACATTGGATGAAGATTTAGGTCATTTTGGTCCTCCCTAGGCTTATTCTTGTCCAATTAGGGTTTTTAACCAATCTTGTGCATCCAATAAGTTCGTTTGTATCATTGGAATAACATTTAGGTCAATTTCGTCCTCCGTAGGCTTAATCTTGTGCAATTAGGTTTTTAACACATCTTGTTTATCCATTAGGTGTGTTTGTGTCATTGGATGAACAATTAGGTCATTTTCGTCCTCCCTAGGCTTATTCTTGTCCAATTAGGGTTTTTAACCAATCTTGTGCATCCAATAGGTCTGTTTGTGTCATTGGATGAAGATTTACGTCATTTTCGTTCTCCGTAGGCTTATTCTTGTCCAATTTGGGGTTATGACCAATCTTGTCCAATCATTGGATTAAAATTTAGGTCATTTTCGTCCACCCTAGGCTTATTCTTGACGAATTAGGTTTTTTAACCAATCTTGTGCATCCAATAGGTGTGTTTGTGTCATTGGATGAACATTTAGGTTATTTTCGTCCTCCCTAGGCTTATCTTATCCAATTAGGGTTTTTAACCAATTGTGTTCATCCAATAGGTGTATTTGTCTCATTAGTTGAACATTTAGGTCATCTTCTTCCTCCCTAGGCTTATTCTTGTACAATTATGTTTATAACGCATGTTTTTTAATCATTAGGTGTGTTTGTGTCATTGGACGAAAAATTAGGTCATTTCGTCCCCCTAGGCTTATTCTTGTCGAATTAGGATTTTTAGCCAATCATGTGTTTACAATATGTGTGTTTGTGTCATTGGATGAACATTTAGCTCATCTTTGTTCTCCCTACGCTTATTCTTGTCTAATTAGGGTTTTAAACCAATCTTGTGCATCCAATAAGTGTGTTTGTGTCATTGGATGAACATTTAGGTCATTTTCTTCCCATAGGCTAATTCTTGTCCAATTAGGGTTTTTAACCAATCTTATGCATCCCATAGGTTTATTTGTGTCAGTGTATGAACAGTTAGGTCCATTTTGTCCTACATGGGTTTATTCTTGTGCAATTAGGGTTTTTAACCAATCTTGTGCATTCAATAAGTTCATATGTGTCATTAGGTTAACATTTAAGTCAATTTCGTCCTCTCTAGGCTAAATCTTCTCCGATTAGGGTTTTTAACCAATCTTGTGCATCCAATAAGTTCATTTGTGTCGTTGGATTAACATTTAGGTCATTTTCGTCCACCCTAGGCTTATTCTTGTCTAATTGGGGTTTTTAACAAATCTTGTACACCCAATAGGTTTTGTGTTTCATTGGTTGAAAAATTATGTCGTTTTCGTCCTCACTAGGCTTATTCTTGTCCAATTACGGTTTTTAACCAATCTTGTGCATCCAATAGTTGTGTTTGTGTCATTGGATGAACCATTAGGTCATTTTCGTCCTCCCTAGGCTAATTCTTGTCAAATAAGGGTTTTTAACCGATCTTGTGCATCCCATATGTTCATTTGTGTATTTGGATTAACATTTAGGTCATTTTCGTCCTCCCTTGGCTTATTCTTGTCTAATTAGGGTTTTTAACAAATCTTGTGCATCCAATAGGTGTGTTTGTGTCATTGGATGAAGATTTTTGTCATTTTCGTTCTCCCTAGGCTTATCCTTGTCCAATTAGGGGTTATGACCAATCTTGTGCATCCAATAAGTACATTTGTATCATTGGATTAACATTTAGGTCATTTTCGTCCACCTTGTTGCACATAAGTTCCCCTGATTATGGTTTTGACATAATTAACAAACATACAATATCTTTTGATTAAGCTAACTGTTTGAACCAAGTTGCATTTCTGGAATAAACAAACCAAACACTAAACATATGGACACAAAGCTTGGAACGCAAGGAATCAAGCATAAAGTGGAGATTGCTGGACAATGACGCAACTGTGCTTAAGTGTCATTAGTGATTGTGTTAATTAAGTTTTAGACTTTTCAAATATGTTTTCATGCATAAGCATTTGCCAAGTTAAAATGTGATTTTAAATTGAACTAAGTAACCAAATCGATTCACTAATCAATTGATACATCTATTGGGAAATCGATTGATTGACTCAGAAGTTAAGTTATCACTAAGCAAATCGATTGATAAATCGATTCTGTGAAAGATCTTAGTGAAATTTGAACTCTGGGTGTAACTCAATCGATTGGACAATCGATTCATGAATCAATTAAGAAATCGATTATGTGAGTTACAGGGGCATGCCAAAATCCTTGCAAATCGATTGGCAAATCCATTTTGAGCTTAATTTGTATCAGACTTGACCTTTGTAACATACAAATCGATTGGACAATTGCTTGGAACATCAATTGATAAATCGATTGAGACTGTCACAGAGACAACCAGGTTCTAAGCCAAATCGATTGGGCAAAAGTTTTTATAAGTCTGAACCTCTATGATAAATCAAATCGATTGAGACATCAATTGATTTTTGTTTCTTGGCTTGCAAGATATAGACTAATCGATTGGCAAATCGATTGGGATTTTAAAATGTTTAATCATATATCAGAAACCAAGTTCCCGAGTCGATTGGAAAATCAATATTTTCAAAATAGCTAAGTCCCAGTAACAATTCAAATCGATTGGTAAATCGATTGGAATAAAACAGCTGAAGCACTGGGACAAAGCAAATCGATTGACGAATCAATTAGTGCAAAATATTGGAGTCCCTGTGATCAGTCCAATCGATTGGAGTAATTGTTTTCAGTTACAAACCAATTGCCAAATCGATTATGATGGAATATCAGTCGACTGCTGAATCAATTGTTTTGATCTCGTTGTTTGAACAAAACATCCCAAATCGATTGAGCAATCGATGCTAATATGAACTTGTCTCAGTTTTCTGATATGTGTGTTAAACCAATCGATTGCCAAATCGATTGATTCATATGTTTTCAAGATTCAAGAAAAACAAGAAACACGAGCATTGATTGGCAAATCGATTGGAGTGTTTCAAAGCTTTATAAAATCAATTGGAATGTGTTTTTCTGAAACATATATAAATTGACTCAAATCTGTTTTTCAAAAGAATTTTTTTAGAACCAGAACTTTTGACATACACATAACTCATAACTTTGAGAAAACCTTTAAAAACCTTTTTACTACTTTTGAATACACTTTTTCATAACCCAGAGATTCTGAAAAAGTACTTTGTTAAAAAGGATTGAAATCACACAAAATACTATCTTGGCAAATCTTATTGTGTGCATTTCATAGATTGATTGAGTCGTTGTTATAGATCGTTGATCTTGTTGTATTCTCTGTAAACTATGTTCTTTTGTAAAGAAAGTCTTGTAAAATCCAGTATTGAAACTGGTAACTATCTTCTTGGTTGAGAGGGCTCTTCAAGAAGAAGTTTCACTGTGATCTTGGGATAGTCTGCTGAGTGACTTGAGGGATACAGTGGTGAACAATAGAAGCAGGAGAGTTTAGTCTTAAGATAGATAGGCCGGGAGTGCTGGACAATTTGTAAGAAATAACTCTGAAAGATTCTATTGAAAAGAAAGGCTGAAATCAAGTTGATTTCGGGACTGGATGTAGGTTGTCTTGCAGACGACCGAACCAGTATAAATATCTGAGTATCACCCTCTTATCCCTGATCTTTTACTTTTATATTGATTGGTTGATTAATATTGAATACATGTTCTGTTTGATATTGCTTGAAAGATTAAATTGACATGTTTGTATCTAGATTCATGTGTTGAACAATTACTGTGTTTGATGCATTATTAATTAGACAATACATGTAATTGTGAACCTTCTCCTAGAATCAATTCCTTGGGACCTTGATTGATATTCTGTTTAATAAATTGGTATTTGTTAAACTGATTGGAATTCTTGTGAATTTTATTTGACTGTCATATACATCATTTTAGCATTAGAAGTCATATATTACCTACAATTGGTATCAGAGCCTGTACTAGTTTTAGAGAAAACTCTCATATAAGTCATGACTTCTGTAGAATTTTTAGGTGAAGGTGCTTCTTTAGCAAGGAACCCTGCCTTTAATGGGGCCGCATATATGTACTTGAAACAACGTATGCTAATTTCTTGAAGCTAGTGGTATTGATATTCTAGATGCTGTTGAAAATGGACCTTTTGTGCCAACTTTAGCTGGTACTGGTGAATCAGCTATCTTGAAGCCCAAATCTGACAGGTCTGAGGATGACAAAAAGAAAGTAGGGTATAATGCAAAAGCTAAGAATATTATAAAATCTGCTTTGAGTCATGATGAAGTTTTCAGGGTGTCCAACTGTAAATCTGCAAAAGAGATGTGGGATACTTTGCAGCAAACTCATCAAGGTACCACTGATGTTAAGAGAGCAAGGATAAATACATTGATGCACGAGTACGAATTATTCAATATGAAGAAAGCAGAATCCATTAATGATATGCAGACTAGATTCACCCACGTAGTCAACAACTTACATGCACTCGGAAAAGAGATTGAAAGCGATTAGCAGATCAGCAAGGTAATGAGATGTCTGACTAGAGAATGGCAGCCAAAGATTACTTCCATAGCAGAATTAAAGGACCTTGGATCAATGTCAATCGCTACGCTCTTTGGGAAATTGAGAGAGCACGAAATGGAATTGCACATACTAAGTGAAACTGAACAAGTAGACAAAAAAAGGAAAGGATTGTCTTTGAAAGCCCAAGCAAATCAAAAATCTAAGTTTGAACCAGATGCGTGCACAAATAATTCAGAAAGTGAAGATGATGAAGAACCAGAGATTGGACTACTGGTAAAGAAGTTCAAAAAATTTCAGAGAAAGAAATAGAACAAGTTCAGAAAGCCATCAAGTTCAAAAGCAAATGATAGCAAGGTAACTTGCTATGAATGTGGCAAGACCGGACATATCAAGTCTGAATGCTTCCAACTGCAGAATAAAAATAAAATTGCAAAGGCTAAAGGTAAAGATTCTGCTCCTAAAACCAGAAAGGCTTATATAGCCTGGAATGACAACGAAGAATCCTCTTCATCGTCAGAAGGAGAAGAAGCAAATCTCTGCCTTATGGTCAACACGGATTCTGAATCGGAAAGCGAGGTAAGCTCTTCAAATAATCCATCTTATACTGAACTGCATGATGCATTCAATGAGTTACATGATGATTATGTAAATGTTTTAAAACAATTGCTTAGCACTAGGAAATTTCTTGAGAAACAATGTCTGATGTGTGATGAACTCAAAAATAATCATGATGAGATTGAGAATTTGAATTAGCATTTTAAAACTGAATTACATGATAAATCTGCTAGGTGCATTGAACTTGAAAGAACTGTTGCATCTTTGAAATCTGATGTTGTTAAGTTTACTAGCAGTAAAAATCAACTGAATGTTCTTCTTAGTAATCAAAGACATATGCATGTTAAATCTGGACTTGGGTATAAGCAAAATAGAAATGTTAATAATGGTCTAAAATTTGTTAGATCTAAGCATACTCATGACTTCTTCACTAAACAAAATCTTAATCCATCCTTTGTTGCTAAGTGTCACTTTTACTGTAAAAAAGGGCATATGGTCTTTAATTGCAAATTAAAAAGACTTGCTAACAAAGGTTGGAAGCAGATATGGAAAGTGAAGAAATTTGGATTAGAAACTAACCCCCCATGACCCAATTTAAATTGGGTACCTAAATTCAAACATTAATTTCATTTTGCAGGTGTGCTTGGCATCCAAGACTCACTTATGGTATTTAGATAGTGGGTGCTCCAAGCACATGACTGGGGACAAACCTAAGTTTTTGTCTCTAAGCTTAAAGGATGGTGGCTATGTCAAATATGGTGATAATAATAAAGGCAAGATCTGTGGCATTGGAGATATAGGTAATGAGTCAACTGCAGTAATCAAAAATGTGTTATATGTAGAAGGACTCAAACATAACTTGCTGAGTATCAGCCAGTTATGTGACAAAGGATTTAAGGTACACTTTACTTCTCAATATTGCATAATAGAGCATAAGGAGGAAAAAGGTATGAAACTGGTAGGTGATAGAATAAACAACATTTATATGCTGGATTTTACTGCCTTACCTGCAAATTCTGTATGTTGTTTATTATCAAATGCTGATGAGAACTGGTTGTGGCACAAAAGGGTTGCACATATTCATATAGATCACTTGAATAGGCTAGTTAGTAAGTAGCTAGTAATAGGACTCCCAAATAGGAAGTTTACTAAGGATAGGCTGTGTGACTCCTGTGAGAAGAGCAAACTTGTTAAGGCTTCTTTTCCCCCTATAGATTCAGTTAAAACCACTAAGGTTTTATAGTTGATTCACATGGACCTTTTTGGTCCTTCCCAAGTGAAGAGTTTTGGAGGTAACCTTTATGGATATGTATTGATTGATGATTATTCTAGGTTCACATGGACATATTTTCTGACTCACAAGAGTGAGACATTCTCAATTTTCAAAACCATTGCTGCTTCAGTACAAAATGAGAATAATCAGAAAATTATCTCAATTAAAAGTGATCATGGAGGTGAATTCCAAAATGATTCTTTTAAAACCTATTGTGAACAGAATGGTATTCAACACTTTTACTCAGCCCCTAGAACCCCTCAGCAAAATGGGGTTGTTGAAAGGAAAAATAGGTCTTTGGAAGAGTTAGCTAGAACTATGCTCAAAGACTCTAACCTACCTAAGTACTTCTGAGCTGATGCTATCAATACTGCCACACATGTAGTCAATAGGGTTTTGATTAGGCCAATACTTAGAAAAACTCCATATGAGTTATACAAGGGTAGGAAACCAAATATCTCATACTTTAGAGTCTTTGGATGTAAATGCATTGTTTTAAATAATGGCAAAGAACATCTAGGAAAGTTTGACCCTAAGGTTGATGAGGGTATTTTTCTAGGTTATTCCCAAACTAGTAAGGCCTATAGAATCTACAACAAAAGAACTAAAACCATAGAAGAGTCTGTTCATGTAAAATTTGATGAACTATTTTCTGAAAACTTGAACAAGACTCCTTCTATAGTTGATACTTCTTTAGATGAAGTTGTAGAATCTGAACCATTAGAAACTACTGAACCTGAACCCCCAACCAACCTTGACTGTGTAGAACCTATTAGGTTAGATGATTTACCTAGGGAATGGAAGTTCAATAGAAACCATCCTATAGATAACATCATAGGAGACATCTCAAAAGGAGTGGCAACTAGGAAGAACCTTAGACAATTCTGCAACTATACAGCCTTTGTTTCCCAAATAGAACCCAAAAACATAAAGGAAGCTCTATTAGATGATGAGTGGATCATTGCTATGCAAGAGGAACTAAACTAGTTTGAGAGAAACAAAGTGTGGATCCTAGTTCCCAAACCATCCAACAAACACATCATAGGAACCATATGGGTGTTTAGGAACAAAATGGATGAAAATGGGGTCATTACTAGGAACAAAACTAGGCTAGTTGCCAAGGGATATAAACAAGAAGAGGGAATAGATTATGATGAAACCTATGCCCCAGTAGCTAGAATAGAAGCCATTAGAATCTTGCTAGCTTATGCTTGTATAATGGACTTCAAACTTTATCAAATGGATGTGAAAAGTGCCTTTCTCAATGGTGATATCCAAGAGGAAGTTTTTGTTAGCCAAACACCTGGTTTTGAAAATCCTGATTTTCCTAATCATGTCTATAAGCTAACAAAGGCCCTCTATGGGTTGAAACAAGCTCCAAGAGCTTGGTATGAGAAGCTCAGCACTTTCCTCAATCAACAAAACTTTTTAAGAGGAAATGTTGACAAGACTCTTTTCATAAAGACAAATGGAAATGACATATTGCTGGTCCAAGTTTATGTAGATGAGATATTCTTTAGATCAACTAACAATAAGCTGTGCAAAGATTTTGAAATCTTAATGAAAGTAAAATTTGAAATGTCAATGATGGGAGATCTATCCTATTTCCTGGGATTTCAAATTAACCAAAGCAAGCATGGCATTTTCATTAGTCAAACAAAATATTGTAATGATTTGATAAAGAAATTTAGTTTTGAAAACTTTAAGTCCATTGATACTCCCATGAGCCAAGCATGTCACTTAGATAGGGATGAGAAAGGTAAACCTGTAGATGTCACAAGGTTTAGAGGTATGATAGGATCCTTACTCTATCTTACAGCAAGCAGACCTGACATCATGATTAGTGTCTGCATGTGTGCTAGATTCCAGTCCAATCCAAAAGAGTCTCACCTTAGTGCAGTGAAGAGGATATTTAAATATCTCATAGGAACTAGAAACCTAGGATTGTGGTATCCTAAGGGATCTACCTGTACTTTAGTTGGATTCTCGGATTCAGATTTTGCAGGATGCAAACTAGATAGGAAAAGCACCTTAGGTACTTGTCATTTGCTAGGAAACTCTCTTGTGTCTTGGTACAACAAGAAAGAAACTAGCATTGCTTTATCCACAGTTGAGGCTGAGTACATTGCAGCTGGGAGCTGTTGTGCACAAATCCTCTGGATGAAACAACACCTATGCGATTTTGGTGTTAACTTAGGGATAGTACCAATCATGTGTGATAATACAAGTGCAATTTGTATTACCAAGAACCTGTCATGCATTTTAGGACTAAGCACATAAATATAAGGCATCACTTCATAAGGGACCAATTTCAAAATGGGAACATAAAGCTTGAATATGTCAATACAGCTGATCAGTTGGCTGACATATTTACCAAAGCTTTACCCAAAGAAAGCTTCCTTCATATTAGGATGAAACTAGGAATAGTTGATCAGAATGAAATCTGATACAGGTTCCCAATCGATTGGAAAATTTATTTTCTTGTGGTTTAACAGGAAATGTGCTTTATGAAATCGATTGTACAATCGATTGATGAAACACAGTGTCTAATTTGACAAATTAGACAACGCGAAATCGATTGGTTAATCGATTTGTTGGACCCTTGTATCTTTTTATGCTGGTCTATTCCTAAAATCCAATCAATTCGGAAATCGATTCCTTTTGTTTAAAGAATCGATTTGGAAATCGATTCGTTTGGTCCCAAACTTCAACTTGAGAAAATCTTCCCCGAGCATCGATTGGGCAATCGATTGAATCAACTTTTTGTGGAAACTGCACTTGATGAATTGATTGGGACATCGATGCTGAGATTGTTAGACATATGCTCGTATTTGATATTATTGACAAACATACATCATTAAATAAATCTGACATTGTAAACTGAGAAAAATTTCAGGAACAACAACTCAACCCTACAAAATTGAGACAATTGCTTGGAACTTAAGAAATCAACAAAAGCTTGAAGATTCACAAGCAAATCGATTAGTAAAATTGATTCTGTAACAGGGTTGGATGAAATTATGCAGTCTGGAATTAAGCAATCGATTGGCCACATTGATTTGCACATTCTTTGAAAGTCAAGTACGATATCAATCGATTAGACAAATCGATTGGTACATTTATTAGAAAATGAATTGTGCAAGTTAGAGAGCTAGTTAGCCTTAAATCGATTAGGCAAATTGATTGGTTAAATCACCAGGACTGAACTGATTGCTCACATCGATTAGACAAATCGATTGGTACATTTACTGAAATTAAAATGTGCAAGTCAGTAGCCTGCCTTGCAATCTAATCGATTTGGCAAATCGATTGAGCCAATCACATCTGTATTTTAAATTGTCTATATCGATTGGCATAATCGATTTCGAATGTAACAGAGCCAAACCAATAATGAGTAAATCGATTGGACATATCGATTTACCCAAATTAACTTCAAAATGAATTTGGTCTGGGACATACGCAATCGATTAGCACAATCCACTAACATACTTCTGTTGAAATAAGTTTGGCCTCAATCGACTTGGTAAATCGATTGAATGAACCAAACAATGTAATGTGCTTCAGACTTAAATCCATAGTCGATTAGACACATTGATTATGTAGTTTTAAATCAACTCTATAACTTGTCAAATCGGTTGGGCAAATCGATTTATGTAAATCACTGTGTCTCTGGAACCAGTGAAATCGGTTGACCAAATCGATTGGTATAAAAGCTTTTAGAAACAGAGTTGGATTAAGGACAATGTACATGTTTGAATCGATTGTTTTGATCTCGTTGTTGGAACAAAACACCACAAATCGATTATGCACATCGATTCAAATATGAACATTCATCCAAGTATGAAGAACTCAAGTAACCTAATCGATTAGGTAAATCGATTAGTATATGCAGTTTCAAGATTCAAGAAAAACAAGATTCGCGAAATCGATTGGACAAATCGATTAGTGTGCTTTATAACTTTAAGAAATCGATTGGCCAAATCGATTCATATGATGTTTTTCCTGAAACTATATAAACTGCATTCACTCTATTCTTCTCATAACTTGTGAATAAGATTTCTGATAATACACCTTCACAACATACACAATATACTACTAATCCTTTCTCAACTGATATTACTTTGAATATCTTTTTCAGCCTTGAACAATCTACATTGGTGATAAAAAAGGATTGAAAAAGACAAAATTGAGAAAGATAGCTTTGAGAAGAATGAAGATCAAGAACTTTGTATATTTGATCTATTTCAATTTCTGTAATTCAAATTCTATAACCAAATTACTTTGAGAAAATCCAGTTACAACTGGTGGTGATCTTCGAGGTTGAGGGCTGTCAACAAGAAGACACTTGACTGTATTCTTGGTAGAGTTTATGGGATTTAAACTCGGGAATTCAGGGAAGGAAAGATAGAACAGGGAGAATAGTTTAAGATTGAGGCGAGGCGCTATGTAAAATCTGTAAACTGATTCTAAGAAGTTCTATTGGAAAGGCTAAGATCGGGTTTGATCTTAGGACTGGATGTAAGCCGTCACAAAGCGCCTGAACCAATATAAATATCTGCGTACACTTTTATTTCCCTTATCTCGTTTAAATTTCTACAATTATTGTGTTCTTGATATTGATTGAATGCATGATAAAGATTCTGTGATAAATATCTTTGCATGACTAATTGTCTTGACATGGTTGTATGAAAATCAATATCTTGAATACTAATTGTTTTTGATGCATTTCTCCATATAATCAATAACTGATATTGTTTGACATTCATTAGAATTGATTATTAGGGACCTTCCGTAATCTTGTGTTTTGTAAATTTACAATTTATGAAACTGCTGCGCATATTGTTTGAATATAAATCTTTTTGCATATATTTCCATAAAACTGAGGTCATAATTACCATCAGAGATCATCAGTTTTCTGAACTGATATGAGAAACTGTCTGAACTGATATAGCAATGGATTTGGACATCGATTCAGTAAGTAAATGCAATCGATTGGGAAAACGATTAACAATATTACCATTGCCAGTTTTTTTCTAGCCGTTGAATGGTAATTATGACTCAATCGATTTCACTTCCCCAACAACGGTAACCCAATCGATTAGGCAATCGATTGACCTGTGCAAAGGTTTAAAGCAATCGATTAGGAAATCGATTTGGAACAGTAGTATTTAAACCCTGCTTAAACCCTCAATCGATTACCTCTCATATTTTCCAGAATTTTCTCACCAAGTTTCTTCCTTTTCTACCTAGTTTCCTCTCCCAAACCATCTTTGATACATCTCTTTGTCTCAAAACCTCATCTTTCTCAAATATGGCTCGTGTAAAGCAAGTTCACTCAAGAACTCCACCTCCATCCATTTCTTCTTCATCAAGTGGAAGAACTCCCTCCCCCCCACCACCGTCTAAACGCGTTCCTATACCTACACACAAAATTCTTGCCAAAGACAAAGGCAAAGCCATAGCTGTTGATCAAGTAAAGATCAAGAAGAGGAAGGAGCCACCTACAGAGAAACTTATGGCTGACGCTATAAAGGAGGTAACAAAGAAAAAGAAGAAACCAGTTTCTTCTCCTCCTCCTAAGAAAGCTCCTGCGTCCAAAGATAAAGTTGCTGAAAAACCTGTAATTCCACCTGAGTTTCTGAAAAGAAAAATCTATGAGGCTAGAACTCAGGATTTCGCATATTTTGATTCTGATGGATTCACCTTCCAGAACCATTTGAGATTTCATGGTCTGGAACACTTTCTTTCTTCCTCACTTGATACATATCCTAAGCTCATTAGAGCTTTTTATTCATCATTCAAGCTTACTAACGATGGCTTCAAGGCTGAAGTCAAAGGAAAGAGGATCTTCATGTCTTTCAAAGAATTCTCAACTCTTTCAAGACTGCCCTTCCATGGCAAGTCAATAGATGGCAGCTCAGAGGCTGAAGTAGCTGACGAAGGATGTGAAGCCTCCATCGACAAACACACAACAGTACATGACCTGATGGTTGAAGGGTTGGTTGAAGGTTCAAGAACGTATGCTGATGTACGCACTCACCCGGATACTAATTCCATGCTTCGGAAATCATACGGTTGTCCAAAAGTTGGACATTCTTCTACTATGGGGGTTATGCAAAGAGCTCAAGATGAGCTGGACTTGGATAGTGCTCAAGCATATGCAGGAAGCAGCACAAGGCAAGTTGGTGCTTCCCTACCCGCAGCTTATCACAAAGGTTCTAAAACATTTTAGAATCTCTTTGGTAAATGAAGAATGATCCAAAACCACCCTTACATTTGGCGAAGCAATTGTAAATTAGATGCAATTGAAGAGGGTGCATGGTATCTGGACCAGACCACAGGCAGCTGCTGAACCAGCTCAGCCAACTACGGAACGAGTTGAGCCGGTTGCAGCCAACACTGAGCTTTCACATAAACTGCTGGAATTTTTGGAAGCTCAAGCCGCTCACAATGCTAGAGTCGAAGCTACCAATGCACGAATTGAAGCAGCTCTGATCAAGCTTCAGGAGGATCTGCACTCAGTTGCACAGGATGTTGCAGAAATCCAAGATCACCTCGGCCTCAAACTCTCATTCAGCGACATTGCCGATATAGGCCGACAGGCAACAGGAGAACCAACCCCCACACCCCTAGCTAGTCCTATACCTCATGTTGAGGAGACACCTGCTGAGGATAATACAGCGATCTCTACCTCTCCCTTAGCTAATAATGAGGAACAACCCAGTTTAGGTGATTAGGAGTTTAGGTTCTTTGTTGTCTTATATTTTTTTTGGTTTTGCATTGTATTACTGAGTTTAAATGAATATTATTTTGACTTTTCTCTCTTATTATCTACCATTTTGCATTCAGTATCAAAGGGGGAGAAAATGTACAAATTTAAACTTGTGTTTTCCTGTGTTTATGATGCTAATTTGCCATTTCTGAACCATTCTGATACCATCATTTGATAACATTTTTAATTGAGCTATGTTCAATACCAGTTGATATATACTAGAAGTTCTATAAACAGTCATTTTTTCTCTGATACTTTTCTGTTTACCTCCATGTGCTAGCTCTAATACTAGTTTTGCCTTGTATGTGCTAACACTTTTGCTATCACATGCCAATACCGCTGCAAATGAATCTTATAGATATGACTACTGTTGATATTGTTTATAACACTGTTTATAGCTCTGATTCTATGTTACTAAAATGAAATGTATAGCTTTGATATTCTTATAGTAATCATAGTACTCAATTACTCTGATGTTTTGCATGTGTTTTATGTTGTTGCAATTTAAATGATTCATGCATGCAAAAACTCAGGGGGAGCTTTTATTTAATTGTAATTATATTGTTATACCTTCAAATGTCAAACTCAAGTTAAACTTGTATGTTTGTTACTTATGCAATAAGGGGGAGATTGTTGGACATAAGTTCCCTTGATTATGATTCTGACATAATTAACAAACATACAATATCTATTGATTAAGCTAACTGTTTGAACCAAGTTGCATTTCAGGAAGAAACAAACCAAACACTAAACATATGGACACAAAGCTTGGAACGCAAGGAATCAAGCATAAAGTGGAGATTGCTGGACAAAGACGCAATTGTGCTTAAGTGTCATTAGTGATTGTGTTAATTAGGTTTTAGACCTGTCAAATATGTTTTCATGCATAAGCATTTGCCAAGTTAAAATGTGATTTTAAATTGAACTAAGTAACCAAATCGATTGACTAATCAATTGATACAACTATTGGACAATCAGTTGATTGACTCAAAAGTTAAGTTATCACTAAGCAAATCGATTAATAAATCGATTATGTGAAAGATCTTAGTGAAATCTAAACTTTGGGTGTAACTCAATCGATTGGAAAATCGATTCATGAATCAATTGAGAAATCGATTATGTGAGTTACAGGGGCAAGCCAAAATCCTTGCAATCGATTGGCAAATCGATTTCGAGCTTAATTTTTATCAGACTTGACCTCTGTAACATACCAATCAATTGGATAATCGATTGGAACATCAATTGATAAATCGATTGAGACAGTCATAGAGACAACCAAGATCTAAGCCAAATCGATTAGGCAAAAGTTTTTATAAGTCTGAACCTCTGTGATAAATCAAATCGATTGAGACATCAATTGATTTTTGTTTGTTGACTTGCAAGATATAGACTAATTGATTGGCAAATCGATTGGGATTTTAAAATGTTTAATCATATATCAAAAACCAAGTTCCTAGTCGATTGGCAAATCAATGTTTTCAAAATAGCTAAGTCCTTGTAACAATTCAAATCGATTGGTAAATCGATTGGAATAAAACAGCTGAATCACTGGAAAAAAGCAAATCGATTGACGAATCGATTAGTGCAAAATACTGGAGTCCCTGTGATCAGTCCAATCGATTGACAAATTGATTGGAGTAATTGTTTTCAATTACAGACCAATTGCCAAATCGATTATGATAGAATATAAGTCGACTGCTGAATCGATTGTTTTGATCTCGTTGTTTGAACAAAACATTCTAAATGGATTGGGCAATCGATGCTGATATGAACTTGTCTCAGTTTTCTGATATGTGTATTAAACCAATCGATTGCGAAATCGATTGATTCATATGTTTTCAAGATTCAAGAAAAATAAGAAACACGAGCATCGATTGGCAAATCGATTGGAGTGTTTCAAAGCTTTATAAAATCGATTGGTAAATTGATTGGAATGTGTTTTTCAGAAACATATATAAACTAACTCAAATCTGTTTTTCAAAAGAATTTTTTTAGAACCAGAACTTTTGACATACACATAACTCATAACTTTGAGAAAACCTTTAAAAACCTTTTTACTACTTTTGAATACACTTTTTCATAACCCAGATTTTCTGAAAAACTACTTTGTTAAAAAGGATTGAAATCATACAAAACACTATCTTGGCAAATCTTATTTGTGCATTTCATAGATTGATTGACTCGTTGTTATAGATCGTTGATCTTGTTGTATTCTTTGTAAACTACGTTCTTTTGTAAAGAAAGTCTTGTAAAATCCAGTATTGAAACTGGTAACTATCTTCTTGGTTGAGAGGGCTCTACAAGAAGAAGTTTCATTGTGATCTTGGGATAGTCTGCTGAGTGACTTGAGGGATACAGTGGTGAACAATAGAAGTAGGAGAGTTTAGTCTTAAGATAGATAGGCCAGGAGTGCTGGACAATCTGTAAGAAATAACTCTGAAAGATTCTATTGAAAAGAAAGGCTGAAATCAAGTTGATTTTGTGACTGGATGAAGGTTGTCTTGCAGACGACCGAACCAGTATAAATATATGAGTATCACCCTCTTATTCTTCTCCAATTGGGGTTTTTAACCAATCTTGTGCATCCAATAAGTTCATTTGTGTCGTTGGATTAATATTTAGGTCATTTTCGTCCTCCTTAGGCTTATTCTTGTGTGATTAGGGTTTTCTAACAAATCTTGTACACCTAATAGGTGTCTTTGTGTCATTGGTTGAAAAACTATGTCTTTTTCGTCCTCTTTAGGCTTATTCTTCTCCAATTAGGGTGTTTAACCAATCTTGTGCATCCAATAGTTGTGTTTGTGTCATTGGCTGATCATTAAGGTCATTTTCGTCCTCCCTTGGCTAATTCTTGTCCAATAAGGGTTTTTAACCGATCTTGTGCATCTAATAAGTTCATTTGTGTCTTTGGATTAACATTTAGGTCATTTTTGTCCTCCTTAGGCTTATTCTTGTCTAATTAGGGTTGTTAACAAATCTTGTGCTTCCAATAAGTATGTTTGTGTCATAGGATGAACAATTTGGTCATTTTACTCTACCCTAGGCTTATTCTTGTCTAATTAGAGTTTTTAACAAATCTTGTGCATCCAATAGGTGTGTTTGTGTCATTGGATGAACATTTAGGCCATTTTCTTTCACCCTAAGCTTATTCTTGTCCAGTTAGGGTTTTTAACCAATCTTGTGCATCCAATAAGTTCATTTGTGTAAATGGATTAACATTTAGGTCATTTTCGTCCTCCCTAGGCTTATTCTTGTGCAATAAGGGTTTTTAACCAATCTTGTGCATCCATTAAGTGTGTTTGTGTCATTGGATGAACAGTTAGGTCATTTTCGTCCTCCCTAGGTTATTCTTGCCCAATTAGGGTTTTTAATCAACCTTGTGCATCCAATAGGTGTGTTTGTGTCATTGGATGAAGATTTAGCTCATTTCCATCCTCCCTAGGCTTATACTTGTCCAGTTAGGGTGTTTAACCAATCTTATGCATCCAATAGGTTTATATGTGTCATTGGATGGACATTTAGGTCAATTTTGTCCTCCCTTGGCTTATTCTTGTGCAATTAGGGTTTTTAGCAAATCTTGTGCATCCAATAAGTTCATTTGTGTCATTGGATTAACATCTAAGTCATTTTCGTCCTCTTTAGGCTTAATCTTCTCCGATTAGGGTTTTTGACCAATCTTGTGCATCCAATTAGTTCATTTGTGTCGTTGGATTAACATTTTGGTCATTTTCGTCCTCCTTAGGCTTATTCTTGTCTAATTAGGGTTTTTTTTAACAAATCTTTTACACCCAATAGGTGTGTTTGTGTCATTGGATGAACATTTAGGTCATTTTTGTCTTCCCAAGGCATATTCTTGTCCAATTAGGGTTTTTAACCAATCTTGTGCAACCAATATGTGTGTTTGTGTCATTGGATGAACATTTAGGTCAATTTCTTTCTCCCTATGATTATTCTTGTCCAATTAGGGTTTTTAACCAATCTTGTGCATCCAATAAGTTCATTTGTGTCATTGGATTAACATTTAGGTCATTTTCGTCCTCCCTAGACTTATCGTTGTCCAATTAGGGTTTCTTAACCAATCTTGTGCTTCCAATAAGTTCATTTTTGCCATTGGATTAACATTTTGGTCATTTTCGGCCTCCCTACGCTTAATCTTCTCAATCAAGGTTTTTAACCAATCTTGTGCATCCAATAAGTTCATTTGTGCCATTGGTTGAACATTTCGGTCATTTTCGTCCTCCCTAGGCTTAATCTTGTTCAATTAGGGTTTTTAACCAATCTTGTGCATCCAATAAGTTCATTTGTGTCATTGGATTAACATTTAGGTCATTTTCGTCCTCTCTAGGCTTATTCTTGTCCAATTAGGGTTTCCAACAAATCTTATAGCTCTGATACTATGTTACTAAAGTGAAAATGTGTATAGCTCTGATATTCTGATAGTAATCATAGTACTCTATTACTCTAATGATTTGCATGTGTTTTGTGGTGTTGCAACTTAAATGAATCATGCATGCAAAAACTCAGGGGGAGCTTTTAAATAACTATAATTATTTTGTTATACCTTGAAATGTCAAACTCAAGTTAAACTTGTATGTTTGTTACTTATGCAAAAAGGGGGAGATTGTTGGACATAAGTCCCCCTGATTATGGTTTTGACATAATTAACAAACATACAATGTTCATGCAATTTTTGATAAAACTAATAGTTTGAACCAAGTTACATTTCAGGAAGAAACACACAAACACTATACATTTGGACACAAGCTTGGAACACAAGGAATCAAGCATAAAGTGGAGAATGTGCTGGACAAAGACGCAACTCTGCTTAAGTGTCATTAGTGATTGTATTAATTAATTATTAGACTTGTCAAATATGATTTCATGCATGAGCATTTGCCAAGTTAAAATGAATATTTAAAATGAACTAAGTAACCAAATCGATTGGCTAATCAATTGATACATCTATTAGGCAATCAATTGATTGACTCATAATTGGAGTTGTCACTAAGCAAATCGATTGATAAATCGATTCTTTAAAGGACCTTAGTGAAACCTGAACTCTGGGTGTAACTCAATCGATTGAACAATCGATTCATGCATCAATTGAGAAATCAATTTTGTGAGTTACAGGGGCAAGCTAAAAACCTTGCAAATCGATTAGCAAATCGATTTCGAGTATTTCTTTGCATCAGACTTGACCTCTATAATGCACCAATCAATTGGACAATCGATTGGGACATCAATTGATTAATCAATTGAGAAAGTCACAGAGACAACCATTTTCTAAGCCAAATCGATTGGGTAAAAGCATTTTATAAGAATTTACCTCTGTGATCAATCAAATCGATTGAGACATCAATTGAATTTTGTTTCTTGACTTCCAAGATATATACTAATCGATTGGCAAATCGATTGGAAGTTTGAAATGTTTAATCATATATCAGAAACCAAGTTCCTAGTCGATTGGCAAATCAATGTTTTCTGAATATCTAAGTCACTGTAACAATTCAAATCGATTGGTAAATCGATTGGAATAAAACAGCTGAATCACTGGGACAAAGCAAATTGATTGATGAATCGATTAGTGCAAAAATACTGGAGTCATTGTGATCAGTCCAATCGATTGACAAATCGATTGGAGTAATTGTTTTAGTTACAGATCAATTGCCAAATCGATTATGATGGAATATCAATCGACTGCGTAATCGATTGTGTTGATCTCGTTGTTGAAACAAAACATCTCAAATCGATTACTCAATCGATGCTGATATGAACTTGTTTTTGTTTTCTGATTTGTGAATTAAAAGAATCGATTGGCAAATCGATTCATTCATATGTTTTCAAGATTCAAGAAAAACAAGAAACACGATAATTGATTGGGAAATCTATTAGACTGTTTCAAAGCTTTATAAAATCGATTGGTAAATCGATTTTTCTGTGTTTTTCTGAAACATATATAAGCTGACTCAAATCTATTTTTCAAATAACTTTTTTATAGAACTTTTGATATAACTCAGAACTTTGAGAAAACCTTTGAAAATAACCTTTTGTACTACTTTGAATACACTTTTTCATAACCCAGAGATTCTGAAAATGTACTTTGTGAAAAAGGATTGAAATCACACTAAACACTATATTGGCAAATCTTATTGTGTGCATTTCATAGATTGATTGAGTCGCATTTACTGTTGATCGATGATCTTGTGTAATCTCTGTAAACTATGTTTTGTAAAGAAAGTCTTGTCAAAATCCAGTATTGAAATTGGTAACTATCTTCTTTGTTGAGAGGGCTCATCAAGAAGAAGTTTCATTGTGATCTTGGGAGAGTCTGCTGAGTGACTTGAGGGATACAGTGGTGAGCAATAGAAGCAAGAGAGTTTGGGTTTTGGATAGATAGGCCATGAGAGCTGGACAATCTTTAAAAACAACTCTAGAAGATTCTATTGAAAGAAAGGCTGAAATCAAGTTGATTTCGGGACTGGATGTAGGTTGTCTTACAGACGTCCGAACCAGTATAAATCTCTGCGTATCATCCTCTTATCCATTCTCTTTTATTTCTATATTGTTTGTTTGATTAATCTTGAATGCATGTGATAGCAAAATTCTAATTTGTTTGATATTACTTGAATGGTTGAGTTTGCATATTTGTATCTTGATTAATCTGTTGAACAATTACTGTATCTGCTGTATTAGTAATTAGACAATACATGTAATTATGAACCTTCATCTAGAAATAATTCCTTGGGACCGTGATTGATCTTTTGTTTAATAAAATTGATTTTTGTTAAACTGTTTAGCAATCTTGTGAATTTTAAAGACTGTCATGTACATATTTTAGAATATAGAAGTCATATATTTCCTACAATACTTTCTCCATCTTACATAGAATGATCGGAATGTCATTTTCTATCTTGATCAAATCTTTATCAATGAGTGTTGAAGAACACAAATTCTTGAAATATTGACTCACTTCAATAAGTGGGTTCAATACATGTGTCCGTAAAGCACTAAAGGCAATAAGAAGTAAACATTCTAAAAATATATGACAATCATGACTTTTCATCCCATGCATCCTCCCATTTTCCACATCAGCACATCTTGTCAAATTAGAACAATAACCGTCAGGCGTCTTCAGCTCTTTGATCCAATGATAAATAAATTTTGCTTCATCAGTAGATAAAGTGTAATTCGCACGAGGTTTTAGGGTCTTGCCGTTTTGTTCCACCAACAACAAATCTGGTCGTTTGCAATATATATACCTATGTCTTTTCTAGCTTTGTCATTATCTTTTGTTTTCCCTTTCACATTCATCACAATATTAAAGATGTTGTCAAAGAAATTTTTCTCAATATGCATAACATTGAGATTATGTCTCAAAAAATTATCTTTACAATACGGTAGATCCCAAAAAATACATCTTTTTGTCCAATGGTGCCATTGTCCGTAACCTTGTGGTTTACAAGCCACACCATTAACAACATGTACCTTTGGCATATCTTTTACTTTATTCCAAACTTGTTTTGATGTCAATTTAAGCGGGGGTCCTAGACTTTTTGCATAGCCATTCATAAATGCAGCTTTGTTCCTTCTAAATGCATGATCAGTAGGTAAAAACCTACAATGCGAGTCAAACCACGACGCCTTCCCGCCAAATTTTAAAGTAAATGCTTTTGTATCTTCCATACAAATTGGACAAGCTAATTTACCATGGGTGCCCCATCCTGACAACATCCCATAAGCGGGGAAATCATTAATAGTCCACATCAATGTAGCTCTCATCATAAAATTTTCTCTCCGAGCAATATCATATGTCAAGACACCATTCCACAACCTCTTCAAATCGTCAATCAAAGGTTGTAAATAAATATCAATACCAGTTGTAGGATTAGAAGGACTTAGTATCACAGCAGCTAAGGAGTAGACGATGCTTGTATGTAAGGCGTAAATCCATCTGAGGATAATCCAAGTCTTACATTGCGTGGATCTGACGCAAAATCAGGATGCATTTGATCAAAGTGTTTCCATGCCTTACTATCAGACGGATGTCGCAACTCGCATGAATTTCTTCTATTCTCATAATGCCACGTTCCTACAGTTTGTATTGATGCAAACAATCTCTGCAATCTTGATACAATAGGGAGGTAAAACATTGCTTTCCTTGGAATTGATTTTCCCCTACTTACCCTAGAGTTATTCCTTTTGTGATACCTTGGTTGTTGACAAAACATGCATTCAACTAAGTTAGCATCATTCATACCAAATTCATTGTCATAATACAACATGCAACCTTTAACACAACAATCAATCCTCTTGACACCTAATCCTAACTTTGACACTAAACGTTTCGCATCGTAATAACTTTGCGGCAAACCATCTCTAATAGGTGTTGCGTCTAGCATCATTTTAGTCATCAAATCCAAAGCTAAATCAGGAACATAAAATTGAGACTTTAGACCTAACAGTCTAATACACATTGATAACTTTGAGTTTGAAGAACCTTCAAACAACGGTTTATTTGTCTCTTTCAAAAGACCATAAAATCTTTGAGCTTCTTCATTGGGAAGTCCATTGGTATCATCATATTGATCTTCATTGAATGACAAATTAACCCTAACAACATCCGAAATTATATCATTCATCGCCTCAAAGTGTTGATAGTTATAATAATCTATACCTAACATGTTAAAACTACTTGAAGGACCTATGTTATAATTCTCCAAAGATGTACTAGTATTAGGCGCCGCTGGAGACTCTTCTCCATGATTAGTCCAAATCCAGTAGTTAGGCATAAATTCGTCTGCATACAAATGCACTCTTATTTCATCTTCACTTTTAAATCGTCTACGTCGACATAAACAATATGGACATCTCATTCTCCCTTCATCTTCGACAATTTTTTGCACTCTCGCAAAATTGAGAAAGTCTTCAACCTTGTTAGAAAAATGTTGTTTAAGACCCTTTCTTCCAGGAAAATTCCTATCGTACATCCAACTACGGTCTAAATCCATATATATATATATATATAGTAATTGCTTTATTTTTCAAAAGCATTATATATAAATTTTGACATATTTATATGTAAATTAGGGGAGCATGCATTTGCACACAATATAATAAATTATTATCAATATAATAATTATATATATAAACCAAAATAAAATTTTAAATTATATTTTTTTAATAATCAAGACTAACAAAAAAATAAACATTATATATATATATATAACAAAAAAACAATAATTAATATCATCAATTTTAATATTGTTTTTTTAAAATCAATAACTTTGGCATATATGTCAATTAGGGGATTATATATTAATTAATTTGCAAACAATATAATAAATTATTAATCAAGACTATTTCATTATACAAACCTATATAAAATTTTAAATGATGTTTTTTTAATAATCGTGACTTATTTATAACAAAAATTAATAATATCATCAATTTTAATAATGTTTTTTTTAAATTATAATTATATTAAAATCAATATATTTTAACCGTGTTTGAAACTTTTATTTATCATATATTATGTAAACAACATCATTCTTATTTTTTTTTAAATAAATTTATAAAACTAATCTAAATATATATATTACTAATCTATATTTTAAAAATAATATATATATTTACTAATCTAAATTTAAAATATATAAAATACTAACTTGATGCCGAGTAGCGTTTGAGTTGAAGCTTTCACTCACGTACGATGCTTGCAAGTCTTTGAAATGATTAACAACCATTGTAAAAAAAAATTCAATAATATTAATTACTTATATCAAATTAAAAAATAAAATTATAAAACTACATATATAATATAATTTATACTTACCAAAACTAAATCAAGCTTGATGAAATATTTTATGTAGAGAGAAGGTGGAGAAAATAGTTAGAAGGAGATTTTAGAGAGAAGTTGGATGTGAAAAAATGAAGGACGAGTGGAGAAATATATATAGGGTATGCTTGACCCTTTGTGGCGGCCAAAGCAGCCACAATGGCCAACGGATACAAGGAATTTGTGGCGGCCTGGGCGGCTATAATGTGACAACGGATATAAATCCTTTGTGGCGGCCTTTGCTGCAAGAAACATTAACGGTAATTTCTTTTGTGGCGGCCTGGGCGGCCAGAAAATCCACGTGACTTAGGCTTCCTTTGTGGCGGCCTTTGCAGCCACAAATGCCACGTACGCTTGCCTTTGTGGCGGCCTTTGTAGCCACAAATGTACTGATCACCTCAGTCCTTTGTGACGACTTTGCCCCTCACAAAATTGATTTTTTGTGGCTGTGAAAGCCCTCACAAAATCCTTAAAAATTTAACTGGATTTTGTGGCTGCCTAAGCCATCACAAATAAAGACCAATTTCAATTTTGGCATTTGTTAGGGCTTTTTCGGTCACTAATTTTTTAGGGTTTTATTCGGCCACAAAATTTTTATAAAGATGGCCACAAATATGTGTTTTTCTTGTAGTGACCATATTATAACATCAAAGTCTCTCAACTAAAGTCATGATCTCATTATAATATGCAACAAATCTTCTAACAGAAACTATTATTACTTTTGAAACACATTAATCACAACAAAACAATCACAAGAAAATGAAGTATAATGCATGAGCTTAGACTCCACATCTTCACAAGTTAATATCGTTCTAACTCTGAACTACTTGGTTAAGAGGCTTGATATATGCCACCACGTAAGTATACAAATAATTCAAGTTGGCCCTATCCTTATAGATCTTCACAACTCAACCTGAGACACATATATGCGATAGTCGAGGTAAAAGTGTGTTGTTTAGTCTACCTCCAAGTCACCCTAGGAATTCATCACTCGAATACCTCCAAGGTCTAACAATCTTGGCTTAAGACTCAACAGTAGACTGCCACAATCAAGCTCATTTAGTTGTACTTTTCCAACATCACTAGACTTATCAGACCCTACCTATATGATGACAAGATAATCTTCACTTCAAAGAAATAACATCTAGTTTCTCCTCTTGTTGGCCTATGATACTCTATTAAGACCACCATCTCAAGCACAAGGAATTACCACTATTTCATCAATAGTGGGGTTACTTCAATATTTTCATCACAAATTTATAATATCACTATCATTACTCGTACATCATCTCATAAACTCATCACAAACTTATAGCATAGTCATTGTTCATACGGTTGGTTTGGTGTTGATTTCATTCAAATCGGACTTACGGCGAAAAAGAACAGTGTAAATTAACAAATTTCATAAATGGAGAAGTTGAGTATTTTCAAGAGAAGTTGAGATGATTAAAAATATGACAAAATAGATTTAATTAGTTGAATAAATGGAGGAACTAACATACTGAATGGCTTCTTTCTCTCGTATTATATTACGTTATATTAGACTTTTTTTTTTTAAGAAAAAAAACAGATTAAGTTATTATTAAGCAAACACATGAACCCCATTTTATTTTCTTATTGCATTTTATTTTTTTATAAGTCCCAACTAATAACATATTTATTTTAATTTATTTATTTATTATTAAAATAATAGTTTCTAAAATATCAAATTAAAATGATTATTATATTTTGAGAATAGGTAAAATTATAAAATGAATAAATTTAAAATTAATATTTTATATTAGCCACTAAATCAATTAAACAGTTATAAATGTATAAAGAAAATTAAGTGGAATATTATTAATATTTTAAAACCAATATTTTACACACACAAAATATTAATTTAAATAATTAAGATTTTAAAAATATATCAATAATAACAAAACCCAACATATGCAAAACTATTACTATATTTACTAATATATATGCATTTTAAGGCAATTTCACACCAAAAACATGTTTTAACACTTCTATAGTAAAAATAGATACTCTAAAATATTCATAATATATTCAAAGTAGTTATTTATAAAACAATTAATTAAAGTAAGAAATAGTTAGAAGCAATTAAAATAGAATTATGTTCACATTTATCATGCAGTCAAATGCATATGAAAGTATTTTAACAATTATAAATGCACATATACACATAAAATCACTTGAATTGTTATTCTCTAAAATCTTCACATTAAAATACTATTAATTTTAGAAAAATTAATAAAATAATTCAATATAATATTTATAATTCCTACTACTCATTAAATAAAATATGTATAAAATTATCACACCACAATACACATATAAAAAAAAATTATTCATAAATGTTTTAACAATATATATTCTAAAAAACATTTTGACGTCAAATTAATTATTTAAATTCTTATTTAATTAAAAAAATAATTTGTTATAAATTTTGGGGTGTTATGCATAGCCAGATCGCGGTCTTGAGTCATCTTTATTAGTTTGGAAGCTAGCATCAGTGTTACCTATTACAACGAACTCTTACTCATCACCATAGACTAAGAACAAATCATTAGTCCTTCTTAGATACTTTAGGATATTCTTAATTGTAGTCTAGTGACCCTCATCGGGATCTAATTGGTGTCTGCTCGTTATACTCAATGCATATGAGAAATATGATCTAGTACATATCATGGCATACATGATAAATCATATTGTTGAGTCAGAGGGCATTTTACTCATGTGTTCCCTCTCATCTTATGAAATAGGGCATTGTCCTTTGGACAAGTATATGCCATGTGACATGGGCAAGAGTCCTTTCTTGGGATCGTGCATATTGAAGGGCCTAAGCACTTTGTCAGCATATGTACTTTGACTCAGGCAAGTAAGGAGGCTCCACCTATGTCCTTCATCAAGAAGCAATTCCCTAACCACATTTTCACTTTTTTTAATGTAGGGATATCATTTATAATGAGCAGTATGACATCCACTTACAAAATCAGAAACACTATTGTGCTCTCACTAACCTTCTTGTAGACACAAGGCTCATCTTCATTCTTAATGAATTCAAAGTGTCTTACAACTTCATCAAAGCAAAAATCCTAGCTTCTATAAGCTTGCTTCAATACATAAGCTTGCTTCAATCCATTTGGATCTTCAAAATCCTTAGGTTATGTCATATACACATCCTCAAGAAGATTCCAGTTAAGGAATGCAATCTTGATGTCCATTTTCCAGATTTCATAATCATGATATATATCAATAGCAAGCAGAGTTTGAAAAAATTTAAGCATGCCTTGTTGAGAAGGAATTTGTTTAAAATCTTTCACCACTAGTGTTGCCTTAAAAGGATTTACCTTCCCATTTATGTTAGTCTTCTTCTTAAAGACCACATGAACCCTATAGGTTTTATCCCGTTAAGTGCATCAACAATGATCCATAACTGGTTAGTGTACATGGACTCCATTTCAGACCCCCATGTATTTAAGACCTTTCTCATATTCTAGGCCAAACATGGCTTCCTAGTAGGTTAAGGACTTATCTTGATCCACGAGTAACATGTCACATTCTTGAGTAAGGATGAGTCCATATCTCTTTGGTTGATGGCATGGTCTCCTAGACTTCGAGGTTCTTGTAACACCCCGTTTTTCAAAGCGAGAGTATATTTTTTTTTAAAAGGAATTAAAATAAAACATATGGATAAATAAGGTAAACACCTTTGAATAACTAATTAAGTCATTATAATTTACCAGCAGCGAAAAAGTTTCCCGAAATATAACTCCAGAATATTTACATATCAAAAAGTGGTGCAATCTTCCGGTTCAAAATAAACAAAATACAAAAGGAAGACATTCGTTCCCTCTATGTCAACCTAATCTGATCATTCTAACAAAGACTATACACCCTGAGTGATCTCCACGGGCCCCGTGAAATCCTCCTAACATAACTCCAGTCAAGCATTCCCATCTACATTCCCATCCGTAGGGTACGAACCGGTAGGACCGCCCTGACTCTCATCTAAGGGCAAAGCCCAGATTACCACAATAGTTGTAAAGGGACACCAACCGAAATTAACAGTTAACATATAACATTTAAATTCTTAAATGCATAAATAACCTTTTTCAACTTAGCATGCATCTTAAAAGGATTTTCCATATGCTAAAAGTTCATATAACGCTTGCCAAATGTAAATGAAATCAAAATAAAGTTCTCAATCCATCAAGTAATACATAACTGACCAAGACATTGATACAACAATTGAGCAATCGATTATCTAACTCAAAATAAGGATTTACACTGAGCCAATCGATTGGCCAAATCGATTTCCTGAAGTTATTTTAGTGAAAACTGACTTTGAACTTACATCAATCGATTGGGGAAATCGATTGATGAAGGTCTGAGCCCCTGCATTGCCAAATCGATTGAGCAAATCGATTTCGTGTAAGTCAGAGCCCCTGTATTGAATCCAATCGATTGGGCAAATCGATTTCCTGGAAGACAGAGCCCCTATATTGGATCCAATCGATTGGGCAAATCGATTTCCTGAAAGACAGAGCCCCTGTAATGGATCCAATTGATTTGCTGAATCGATTTCTCACTGTTTCTAAGAAAACTCATTACCAAATCGATTGGGTAAATCGATTTCCCTGTCAATTCATCCAAAATTACATAATCAAACTCATTCACATTCATACACAACTTCGAATCTTAACACTTAGCAATTTCAACACAATCACTACAACATCATGAACTTCGAAATAGTCTTACAATCCAACATGCTATCACAAAATTCCAAAACCTAACACTTAGCATTTATAATACAATCATTACAACATCATTAGTTTCGAAACGGTTTTACAATCAATTTCACTTACACACAATTTGTTCCAAAGCATAGACACTTAGTACAATCATCACAATCACAATGTCATCTCAAGTTCAAACACTCAATCATACACTTGAGACAAACACGACTCGCGTGTCAAGCACCCTAATGCAATGCGTATATGCCAAAATGCATTGACTCAGAATTCCAAACCAAAACCCTCCTCGAAGGGCCGTAAATCATAATTGTACCGCCTATCGCAGGCCAAAGTACCAATTACCGAGGTGCCACATATCACGGATCTGCACGATTTACTAAAAAGCATAAACCATAAATGTACTGCCTATCACGGGCCCGTACTGTTTACCAAGGTGCCACCTATCACGGGTCTGCACGGTTTACTAAAAAGAACATAAATTGTAAATGTACCGCCTATCACAGGCCAAAGTACTCTTTACCAAGGTGCCACCTATCACGGGTCTACACAATTTACAAAAAACGTAAATCATAAATGTACCGCCTATCACAGGCCAAAGTACTATTTATCAAGGTGCCACCTATCACGGGTCTGCACGATGTACAAAAAGCATGAAAATGCATGAGCATATACTGACTCCATCCACAACAATCGTTAAGTAAATGCAGATATTAAAAGATTCCCCATTTTTAATACTCATTTAACTTAAACGATTTCCACGCCAAACATTAAGCAAACAGACATATATATTTATCAAATTTAGGACAAAGTTTTTAGAAATCAAACTTTGAAATAAACATCGCATCCCTTGATATTCCTACCATTTTAAATGCCATCCTTTGATATTCCTGCCATTTGAAATCAAGATTCACTGAATCCATTAGGAAGACAAATATGCACAAGTGTTAAATGTTAATTCAAGATCTCCAATAAAACTATTTTCAACGGATATAATCTTCAATTTTAAGTAGAATGATTTCTAAAATAGTGAAAAATCAATAATAAAAAAATAGATAATGTTCTAAGTAGATTTTTATAAAAAAAAGTATAAAATACATTAAAAGAAAATGATGAATGAAAAATCCTCTTAGTACAGATTTGTTAGAATTGATGTAAATCAATCAAGTTGTTTGATACACTTGAATTTATCTAGGACTTGAAATGTAACATTTTCTCAATGAAAATTGGAATTCTAGAAACAAACTTTGTGTTAATTTATATGTAAACTGGAACTGATGTAAGTTAGCCCAATAGTTACAATGACTCTTTCATCCATAAGAGGTACCTAAAAAGGTGTAAGAATACTTGTAAACCTCAATGGTAGCTAGCCAAAATATTGAGAAGACTATAAATTTTTCCAGTGGTGACAACCTGGAGAGGCATAAGATTACTCAGAGCCTGAAGAGGCATAGTAAATAATACTTGTATGCTATTGTTCAATTGTGGATTAAACCATTGATTGTACTAAAGAAAAATCTCTCAGTTAGAGAAGGACTAGAAATAGCAACAATTTGTTGGAACAAGAATAAAAATACACTTATCCCTTCTATATCTCTTCTATGTTAGTTAATCTAAGTTCTTCATGATTCAAATTTGTTTTGCTTAATCTAATTTATAACCATAAGTTGAATGTTTTGATAAAGAGCTTATCTTTTATTTGCAATCGAAATAGTTTGCAAAAATGAAAAACATAATTCAACTAACTTTCTTGTGTTTTTCAGCACCTTTAATTGATATTAGATTTTGTTCTATTTATTGGGCACTTTAACGTTTAGGAGTAAAGATTCTTTACTACAAGAAATTATACTAATGAAATGCATGAAATATCCTCTTTGTTGGGAGTTATTAGAAATTGATGGAAATCAATCAAGTTGTTTTTATACACTTCAATTGATATACGAATTGAACTGTATTATTTCTCAATGAAAGTTAAACATTTGTAGCAAGATTATGTGTTAACGCATACCCATATATTTGGAAATTTCATTATTGGATGAAGTCTTTTGGAATGATGAAGATCACCGTGAGTATCATTATTGTCACAACGATCAACTTTATTTATTATTGTTGTTCATAATATCTAACATTGTTAACCGAACATTATAGAATTGGATTTCATCAATCTTATTTATTTTAAAAATGTTTCTATTTAAATACTCAGAATATAACCGTTGGGAATAGTGCTATTAGAGATCTTGACATATAGCAATAATAGAACTCTTAAAAGATTTATACTATTCACAGTACTATTCTAGGTTGTTGTTGTACTACATAGACAACTCTATTGTACTAACCAAAGGATATAAATCATTTCCATGTTGTGATGCCATGTCATTAGAGCAACAACGTTCATTCTCTTAAAACTTTGTCTTCAAACGAATACTAACAATATGCTAATCTTCAATGTTGACATATTGACTAGAGGCATTGACTTTTTCACATGATAACTCTATTGGAAGAAACGATGCTTCATAGAATTTCTAAAGTTGTTTTCTTCATCAAAGAATTTGACTTTTTTGATAGTATTGACGTTTATCAGAAACATACAATCATATTTTTGCTATTTTCTTTTGTGATCAAAAGATCATTCATTGACTTATATATCCTTTACTTTGACTTGAATATGAACAATCAGACGTTCACTGCAATGTCTTACATTAATATATAATGACTTCCTGTATTAGTAAATATATTGTGCATTAGTAAAATTGACACTCATATTATTATATCCTACTTATTGATAAAATTTTCTATTTTAATAAATAAATAGTCATTGATATAAATCTTACATTCTAACTTAATCTACACACTAACAAATATAGTCAGGAAATAATTATTCTTTTTTTTTTATCATCATCAAAACATTAATCAGAAGATTATATTTAAAATCTATTTTTTACTAACATAATTTTCACATTTAAATACTATTGATCCATCCTTGAGTCTTTCTACTTGTGGACCCATCATTCCTCTTCAACTTGGAGGATTAGCCAACCTTTGGCCTTGATTTTTCTTTTGGTATTTTTTTAACTTTTCAAAAATTGTAGACAAGCTCATTGTTGCAAAGTCCTTAGACTTAGAATTTGTTAAAATCATAGGCTTGAATTATGCATCAACACGTCTGGACAACGTTTTGATAATTTCTTCGAAAGCATCACACAAGAAGATTTTTAGCTTTTCAATCGTGTTCTACATTTTTTTTTACAAACCAGTATGTTGTTCCTTTGATTTTTCAATTTCAATACCATTTAATCCATAATTGGAATATAGGGATCAGTTTCAACGGTTCCCATACAACCAAGTCAATAGCAATGCTATAGATTTTCATTTTCTCCGTTCAATACAAATAGTTTCTCTCTTTGAAAATAGGAGTTCTATTGTAATCTCCTTTTGTATATGAAATTACATTGTTAGCCTTTTCTATGATTCTTTAAGTCGTTAAACTTGTAACAAAAAGAAATCTGACGCTTGATGCCACTTGTTACTCAATAAATTGTTTGCTCAATGATCTTTAGAAGGGTAGATTGAATAGAGTTTAATTTTTTAAAAATTATCAGTCCCTCACTAGGAAAACGATTTTGGAAACATGGTTGAACTGATGTACTTGTTTTGGAATTAGTATTACAAATATGGATGGTATTGTAGTCAATTAACGCAAAAGACCATCCGTTAATTTATAAGAGAGAATGTAATTTGATTGAATGTTTTGAAAACTAACTTTAACTTCAATCAAACTAGTGAAAAATGTTGGCACGGAATGATTGAACTATTAATAGAAATACAAAAATCAAAAGAAATTTTAATGATGAATCACGTTTAAAATGTTAAGAATGATTGGAAGAGAATTTTAACGCAACAAATAAAAGCAATATAACAGTTCAAAACATAACTTTCTAAGTTTTTAATCTTTCTATCAATTTAAATGTAAAATAATATGATTTGGCATTTAAAAAATAAAATACCACATTTTATTATAAAAACTTTCCTCTTTTAATTACTTAAAGAATGTCTCAAAAATATTTGTTAACATTCTCTTGTGAATATATATCGGTGTTTTTGGTGTTTCATGTTAGATGTCAATGTCAAATCTTTTCCCATTAAATACATATTTATTTAATTAATTTTTTTTAGTTCTATAGAATAAATCGTAACTACCACTAGAAATTTAAATACACAACTGCGAGATTTTGGATTCGAATCCAAGACATGATATTTCATATTACAATATCGATATATGTTAATTGAACTAAGACTTAAACACATCTATTATATATATTTAAAACAGACCCCCGAATGCCACTTCACCTCCGAATGCCACCTCACCCCCTCAAATGCCACCTATACAAATATTTTCCACATCAGCAAAAAAGCTTATGTGGACCTGTCATCCTTTCTCCCCTCTCAATCATACTCTCAATACCTAATCTCCTTTAATCCTACTCTATTTTTCCTCTTTCTTCCACAATTTCTTTCATACCTCCAAAATCTATTTGATAATATTATTTTATAATAAATTTATATATTATAAAATTATTTTACAATTATTTATAATTTATAAATTATTTTACAATTTGATAATAATTTATAATCTATATTATTATCAAATTATTTTATAACAAATTGATAAATTATTTTATAATATTATTAGTCATTTACTAATGGCAATAATTTATATTATTAATCATTAAATTCAATAAAAAAATCGACTAATCACTCATAAATATGGACATAAATGCTCTTTATCTAATAATATTATTTTATAATAAATTTATAAATTATAAAATTATTTTAAAATTATTTACAATATATTTATAATTTATAAATTATTTTACAATTTGATAATAATATATAATTTATATTATTATCAAATAATTTTATAAGTTATTTTATAATAAATTTATAAATTATTTTATAATATTATTAGTCATTTACCAATAATAATAATTTATATTATTAATTATTAAATTCAATAAAAAAAATCCGACTAATCACTTCCAAATATCGACATAAATGATCTTTATTTAATACTCTTTTTATGGACAATTATATTATTCCACTTATGG
>JBBPBS010000417.1:4958773-5004016 GCA_037974835.1 Cicer judaicum
ATACTAATAAAACAAATAAATTTAGACTACGCTACAATATAATTCAATATTAATATTTTTTTAAAATAAAAAATATTAAATAGTCAATCATATTTTTAAATTTTTACATCTTATTTTTGGGTTTGTATTTTACATTTTATTTCATCAAATAAATACAAGTACCATTACATGATGAAAAATAAATTAACAATCACACTACAATGAGTCAAACAATTATCCTATATAATAAATTATCATACGAATTTTAAATAATAATTTAAAAATTAAATTAGATGATTGTGATAAACATAATTTTCTATTATTTTAATTTTCCTAATCATATTCAATTATTACAAATCAATAAAATAATATTATAAGATAATTATATTTATAATACATAAAATATTATTTACAAAACTTATAAAATTAATTAATATATACGCAGCACGAGGTCCATAATATAGTTTTTATTTAAATTAAACATCTCCTTAATTATACATTCGCCTTATTATACATAGATGCTACTCATTTTCTGCCGACGATATCTCAATCCAGAAGCAGATGTTGTTAAAATTTGACACCACCAATCTTAGCCATATTGTAATCTATTATAAATTTATAATCTATTAAAATAGCCTCCCGAACTTTAGTCATAACACATCAATATTCTATATGCCATATACTTATAATTGTGCTTATATGATATGATGTCAACTTAAAAACAATTTTTTTCTTTCCTCTCTAATATGTTTCTTGATATCAATTTTGTGATAATTATTTTAATATTTCACTTTTACCATATTTAATGTATCATTAGTCTTTAATTATGTAGTTGTTTTACTCAACTAACTTTACTCATTTTCCAGAAGTTTGAATGATGAAGAAAAATGAAAATAAGGAGTTGGAGACAAAAGTTTGTAGTGAAAATAAAGTATAGGATAAATGAATTATGTTTCAGAATTTAGTGTCTACATTTCAGCTTAAATAATTTGTTGGTAAGTTTTTTTTTCCAACAAAATAGTTTATTTGAAGTTTTTATGTCTATTTTTTAAAATTTATAGATTAGTTTGTGTCTTTCTCTTATTCAAACAAAATTTGGACCTCATGTATATATAGCTTATTTAAAAATTTACCTCATTAGTTAAACATGTATGTTTACATATTTCCTATTTTATTAAAGTCGATCACATTGATTTTATTTGTAATTCTTATGTAAACTTTAGAATTTTTCGTGACACCAATGAGATGAATATGTGAGCTTACATCTATTTTATGGTTAGTCTTTTTTCAACCGAGTTTCAATGTAGTAAAAAAAATGTATCATTTGATCTTAATTAACATAAACATGTATTAGTATTACTTCCAAAAAGAATTTATAAAATTTTATAATATAACATAATTTATATATATACTTTGTTTGGTTGTTCATTGTAACAAGAATGAAATTGACGAACTTTGGTGGTTGCGACTTGCGAGATACAATCATAAATATTATGTCTCTATAAATTATATTTAAGAGTTATAAATTTTTTTACTCAATAATTATAGGATAGATACACAAATAATATATAAATTTTAAATAATAGAAAAATATTTTTTTGAGAAAAAACTACAAAAAATTCTTAAGTTAGTCGACGCGTTGCGTGGGTCCTATTCTATTGTAATTAAATTAAATAGGCTAATTTTATTTATCATATTGTATTTGTAGTGGTCACAAAGAGATTATCCATACGTGTCTTTTTTTATATCAAAAATCCGTACGTGGCTTACACATTAGCACTAGCACTTTTTATTTGACTCTATATTACCACTATGCATCATCCACATTCTCTTTACCTTTAACAACACAATCATATCCTCTTGTCTTGTGTGCACTTTTTCAATATATCCTTTTATTTTTATTTTTGTGGTAAAATTTCAGTCAATTCAATCATGCTAGAAGGCAAGGCAGTGATTGGTGAGACGGACATGCTTCAAACTATGCAGCAAGATGCTCATGATTTATTATGCAATAGAAGCATAGAGGCATAAAGAGTTTCAAGAAGCAAGGAAGGGATGTTTATACTCATGAGAACTTTTATATATTTCAAAAAGAATTTTGGATCGCATGTTTAGATTGTTCAATTGAAAATAAGAATGAGGACAACGGATTGGAAATGCTACATATAATTGATAACAATAAGGGAAAATATAAACTATGAGAAGTGATTTATAATCCATCTGACCACAATACAAATTGTTCATGCAAATTGTTTCCGTCTTAAGGAATACCTTGCAGACACATACTTTGTGTTCTAAAAGGTAAAGGTTTCAATAAAATACCAAGTACATTTTAAATAGGTATACTAAGTTTGCAAATAGAAAACATATTTTTGATATGGCTAACAATGTATTGGAAAGATGTTCTACTCAAGACAATAATGCCAAAATCATTTCGGATGTGTGGGACCATTTGTTTAGGTTCGTGGATAAGACTAGACAAGATAAGGAGAAATATTTTCTTGTGCTAAATGGAATTGTTACAATTGAAAAACAATTGGATGAGTTTGACAGGGTTCTAAGAAAATCAAGCTTTCTAAGAAAATCAAGCTAGATGTTGATATGCATGCCTTTATCAGATCCACTATTCCTGATAAAGTAGAAATTCTTTCACCAAAATTTTCAAAAACAAAAGGTAGTGGTAAAAGAATCAAATGCGGACAGAGAGATGGAGATTGAACAACAACATAAAAGAACAAGACTTTCTAAAGCATGTTGTAAGACACATAATTTTAAATTATACTTTATATATTTTAGTGGATTTTGGTATTGAACTCACGGGCTTTATAGCCAAGTTATTAATTTTTTGAGAGTTTAAATGACCAAAAAGATAGGTTGATGTCCGATTAAAATTACTCATCGATGAATAAATTAAATTAACTGCGGTGAATCTTTTACGAAGAATTTAATGTGTTATGGGTGAAATGGTAATTTAACAAATATCTAGATATTTTGAGATATTTGTTAAAAGTAATTAAAATATATATATATATGTTTGTGTGGAGGGAAAAGGAAAGAAAATAGAAAGGAAAGAAGGAAAAAGAAAGAAGAGAAAAAGGAAAGAAAACAAAACTCCTTCTTCTTCCTCTGCCTCGCACACCACCATTTTCATCCTTCTTCCATTTTCGTTTTCTTTGCTTCTTTTTGTTCAAGAATAAAAACCCAAGGTTGGGTGGGCGATAGGACAAGGATTTCTCAACTTCACTCTCCCTCGTTGATTCGAAAACGAAGAAAAACGGTGTTAGGGATTTTAAAACCGTCAAACACAAACCTCCCCGTTTCATCTAGATCTAAGCTTCGTTTCACGAAGAGATAGAAGGGAAAGTTGCTCACTACCATGCTACGGTGCTAGGGAACCATCTTTGGAAGCGGCGTTGCGAGCGGAGATTTTACCAAATTTATTCGCGGTACCGTAATCGCACGTTAAAGCTAACGTGAAGGTAAGGATTCCTTCCAAACTTTTAGTTTGCATTTAGGGACTTATCTCTGATTGGGTGGAAAAGAATTTTGTTAGGGTTAGAGTGTTGATTTGGGGGAAAATGAATCTAAGGCCTTATAGATAAAATCTTAGAGTTAGGTTTTGGTGATATTCATGAATGTTTCGTGGAAAATGAATTTAACTCATTTATGTATGACTTTGAGTAAATGAAATTTGATATGTTTGAGTGGTATATTGTGATGATATGTGTATGATTGGATTCTGTGGAGAAATGAATTGTTGTGTTTTGGTGTGAATTGTGGATTCAATTTGTGAATATGTTTGAGCATGTTCTGTGTGGAATTTGAAAACCATTAGAGTTAAACGAGTATTAAGAATGGGGAATCTCTTAATGTCTGTGTTTACTTAATGTTGTCGTGAAACCATTAGAGTTAAACGAGTATTAAGAATGGGGAATCTCTTAATGTCTGCGTTTACTTAATGTTGTCGTGAAAACCATTAGAGTTAAACGAGTATTAAGAATGGGGAATCTCTTAATGTCTGCGTTTACTTAATGTTTGTTGTGAAAATCGTTTAAGTTAAATGAGTATTAAAAATGGAGAATCTTTTAATATCTGCATTTGCTTAACGATTATTGTGGATAGAGTCAGTGTATGCTCATGCATTTCATTTTGATAAATCGTGCTGACCCGTGATAGGTGGCACCTCGGTAAACAGTACTGACCCATGATAGGTGGTACGTTTACGATTTACGTTTTTGGTAAATTGTGCTAACCCATGATAGGTGGCACCTCGGTAAATAGTACTTTGGCCTGTGATAGGCGGTACGTTTACGATTTACGCTTTTTCTTTTAGTAAATCGTGCTGACCCGTGATAGGTGGCACCTCGGTAAATAGTACTGACCTGTGATAGGTGGTACGCTTACGATTTACGCTTTTTAGTAAATCGTGCTGACCCGTGATAGGTGGCACCTCAGTAATTGGTACTTTGGCCTGCGATAGGCGGTACAATTATGATTTACGGCCCTTCGAGGAGGGTTTTGGTTTGGAATTCCGAGTCCATACATCTTGGCATATACGCATTGCATTAGGGTGCTTGACACACGAGTCTTGTTTGATTCAAGTGTATGATTGAGTGTTTGAACTTGAGATGTTATTGTGATTGTGATGATTTTACTAAGTGTTATGTTTTGGAACAAATCGTGTGTAAGTGTAATTGATTGTAAAACAATTTCGAAACTCAAGTTGTCGTGGTGATTGTGTGGAAATTGCTAAGTGTTATGTTTTGGAGTTGTGTGTGAATGTGATTGAGTTAGTTTATGTAGTTTTAAGAAAAACATGCAGGGAAATCAATTCCCAAATTGATTCTATTAAAAGCTATTCCCCAAAATCGATTTGGCAATCGATTGGATTCATTATAGGAGCTCAGCCATTTTGAAAAAATCGATTTGGAAATCAATTGGCTTTAATACAGGGGCTCAGTTATTCATTCAATCGATTTCCCAATCGATTGAATTAAGCCCAGAGTACAGTTTTCACAAAAAACACTCAGGACATCGATTTTCCAATCGATTGGCTTTAACACAGGGGCTCAGTTATTCATTCAATCGATTTCCCAATCGATTGATTTAAGCCCAGAGTTCAATTTTCACTAAAACCCTTCATCCAAATTGATTTCCCAATCGATTGGCTTAGTGGAAATTCTTATTTTGAGTTAGATGATCGATTGCTCAATTGGTTCATCAATGGATTGGCCAATTGTTTATTACTTGATTGATTGGAGACTTATTTTGATTTCATTTTTATTTGATAAGCATTATATGAACTTTTAGCATATGGAAAACCCTTTTTAAGGTGCATGCTAAGTTGAAAGGTTATTTTGTGCATTTAAAAGCTTAAATGTTATGTGTTAACTTTTAATTTCGGTTGGTGACCCTTTACAACTATTGTGGAAATCTGGGCTTTGCCCTCAGATGAGAGCCAGGACAATCCTACCGGTTCGTACCCTGCAGATGGGGATGTAGATGGGAATGCCTGACTGGACCTATGTTAGGAGGATCTTACGGGGAGCGTGGAGATCACTCAGGGTGTTTAGTTTGCTTTGTAGAATGATTAGATTAGATTGACATAGAGGGAACATATGTCTTTCTTTTGAATTGCGTTTATTTGAAAGACTGTACCTGTACTAATATTGCCAGTATGACATGTTATTTTTGATGGATTCCTTGTACCACTTTTGATGCGTAAATATTTTGGGTTCATATTTCGAAAAACTTTTTCGCTGCTTGTAAATTATAATGACTTAAATATTTATCCAAAGGTATTACCTTATTTATTTCTTCGTTAAATGATTTTGTTTTGAAAAAAAAATACACTCTCGCTTTGAAAATCGGGGTGTTACACATGTGGTCAATATGCATATCATGATAGTAGTAATTGTCCTAAAAAAACTTCACCCTAATAGAGCTTTTCTTTTAATTCTTACTTAGTTCTTTAGTAGTTTAATTATTTATTTTTCTACCATTCTACTTCAAACAACTGATTTGTTTAGTTGCATATATGTGAACATGTTAATTTTTCTAGAAGAATGTCATTAACAACTATTGTTAATTCTCTGAAAAATGGCTAAATATTATACCATTCATTGAAAAGCCAACGACAATATTATAAATTAGGTACAAATGATGCTAAAAAGTAAGGAAAATGTAATGGTAGAAACAAGTACCTCAAAGAACATTAAGGAAAATGTAATGCCATATATCACTAGACTCTAATCGCAACAAGTACCAAATACCATCAATTTGAAAAGAAAAAAAACAACAGAAATTAAAGGCTGAACAAAAAACAACAATTTGTTATACATTTGCTGAACATCATCAACCTCCAAACCTGTAAGTTCTGTTTTAATGATCCAAACTACTACACATATACAAATATGAGACATTCATATATGCGGGATATATATGAATCACCGAGGAGGCAAACAATTTGTTGTTTAACAACTAGCTTTGTTTAATAAGAAACTTCCACGTTAATTTGAATAATATGTGCCATTATAAATTTTCTTACTTTTTGTAACACTCCGATTTTTAACAGCGCTAGTGTATTTTTTTTAAAACAAATTCATAATAATAAAGAAATAAATAAGGAAATACATTTGGATAAATATTTAAGTCGTAACACAATGACAAATAAGTCAATATAATTTACAAGCAGCGAAATAGATTTTGAAATACGAATCCAAAGTATTTACACATCAAAAAGTGGTACATGGACCCGATCATAATAAAATGTCAAGCTGACAATATTGGTATAGGTACAGTCTTCCAAAATAAAATAAACACAACCCAAAAAAAAAAAAAGAGATCTAGTCCCTATACGTCAACCTAATATGATCATTCTACAAAAAACTATACATCCTGGATGATCTCCACACGCTCCGCAAGATCCTCCTGACACAGCTCCAGCCAAGTGTATCCAACTACATTCCCATCCATATGGTACTAAACGGTGGAAAGGTCCTAGTTCTCATCTGAGGGCAAAACCCAAATTTCCACAATAGTTGTAAATAGGTCACCAACCGAAATTAACAATTAACACCTAACATTTAAGTTTTTAAATGCACAAAATAACCTTTCAACTTAGCATGCACCTTAAAAGAGTTTCCATATGCCAAACATTCATATACAAAGTTGAAAAATGAAGTTTTTAACAAAACTGCACTGTCGTATTCGAATACAGCATCTCTGTATTTGAATACAAGGTTGTTTCATAAGTCAGCAGCAAAAACAACATGTCTGAATTCGAATACAGCCTTTTGTATTCGACTACGCAGTAAGTTAGTAGCAAAAACAACATATATGTATTCGAATACAACCTTCTGTATTCAACTACATAGTAAGTCAGTAGCAAAAATAGCATGTCTATATTCGAATACAACCTTCTATATTCGAATACACATCAGACAACAACAGAAAAATAGCAAAATTCAACTTTTAAAAGGGTTTCGAAATCAATCAACACTTACACACAAATCCAAACAATCACACTTAGCAATTATAGCGCAATCACCACAACAACTTGAGTTTCGAAATGGTTTTACAATCAATCACACTTACACACAATTCCAAAACATTCACACTTAGCAATTATAGCACAATCACCATGACAACTTGAGTTTCGAAATGGTTTTGCAATCAATCACACTTACACACAATTCCAAAACATTCACACTTAACAATTATAACACAATCATCATGACAACCACAATAAGAATACATTGGATTTGTGAGGGCCAAAAGCCCTCACAAAGGGGGAGAAGCAGCCACAAAAGTAGGCATTGGTGGCGACCTTAGGTAGCCACAAATAAGGTGGTCACAAACTTTTGTGGCGACCAAAACGGCCACAAAATTTAAATTTTTGGTTGCCATTTGTGAGGGCTTAGACCGCCACAAATCCCTCCTTTTGTGAGGGCTTAGGCCGCCACAAAGGTTAAAGTAGAATTTTAAAATTAAGCTTGTGGGGCTCAAGCCGCCACAAATGTCTCCCTTTTGTGAGGGCTTAGGCCGCCACAAAAGTTTGGCTTTATTAAAATAAATAATTTTGTTAAATTTGAAATTAATATTAAAAATTAATATTATATATAATAAATTAATATCAATATAAATTTAAAATATAATTTTACAATTTAATTAAAATTAAAATTAAATTTAAATTATAATATATAAATTAAATTTAAATTAAATTAAATATATTATATATAATAAACTAATATCAATATAAACTTTCTTGTGGTGGTTGTACTGATTTCATTTTGGGATGACTATACCTATACCTTATATTGTCAGCTTGAATTTTTGTTTTGATGGATCCTTGTACCACTTTTTGATGCGACGTGGAGAAGTTAAAGTTCTTGGGGCAGTGCTTTTGTACAGGTGCTTGCCGAGAATACCCCTGGGGTATGAGCTATGCCTGATAGCTCTCATAGCCCTAGTGTATTTTGATGTTTAAATACTTTGGATTTGTATTTCAAAAACTATTTCCGCTTTTTGTAAATATTTTTTTACTTTTGTCGTTATGTTACGACTTAATTGTTTTATCCAAAAGTATTTATTTCTCTCTTTATTTCTTTTGATTTTGTAATTTCTTTGTCTAATGAATGCATTAGTAAAACATGTCAAATGGAACAAGAACATAAGCCAAGAAATAGATTTTAGAGTTCAACCAAAACAAAAAACTTAAGAACAACTGCAAGTTCTTACATCTTCTTCATCATAGTACACATTTAGTGAAAGGACACAAGCATAAAATTCGATGACTAAAATACATAAAACACAAACAAAGAAAAAGCAAAAAGAAAGGAAACTTCTCTCATTTAAGTAATTCAAGGGACATTTCTTGGGTCCTCCATTTATGTACCAATGTAGTCGCTAGTATATTTGCGAGGTGAGAACAAAGCATAATGAAACATGCTTCTCGTGTTTATTAAGATAAAGTGAAGGTTTGATAAAGATTTGTCATCCCTAATTTTATTACGGTTTGTTCGCCTCACTGATCGATCATCAATTGCTCCATCATAGTTTCCAGCCTACCAAATATTTCCTTAGTGGAGAGTTGTGGTGGATGTTGACGATGGCCACGAGGCCTTAGAGGATCAAAATTTTCCTCCATCGGCATCGTTGATTGTGGAACACTAGGATATTATGTCGGAATCATATAATGTTTTTCTATTCATTTAGCAGTCATGGGGATAGCATGTTTCACCATTTCTTCACCCTTTTTAGGTGACACTCTCACCTGCTCACAAATTTTTCTTATCAAGGAAGCATGGTTGAACTAGGTCATTTGAGGATCAAGAATTGTTATCCCCCACAAATCATTAGCTACTAGCACTCCCACATTAATTCTTTCACCTTTTATGATTGTTACATCTAAACTGTTACATCTCACACATTTGAACATGGCACCAACATATGATGAACAACGATACTCATGCTTTTTCAATTGGGGTGAGATCCAATGAACACAATTTCCTAGGTGTGTCATCTATATTTCTTACCGAATTTGTGTTTCGTCTGCACAAAGTGCGCAAGATCTCTCGAGTGTCTATTTTTACAATTTTGTACTCCATTGCTTGAAATCGGCTATCCTCATAGTTTGGCAGACCAAATATTTCGTTGATGACTTGAGGTGTAAATGACACCCTTTTTCCTCCCATATAACTCATAAATTGATCATGTGGAGGGGGTTCTTCAGAATTCAGATCAGATACATTGGGAAAGAATTCCACTGCTAATGATTTTCTCGTTTGGGTCACAAATATGGTGAACTTATCCCATCCTTTGGAAGCAACCATCGCCTAGATGACAACAAATTCATTTCTTTTAACTTGAAATTTTTCTCACTCACAAACTTCTTGACAGTTGGGAGTTTGGCATGAAACTCTGGCGTTACTATGGTCTTGAATAAGAACGTATCATGTGGTTGGGAGGAAGATGTATTTGTGACCTTCATTCATTTTGCTTTCTGTTGGGTTGCCATTTGGTCCTACAAAACAATTATACACATCCTAGGTTCAATATTCAGGGTTAAAGAAAACTAGTTTGAACATTCATCCACTTGACTAAACAACCACAGTTGTTGCCTCAAATTAATCCAACATAATTCTGAAAGATAACAATGCACATAAAATGAAAGTTTATAAATTAAGATTCAAAGTGGTAATGTTAGTTTCTCAAACACTTGGAGTGCATTACAGATTTTGGGCCAATCACGATGCAAAGTGGTTGTGTCATTTTCTCAAACACTTGGAGTGCATTACATATTATAATCATAACAAAATATGAAAAAAAAGTGAAAAATCTACAATACTTACACAACTTCTAATTCAAACAACCCACATTCATAAAGAGAAGAAAGAGTTGAAAGTGACACTTTTTTTAGAAGAGATAGAAAACTTACTTGATAAGGGAAGAAAGGTTGATAGAGGAGGAAGACTTAACATTGTTGAGCAAAACAATGGACCATGAAAAGTATTAAAGACCTCCATACTAGTTAACTTTTGTGTGAGGAAAAGGGTTGGAGAAAAAGTGGAGGGGCAAGGATTTTATAACCCAACCAGGTGCATAATGCACTTCTGGCCCAACACAACAGTGAGTGTAATTTTTTTTCAGTAGAAATTGTGCTTCAAGCGCGTAGCCTATACTTCAAGCGCGTTTAAGTGTAGACAAGTGCGCTTCAGGCACATTGCAGCACAAAAGATACAAATTGTACACGATGAAATGTGCTTCAGGTGCATTGCGCATGCTTCAAAGCTCTAGGCACGCCAAAACGTGTGAAGAAGTTCTTCTTTAGAAATGTGATTACCTATTGTGAATCATTGGTTGGTATAGCAACTACTTCAACCCACTTTCAGACATAATCCACCACCACCAAAATATTAACTTTTGCATATGAGGACGAGAATGGATCCATGAAATCAATACCCCACACATCAAACCCTTCTACTTCTAAGATAAAAATTTGAGGCATCTCATCGTGTTTTGAAATATTATCAGTGTGCTGACAATGATTGCACTTCTTCACATAATTGAATGGACCTTTAAACAATGACGACCTGAATAGTCCTGATTGGAGAACCTTTGCTGCAATTCGATTTTCACTAAAATGACCCCATAATCAGAGTCATGCAAGTGCCACAATACATTTTCTTGCTCCTCTTCGGGCACACACCTTTGCAACAACCCATCCACTCCTTTTTTGTACACAAAGGGTTCATCCCATACATATAATTTGGTGTCATGGATAAACTTCTTTCGTTGTTGGTTGGTGAAATCAAATGGAATTGCCTCACCTACCTTAAAATTTTCAAAGTTAGCGAACCAAGGTGATTTGGTAGTTTCGAAGATGTTTTCATTGACAAACTGGTCTCAAATCCATCTAGTTACATCATCCTCCTCCACTTTAGAAAAATCTTTTATAAACCTCCTTGAAAATCTAGCATGACCTAAAAAGCTTATAATGCCTCTTTAGTTGGTAGGAGGGGGAATTTTTTCAATAACTTCAACATTGGCCTTGTCAACCTCGATCCCCTTGTGGGAGATTCGGTGGCCTAACAAAATTCCTATCTCACTATAAAACTACATTTTTTCCAATTTAGGACAAGAGACAATTAACCAAACAATTATCAAAAGATGAACCAAAAACAGAAAATATGGACATCATTCACCTTTGAAATATGGCAGGTGCATTACATAGCCCAAACGACATTTGATGATAAGCAAACACACCATAAGGACATGTAAATGTGGTTTTCTCTTGACCCTCGAGTGCAACAACTATATGATTATACACCGAGTATCCATCTAGGAAGCAACAATAATCATGTCCTGCTAGCCTCTCAAGCATTTGGTTAACTAAAGGGAGCGGCAAATGATCCTTCCTCATAACCAGTTTGTGATTGTCCTCTATTATGATCTTGTGCATACAAAAAGTATGACTTATTCCCTTCAAGTCCTCAATAGACCAACCGATTGTACAAAAAGTCTAACTTATTCCATAAAACTCTCAACAAGTTCACTTCTTCAAACTCAATCAAGGTTGCATTAATGATGGTTGGATTCTTATCTTTTTCACCCAAGAATACAAATTTCAAATGAGGAGGCAACTGCTTGAGTTCAAACAGTGGTGTCTCTCTCTTTTTCTCTAGGGACTCATCTTTATTCCCTTTCAACTCCCTCCATCTAGTAGGGAAGCGGGGGGAGTGAGATGGTGATGCTTCTAACACGGCAAAAACATCTTTCACTTTTGGATCTTCACTTTCTTTAACAACATCTTGGGGTAGGCATAACATTCTTTCTAATGGCATAATGGGTGATTGATACTCAATTTCTTCATCAACTATCGTATCAAAAATCTCGATTCGATTGGACCCTTATCTTTCTTTTGAATCTTCCATGGCTTTTAGAATATTGAAAGTGATAGTTTCCTCATTTACTTTCAAGGTTAAGGTGTCGTCCTCCATATCAATCGTAGCTCGCCCTGTTGCTAAGAATGGTGTCCCCAAGATCAAGGGAATGTCATTGTCTTCCTCCATGTCTAGTACCACAAAATCCATTGGGAAAATAAAATTATCTACTATGATTAACACATCTACCACAACTCCATATGGGTGTTTCATTGAGCGACCCATAAATTGTAACATCAGTTGTGTGTCTTTAACTCTACCAATGCCTAACCTTTTGTATATGGAAACGGGCAGAAGACTCACACTAGCCCTAAGATCCGCAAACTATAACATGAGTTGTGTGTCTTTGATTGTTTCCACCGAGTGGGTTGGAGCTGAAGCACTCCCACCCTTTATGGCTTTAGGTGGTGCTGGTTCACTTACCTTGCCCCTCCTTGGTGTCACAATATTAACATTAGGCAAATTCGGAACTATGTCACTAGGGAGATTTCCAAGCGCTTTTGATGCTATTTGTTGAGCAAGTTAACCCAGTTGGGTCTCAATATTCTTTATTAAGGGTGAGTGATTTTTCTGGACGGCTCTTGACTCTTCAAAGAAAGAACTTGTGTTAGTAACTAACTTCTTGATAACTCTTCATCATATGCATAATTTTCCACTGTTTTAGTCTTATTTATCGTCAATCATCAGTTAAATTAAGGATTTATTTGATACATTCGGTTTAATTTTGTTCTTTGAATCTATTAATATATTATGCTTGTATTTCAGTGATTTAGTAGGAGTTTTTCGTAATTTTACATTGCATTTTGTTTTTAAGTGCAGTGCTGAATTTTGGTGAAAAATCAACATGATATATGTAGAGTATTTCAGCCATATCTGGAGTTCTAGATGTCCAATTATGTCATTCCAAGTGCTATAATCTTAAATCTACTAAGGAATTAGGGGTTACTTTGGAATTAAAGGTTCTGTCACTAAGACATTAGGGCAAGAATAATAAAGAGAATTCGGTAATAATTCAATAAAGGAATTCAGTAACTAGGATCAAATTAGACACGAAGGTTGGATTCGAAGTGAAACTCATCCCTGACATTTTTCCCATTATAAAAGATCAGTTTTATTATTGTTGTTAATTTCAAATATTATTTCAATCAACTTGGGAACCTTTTGTTCAATTTTAGTAATTAAATATAATTCAATAGTAAAACGCAATCCTTGAGTTCGACACTCGGTACTACCATTTTATTATTACTTGCAACGATTCAGTACGCTTGCTGAAACGCTATCAAGTTCTTGGCGCCGTTGCTGGGGAATGCCATATCACTATTGAGTTTAATTTATTTACTTAATTGAAATTTTTTGCTCTGCAATAAAATTTTTGTTTTTTTGTTTTTATTTTAAAATACTCTTCAATACTTACAATTTGTCTAACCTTGTATGCGAGGCCAGTCCTCAGCTGAGCTTATTTTTGATCCAGAAATTGAAAAAACAGCGAAAGCACATAGAAAGGCAGCTCGAGAAAGGAGACAAAGGGAAAGACATTTAGTAGTGGAAGAAGAGGTTTTAGGTGATTCTGTCATTTTAACTGAAATGGCCGAACCACCTCCACCAGAACGTACTCTCGGAGAGTTTAGGAATCGAAACAGAAATCGTGCTCGATTACCCATTCATCACCAACTGGTTACAGTCAATAAGTTCGAAATAAGTCCTGCTCTATACCGAGAGTTGAGGGAAATTCATTTTGCCGGTAGACATAATGAAGACGCCAACAGACATCTCACAAATTTCTTTGAATTATGTGAAACAGTCAAGGTGGATGGGTAATCTGAAGAAATTAAGAAATTGAAGCTATTTCCATTCTCTTTGATAGATGATGCTAAAGAGTGGTTTCTTTCATTCCCCGCCGACAGCATCACCACATGGGATGATCTTGAGGATAAGTTCTTGGAACAGTATTTTCCCCCAGCCATGTTCATTAGAAAGAGGCAAGAAATCACCGGTTACAAACAGAAAGAGGGGGAATCTCTTCGTGACACTTATAGGAGATTCCAAAACTTACTAGCCGGATGTCCTAATCATTCTTATGACGACACTGCCCAAATGCAAATATTCTTTAATGGCTTGAGGCCGAGCACTAGAATTATGTTGGATGCCACAGCCGGTGGTTCTTTGAATTACAAAACCGCAACAGAAGCATGAAAAATTATTGAGATCATGGCATCAAATGAACAGATGATGTTGTATGACAGAAGTGGTGGGTCAACAAGTGGTGTGATGGAATTGAATGTTATGGATGGGTTAGCCCCAGGCAGGTTTATATCGAAGATGGAAGAGGTTATCGCCACTGAAATCAAGAAGGGAATGGCAGCTCTAAATATACAACCCCAAGTGGCCCCTGTTAAACTACTAAAATAGACTAGTTGTAACCTTTGTGGAGGAGCACATAAAACTGGAGTTTGTGAAGCACTGGATGGCAATGAGGTAGAAGAACTAGAACAGGTGAATTTTGTGAGTAACAACAACAACAGGCAGAATAACCCCTACTCTAGTACGTACAATCCTGGTTGGAGAAATCATCCAAATTTTTCTTGGAGAGATCAACAAGGTGGATCTCAGGGTCAACAAGGAGCTCAACCAAACCAATTCCCACCGAGAAAGGCTGCTTGGGAGAGCGCTATAGAAAAAATGGTTACAAGCACAAGTTCTTTCATTGAAGAGTCAAGAGCTGTCCAGAAAAATCAATCTGCATCAATAAAGAATCTTGAAACGCAAGTGGGTCAACTTGCTCAACAAATGGCACAAAGGACTTCCGGAAATCTGCCTAGTGACACAGTTCCGAATCCAAGAAACAATGTTAATGCAGTGACCTCGAGGAGTGGCAAAGTGAGGGAACCAGTACCACCTAAAACAAAACAAAGTAGAAGTACCTTGACTCCAACCCACCTGGAGGAAATGGTCACACCAATATCGGGTGAAGAGCACATCGCTATTGAAAAGGAGGAAGAACCTGTGATACAAAATACGGAATCACTACCAAAACCAGAAATTAAACTTCCATTCCCTCAAAGATTAAGGAGGGAAGAAACTGAAAAAAAAATCGGGAAGTTTCTTGATGTTTTTAAAAAATTACAGATTAACATCCCCTTTGCAGAAGCACTAGAGCAAATGCCGACATATGCTAAGTTTATGAAAGAGATTCTGTCAAAAAAAAGAAAAATCGGAGGAGAAACAGTTATGCTTACGAAAGAGTGTAGTGCTATACTACAAAAGAAGTTACCACCGAAGCTCAAGGATCCTGGAAGCTTCTCAATCCCGTGCGCTATTGGAAATAGAACTTTTGGGAAAGCCTTGTGTGATCTTGGAGCTAGTGTAAGTCTTATGCCCCTTTCAATATACAAAAAGCTAGGCATCCGAAAAGTCAAGTACACACAACTGATGTTACAGTTTGCGGATCGTTCAATGAAACATCCCTATGGAGTAGTGGAAGATGTGTTGGTTAATGTAGATAAGTTCATTTTTCCAGTGGATTTCGTGGTACTAGATATGGAGGAAGACAACGACATTCCTTTGATTTTGGGAAGACCGTTTTTAGCAACAGGGAGAGCTATGATTGATGTAGTAGATGGCACCTTAACCCTGGAAGTAAATGAGGAAACCGTCACTTTTAACATTCTGAAAGCCATGGAACACTCAAGAGAAAGAGAAGGGTGCAATCGAATCGAGATTTTAGATGAGATAGTCAATCAAGAAATAAAGCATCAAACACCCAGCCTGCCATTAGAAAGAGCTTTATGTCTACCCCAAGATATCGTTCAAGAAAGTGAAGACCCAAAGATAAAAGAGGTGTTGGCAATGTTAGAAGCATCACCATCCTACTCCCCCCGTTTTCCTACTAGGTGGGAGAACTTGAAAGGAAATGAAGACAAGTCCGCAGAGGAAAAGACACCACTGATTGAACTCAAGCAGCTGCCTATTCATTTGAAATATGTATTCCTGGGTGAAAAAGAAAAAATCCAGCCATAACTAGTGCAAGCTTGAGCAAGTTGCAAGAAGAAAAGTTGTTGAGAATCCTACGGAAGCACAAGGGTGCTATCGGTTGGTCCATTGATGACTTGAAGGGAATACGTCCGACTTTTTGTATGCACAAAGTCCTCATGGAGGACAATCACAAACCGGTAGTACAACCCCAAAGGAGATTGAATCCGATAATGAAAGAAGTGATCAGGAAAGAAGTGGTAAAGCTACTAGAAGCCGACCTCATATACCCAATTTCAGATAGCTCTTGGGTAAGTCCCGTGCAAGTTGTACCGAAAAAGGGGGGAACGACTGTCATCACAAATGAAAAGAATGAGTTAATCCCTAATCGAACAGTTATAGGCTGGAGAGTGTGTATTGATTATAGGAGATTGAACAGTGCTACGAGGAAGGATCATTTTCCGCTACCTTTCATTGATCAGATGCTTGAGTGGTTAGCCGGACATGAGTATTACTGCTTCCTAGACGGCTATTCAGGGTACAATCAGATAGCTGTAGCACCCGAGGATCAAGAGAAAACTGCATTTACATGTTCATATGGGGTATTTGCTTATCGAAGAATGCCATTTGGACTGTGTAATGCGCCGGCTACATTTCAAAGGTGCATGATGTCCATATTTTCTGATATGACTGAGAAACATATCGAGGTATTCATGGATGACTTTTCTGTGTTTGGGTAATCCTTTGATAATTGTTTGATTAATCTATCTCTTGTATTAGAAAGGTGTGAAAAATCTAACTTGGTCCTAAATTGGGAGAAATATCATTTTATGGTAAGAGAGGGAATTGTTTTGGGCCACCGGATCTCCCACAAGGGGATCGAGGTAGACAAGGCCAAAGTTGAAGTTATTGAAAAACTTCCCCCTCCTACCAACGAGAAAGGCATTAGAAGCTTTTTAGGCCATGCTGGATTTTATAGAAGGTTTATAAAAGATTTTTCAAAAATTGCAAAACCAGTTACAAACCTACTTGCGAAAGACACACCTTTCAAATTCAATGAGGATTGTTTGCATGCTTTTAACAATCTGAAAAACTAGCTGATAACTGCCCCCATTATCACTGCACCTGACTGGTCACTACCTTTTGAAATCATGTGTGATGCAAGTGACAGTGCTATTGGGGCAGTTCTGGTACAAAGAAAAGACAAGATGTTGCATGTGATTTACTATGCTAGTCATGTTTTAAATCAGGCACAACACAATTATGCTACAACTGAAAAAGAATTATTAGCTGTAGTCTATGCTTTTGATAAGTTTCGATCTTATCTATTAGGATCGAAAGTTATTGTTTACACTGATCATGCTGCTTTGAGGTATTTGTTTACTAAGCAGGATTCAAAACCAAGGTTGCTTAGATGGATTCTACTACTACAAGAATTTGACATTGAGATCCGGGATAAAAAGGGATCAGAGAACACTGTGGCTGACCACCTATCTCGATTGGAGAAGGTCGAGGAGAATGAGGATATTAGACCGATTCGAGATCAATTTGCTGATGAGCACATCTTCGCCATTACCATGGCACCGTGGTTCGCCGACTTTGCTAATTTCAAGGTGGGGGGTACAATCCCATCTGATTTCACTAACCAACAACGAAAGAAGTTTATCCACGATGCCAAATTCTATGTATGGGATGAACCCTTTCTTTACAAAAGAGGAGTGGATGGGTTGCTGCGAAGGTGTGTGCCCGAGGAGGAACAAGAAAAGGTAATGTGGCACTGCCACGACTCTGAGTATGGAGGTCATTTCAGTGGTAACCGAACTGCAGCAAGAGTTCTACAATCGGGGTTGTTTTGGCCTTCATTATTCAAAGACGCATTCAACTATGTGAAGAAATGCGATCGATGCCAGCGCACCGGTAACATTTCAAAACGAGATGAGATGCCGCAAAATCCTGTATTAGAAGTAGAAGTGTTCGATGTGTGGGGTATTGATTTCATGGGTCCATTCCCATTGTCATATAACAAAGTTTATATTTTGGTGGCAGTGGATTATGTCTCAAAATGGGTTGAAGCAACAGCTACTCCAACAAATGATTCGAAACAGGTTATCGCCTTTCTCAAGAAGAACATATTCGCTCGTTTCGGCGTACCTTGAGCCTTGATTAGTGACGAAGGCACCCATTTTCTAAACCGGAATATGGAATACCTTCTGAAGAAATATAATGTGCATCATAGAGTGGCAACCCCATACCATCCACAAACTAGTGGGCAGGTTGAAGTCTCCAACAGGCAGCTCAAACAAATCCTAGAAAAGACAATAACTGCCTCACGAAAAGATTGGTCAATGAAACTTGATGACGCACTTTGGGCTTACCGAACAGCTTTTAAGACCTCCCTAGGTATGTCACCGTATCAAATTGTGTATGGTAAAGCTTGTCATTTACCTCTCGAACTTGAGCATCGAGCATTTTGGGCGACGAAGTACTTGAACTTTAACTTGGGGAAAGCAGGCGAGGCGAGAATTCTTCAACTTCACGAGTTAGAGGAATTCCGGAATTTTGCTTATGAGAATGCCAAGATATATAAAGAAAAAAACCAAGAAATGGCATGACAAAAAAATCAAATTCAAGGAATTCCAAGAAGGAGAACTAGTTCTCCTATTCAACTCAAGATTGAAGTTGTTTCCCGGAAAAATAAAGTCAAGATGGTCGGGCCCTTTCAAGGTAATCAAGGTATTTCCACACGGTGCCGTAGAGTTGAAAGATACACACTCCGATAGGAACTTCAAGGTCAATGGACAAAGACTCAAATCATACTTCGGTGGAGAGTCAAAACTCTCGATGGAGTCCATCCATCTGAACACCACTTGAAGAGTGAATTGTCAAGCTCAGGACATTAAACAAGCGCTTGTTGGGAGGCAACCCAACTTCATATCCTTTTCATTTTGTTCGATGTCACGTCATTTACTTTCAATTTTAGTTTTTAATTACTAATTTTTATTCATTCTTGATGTTTAGCATAAGCAAGAAATCATAAAAATGTGTGGGAGATCAATTTTTTAGTTAAGAGGCAGCAAAAACGCGCTTGAAGCGCAAGCCACGCACCTGAAGCGCATTGCAGAATTCCCAGGCTGTGTAACACGCGCCTGCAGCGCGCCAGGAGCGCTTGAAGCGCATTCCTGGATTTCTGATTCTGCCAACGCGCGCTTGGAGCGCGCCCTGATGCGCCTGAAGCGCATTTCGCAGGTAAGCCACTGACTTACGCGCGCTTGGAGCGCGCCCTAATGCGCCTGAAGCGCATTTCGCAGGTAAGCCACTGACTTACGCGCGCCTGGAGCGCGCCCGTATGCGCTTGAAGCGCATTTCACAAAAAATCTACTGACTTACGCACGCCTGGAGCGCGCCCTAATGCGCCTGAAGCGCAATTCCCAGGAAAGCTACTGACTTACACGCGCTTGAAGCACAGTTTTGGGCTTTAAAACCCCATCTTCTCACATAAACCTTCCCTCTCTTCACAAACACCATTATCATTGAAGGTAAAGCTCCTCTCACATAATCCTGAAATTGTTCTCATCTTCAAGTAAGTTTCCCTCTCCTCTCCAAACTCCTCTCATCCTCAAGTAAGTTTCCACCAACTTCTACTATCAACTCATTCATATGGTTGTGAATTGATTCATGTGGTTTTGTTGAATTTTTCCTCTCTTAAGTCCGAATCTGTGCTAATATTCAAAATTCTGCATACATACATGTTGGTTTTCTGAGATTGAATGTGGTGTATGTTGCAAGATTGAAGATTGTTCATACATTGCTATGTCTGCATGCCAACTGTTTGATAAAATGTCAGAACCATATTGATGCTTGCATGCCAACTGTATGATAAAATGTCAAAACCATATTAATGTCTGCATGCCAACTGTTTGATAAAATAACATAACCATTGCGAATGCATCATTATCACTTAGAATGTTAGTGGACAAACTCATGGCCATGTATCATGTTATTTCTCCAAGGTCGACTGTACTTAAATTAATTATCTCTAACTTGGAATATTCTGAACTTTGGGGGTGATTACGTGTTTTGCAGGACCTAATGGCAACCCAACAAAAAGCGAAACGCACTAAGGTTGCAACTACATCCTCTGCCCCACAGCACGATGCATTCCTATTCAAGAACAGGGCAACACAGGAATACCATGCCAAACTCCCAGCAGTCCACAAGTTCGTGAGTGAAAAGAATTTTCAGTTGGAAAACGACGAATTTGTTGACATCCAGGCTATGATTGCTGCCAGAGGATGGGAGAAGCTAACCACATTTGTCACCGCAGCTAGCAAATCATTAGCTGTGGAATTCTACTCTAATGCCTCCGATCTAAAGTCTGACGAACCATTCCCACTTGACCAATTCGTGAGTTATGTGAGGGGAAAAAGAGTGCCATTCACACCTCAAGTCATCAATGAAGTTTTTGGCATACCGAACTATTACGATTGTCGCTTTCTAGCTATGGAAAGACAACTTATAAGAGCAAGCAGTCGGGAAATCCTACGCACTTTATGCAGACCAGGCACAGATTGCGTACGTAATAGAGATGGCTCAGTCCGGAAACTACGCTCATTGGACCTCACCCCGATTGCCAAAGCATGGAGTACCTTTGTCCATCATACACTGATGCCATGTTCGAATGTATCTGACATAACATTTCAAAGAGCATGTCTACTACTTGCCATCTTAAAAGGTGACAGAATTAATGTGGGCATGATAATGGCCAATGACATTCGGAACGTAGCCATTCTTGATCCCCCTACAGGATACTTCCATCACGCCTCCCTGATAGGCAAATTATGTGAGTTGGTGAGAGTGGTACCAAAAAAAGGAGAAGAAATGTTGAAACCAGCTACTCCAATCACTGCCAGATGGATAACAAAACACTCTATGATTCCAGCAGACTATCCTATTGCCCCACCAGCAGCAGCGCCAGATGAGGAATACACTGAACCACAGGAACCACATCACCAGCCTCCACACCCACCCCAACTCTCTACCGAAGACAGAATCGGTAGATTGGAAACTATGATGGAACGAGTGATGATTGATCAGCGAGATAGACACGCCAGATTAGAAATGGGGATGACCAATCTCTATCGAGCATTCGCCTCTTCTCAACAGACACAGGGAGGCATGTTTTATGCTGATCTATTTACACCTCACCAGTACACAGGCGACCAGAGCGGAACAGGAGCAGATGATCTAAACGAGGATCCTTGAATTGCTAAACTAGAGAAGTTTTCTTTCTTTTGTTTTGAATTTTTTTTTCCTTTTCTTTTTCTTTTCTTTGTTTCTTTTCTTGTTCTTCTTTGTTTTAGTCTAGTCTATTTGTTTTTCTTTGTTTTTTCTTGTTTTCTTTGTTTGATGATGAAAAGTTGTAATAACTTGCACTTGATTTTAAAGTTTCTGTTTGGGATTTCAAAAGTTAAACTCTATTTCTTAGATTATGTTAGTGCTCAAGTCGATATGTCTCCCTAATGCATTAATGCTTGATTACTAAATGGTTGCAGAAGGCTAACAAGCCATCAAGTTTTTCAAAAATACAGTTTTAACTTTTCGAATACATGTTTGGCATTATGTTGATTGTTCATACTCTCTCTTACTATCCTAGCTGTGAGCTTTTGAGCCTAAACACTTAAATTCTTTGCTGTGTGATTATCCAGACATATATTATCCCTTCAGAACTTGCACTAATTCTGACTTGCATCACTTGTAATTTATGCATACATTGAGGCAATTTTATTTGGTCGTTTGAGCCTTTCTAACTACCCTATAAAAATGTTTTCCTTTGCTAGCCCCTTTGAGCCTTGCCCGTTTATTTCGGTTACTAGCCACATCAAAAAAAAAAAAATATATATAAGACCCTGCTTCAGTTACATCACCCTACTTGGAGTTAGGTAGAAAAGTTTTGTTATGTATTGATCAAATTCTAAGTTTGGGGTTGCTCATGGGATAGCAACCTTTTAAGTTTGGGGTGGTGATTCTCAAAAAAAAAAAAATAAATAATATCTTCTTGGTGCTTTTGTCAATGTTTGAGAATCTCCAAAATGAAAAGGTGAAGAAAAAAATATGGTAGAATAATTTGGAAATATATGCCTAACTCCAAGTAGTAAAGCCTACTATCCCAAAATGTCCTACCCTTACCTAAGCCCCATTACAACCTGAAAGTCCTCCAAAAATGTATGTGTTTGTTGCATTGTGGTCGCTAACTAGAATTTTTTCAAGCCTATGGTAGCGTGATGCATGCTCTAGGATTTGAGTGATAAATTCATAACCCTTCTAAACACTTGAGAGAATTTTGGTGAGATTGTGTGAAGAGAGAGTTGAATTGGATAAATGAATGCCAAGGTGTACAAACCTCGTTATTTTTGTAAGCAACCATAGAGTATGATCGAGGTTTTTGTAGTAGCTGAAACCTTGAGAATTGAGTTTGATGTGATTTGAGAAATTGAGTTTAAGGTCATTTTTAACTACACCAAACATGAAATTAATTGTTGCTTGGGGACAAGCAATAGATTAAGTTTGGGGTTGTGATAACTCTTCATCATATGCATAATTTTCCACTGTTTTAGTCTTATTTATCGTCAATCATCAGTTAAATTAAGGATTTATTTGATACATTCGGTTTAATTTTGTTCTTTGAATCTATTAATATATTATGCTTTTATTTCAGTGATTTAGTAGGATTTTTTTCGTAATTTTACATTGCGTTTTGTTTTTAAGTGTAGTGCTGAATTTTGGTGAAAAATCAACATGATACATGTAGAGTATTTCAGCCATATCTGGAGTTCTAGATGTCCAATTAGTGTCATTCCAAGTGCTATTGAACGCTAAGATCCATATCTACAACTTTCATGAAGACATTGGGACCAAATGCAGACGCGAAAGCCAAGAAAAATGCACAATACGTCAGACAGCAGATGTTGCGCGCCTGGAGCGCGCCCAGTGCGCCTGGGGCACATTTCTTATGTTTCAGTTCTGTCAATGCGCGTCTCAAGCATTCGTTTCATGACCTGGAGCGCGCCCTGCGCGCGTGTGACGCGAATCAGCAATCATAAAAACGCAATTTTTTTTACTGTTTAGGGATCTTTTTGACTCTTGGGAAGTTAGGAGACTTGTGCCCTAACATAGAAACTCAAAGACGGCCGTTTCTAACGCTATTGAAGCAGGTTTATCAAGAATCATCCATGAATCGTTCTTGTAATTCTTCTTTAATCTTTATCTTTTATATCTCTGCCATGAGTAACTAAACCCTATTTGTTAGGGATGAGTGTAACCAAATGAAACTCTTATTTTTCTGATTTGATTTCTAGTTATATGAATGAGTTTATTGAATTGTTTTTCTCATCTCTGTGCTTAATGCTTTTTATTTCTTGATCAACATTAAAATGTTCTACGATTTGTATTTTCAAACGGAAGTGGACTTTACGAATGCTTGAGATGAGAAATTCATGAATTTGTAGTCTAGGGATAGATGCAGGTCATGAAACCAATTAAATTAATTGCAAAGCAATAATTTACAAGAGAATTTCTATACGGTAATGCTTAATTCTAATCTTAAATCTACTAAGGAATTAGGGGTTACTTTGGAATTAAAGGTTCTGTCACTAAGACATTAGGGCAAGAATAATAAAGAGAATTCGATAATAATTCAATAAAGGAATTCAGTAACTAGGATCAAATTAGACACGAAGGTTGGATTCAAAGTGAAATTCATCCCTGACATTTTTCCCATTATAAAAGATCAGTTTTATTATTGTTGTTAATTTCAAATATTATTTCAATCAACTTGGGAACCTTTTGTTCAATTTTAGTAATTAAATATAATTCAATAGTAAAACGCAATCCTTGAGTTCGACACTCGGTACTACCGTTTTATTATTACTTGCAACGATTCAGTACACTTGCTGAAACGCTATCACTTCTCAATAGCACTCTCCCAAGCAGCTTTTCAAGGTAGAGCTTGATTTGCTTAAGCTCCTTCTTGACCTTTAGATCCACGTTGTTGATCTTTCCATGAATAATTTGGATGATTTCTCCAACCTGGATTATACGTACTAAAGTAGGTATTGTTCTGTTTCCCATTGTTACAAACAAAGTTCACCTCTTTTGGCTCTTTTCTATCATTTGCATCTGGTACTTCACAAGCTCCTTTTTTATGTGCTCCACTTCAAAAATCACAACCCGTATGTTTCAATAATTTGACAAGGGCCACTTGCGGTTGTATATTTAAAGCTGTCATCCCTTTCTTTATCTCAACAGCGATAAAATTTTCTATTTGTTTTTAGAGTAGCATTCCTTAGGCCAACCCGAAATCCATAACACTCAATTCTAATAGACCACTTTTTGACCCACCACCTCTATCATACAACATCATTGTTCATTTGATGCCATGATCTCGATAAACTTTCGTGTTTCTGATGCGGTCTTGTAATTCAAATAACCACCTATTGTAGCATCCAACATAAGTCTCGTGCTATACCTCAAACCATTATAGTATATTTGCATCTGAGAACTGTCGTCATAAGCATGATTGTGGCATCCTGCTAAAAAACTCTTAAATCTCCTATAAGTATCACGAAGAGATTCTCCTTCTTTTTGTTTGTAACCGAAAATCTTTTGCCTTTTTCTAACAAACCCAGTTGGCGGGAAGTATTGTTCCAAGAACTTATCTTCAAGATTGTCCCTTGTGGTGATGCTATCGGAGGGTAAATATTTAAGCACTTCTTAGCATCATCTTTCAATGACAATGGAAATAGTCACAACACATTGCCTTCTTCAGAGTTACCATCAATCTTCACTATTTCACATAATTCTAAGATGTTTGTGAGATGTCTACTGGCATCTTCGTTATGTTTACCGAAAAAATGAATCTTCTTCAACAATCGGTAAATAGAGTAGGACTTATTTCAAATTTGTTGACTATAACCAGTTGGTTATGGATGGCCAACCCAACACGGTTTCTATCTCGATTTCTATACTCACCGAGGGTATGTACAGGTGGTGGTGGATCAACTATCTCCGCAAATATGAAGAAATTCCCCAGATATTCTTCTTCTACTACTAATTATCTTTTCCTATGTATCCTTTCTCGAACCGCCTTTCGATTTTCTTTCACAATATTTATTAATTCTAGATCAAAGAGAAGTTTAGATGAGGAACGGTCTCGCATACAAAGTTAGATAAATTGTTTGTAAATAACAAAAAATAAATAAATAAAATAAAAGACAATTTTTTTGCAGAACAAAAAATTTCAACTTAGTAAATAATTTATAACTCAATAGTCATATGGGCATCCCCGGAAACGGAGCCAAAATGTTGATAGCTTTTTAGAAAGTGAACTGAATTGTTGTAAGTAATAATTAAAATGGTAATACCGAGTGTCGAACTCAAGGATTTACTATCGAAATACATTTAATTACTAAAATTGAACAAAGTTTCCAAACTGATTGAAATGATATTTCAAATTAACAAGAGTAATTGAATTGGACTTTTATAATAAGAAAAATATTATGGATGAGTTTCACTTTAAATCCAACCTTGGTTTCTAATTTAATCCTAGTTACTAAATTCCTTTATCGAATTATTATCGGATTCTCGTTATTATTCTTTCCCTAATGTATCAGTGACATAACTTTTAATTCCAAAGTAACCCCTAATTCCTTCGTAGATTTCTTATCAGAATTAAACTTTACAGTACACAAATTATCTTAATAAACTATTGCCTTTGCAACTAATTTAATTGGTTTCATGACCTACATCTATCCCTAGACTACAATATCATGAATTTCTCATCTCAAGCATTCGTAAAGTCCACTTCCATTTCAAAATATGAATCGTACAACATTTTAAAGTTAATCCAGCAATAAAAAGCATTTAGCACATAAATGAGAAAAATAATTCAATCAACTCATTCATATAACTAGAAATAAAATTAGAAAAATAAGGGTTTCATCTTGTTTCACTCATCCCTAGCAAATAGAATTTTGTTACTCGTGACGTAGATAGAAAAGATAGAGATTAAAGAAGAATTACAAGAAAGACTCGTGAACGATTCTTGATAAAACTCCTCCAATGGTGTTAAGAATTGTCGTCTCTGAGTTTCACTACTAGGGTACAAGTCTCCAAACTTCCCAAATGTCAAATATCCCTCGAAAGTGAGAAAAATGTGTTTAAATGCATTCATTTGTGTGTCGCACGCCCAAAGTTCAGAATTTTCACTTTAGGAGAAATTGGACTGCATCAGTAATATCAAAATGCGCCTCAAGCGTGGGTTTTGCACTACAATCGCAAAGCCTCTTCTGTTTTGAATGAACTTATATATATTTATAGGTTGAGTATCCTACCACTGCATGGATAGCGAAGATAAATATGGAAGGAACACAAATTGCAATTAAGATGGGTATTATTTCGCTGGATTTTTGAGGATCCTGCTATTGCATGGATAGCAAAGATAAATATGTTGAGCTTTTGCCTTTAATTAAGAAGGATGATGATAACTAGTCAAAACCAAAAAGTATAGCGCATAAAGAGTTTGAGAGAGCGATACAAGAATCAACAACTTCAAACTTTTAGAAGTTTTAGATAATTAATTGGATACATGTTAGTTATTAGTTTGAAAGATAATTGTATGTTGTAATTGATTTTGTGTATATATATAAGAAGGTTTATTAATAAATGGACTACTATATAAATGTCAATTTTCTAATTATTTTTTTTATTTGGTTTAATGAAAGGCAATAGTTTTAAAGTGTTCTTTAAAATATCAAAGAAAAATGTTCTCATAGGATATCTACGACTACGGTTTAATGGAGGCGTTGCTATTTTTGGAAAAAACCATTGCATAAAGCATAGGCAACGCCTCGGTACACTACGGTTGAAAAACCGTTCTCATAGCTTACGACAACGGTTTTTTTCTCATATGCAACGGTTTTTTAGTGTTGTGGTAGACCGAAAACGTTGTAGTGTAGCAATGGATCTTAGCGTTCCTTTTCATTTGGTTTGACTTCAATTGCACATCTATAACTCTAGATATGACTAAAGTACTCCACATAGGTCATGTTGATTTCTCACCAAAATTCAGCATTGCACTAAAACAAAGAAACAACATAAAACAACGAAAGATGTCTACTTAATCAAGGAAATATAAACATACAGATTTCATTAAATCAAAGAACTAAAATAAACTAAATATATCAAATAACTCCTTAAATTAACTAATGATTAAAGATAAATAAGACTAAAAACAATGAAAAATATGCATATCATCAAGAGTCATCAACACCTCTCCTTCTAAAAAAGTTATTTTGTTTGCTAAAGGTCTTAAACATAATTTAGTAAGTATTGGACAGTTAAGTGATTATAATTATGATATTATATTTAATGAAAAAACATGGAAGCCAATTAGTTAAGAAGATGGATTTGTACTTTTTATAGATCATGGGCAAAATAACAAATATAAGATAAATTTGTTTAGTCTAGAGAAACAAGATGTTAAGTGTGTAATTTCAATACACAACGAGAAATTAATTTGGCACAAAAGGTTAGATCATGCAAACCTTAAATTAATCTTAAAATTGAAAAAACGTCAACTAGTTATAGGTTTATTTAAGCTTAGCTACAAAACTGAAGTTATGTGTGAAGCTTGACCAAAGGGAAAACAAACAAAGAACTCATATACCCTAAAGAACTTAGTCTCTAACTCAAAACCCCTTGAGCTCTTACATAAGGATCTCTTTCGGCTAGTGAAAATAACTTCACTAAATGAAAAGAAGTATGGATTTATGATAGTAGATGATTACAGTGGGTGGACATCAGTAAAATTCTTAAGAAATAAAGATGAATGGTAGAAAGTGTTAATTGAATTTTTCAAACTAGTAATGAATGAAAAGAGTCTTAAGATTGAAAATATTAGAAGTGACCATGGAGGAGAATTTGAAAAACAGTTATTTGAAAGTTTTTGTGATGAGAATGGAATCTCTCACAATATCATCTTTAAGAAACACCACAACAAAATAGAGTTGTAGAAAGAAAGAATGGGCCCCTTCAAGAAATAGTCAGAACCATGCTCAATGAGATGGATGATACAAAATATTTTTGGGCATCGGAAATTAATACTGCATGCTATATTCAAAATAAAATCTAAATTAGGTCAATATTGAATAAAACACCATATGAATATTGGAAGGGTAAAAATTCTAACATCTCTTAATTTAGACAATTTGATTGTACTTGTTATATGTTAAACACTAAGACAACCTTGGAAAGTTAGATTTTAGATCATAAAAGTTCACCTTCATTGGATACTAGAAAAGATCTAAAGCTTATAGATTGTTTAATAAAGAAACTCATATTATGGAAGAGTAAAAAAAAAAAAGACCAAGCAAGTTGATGATAGTGAAGGTTTACTAGAATAAGATGCAGACAAATAAGAGGATACAAGGAAATCATAAGAAGATGACAAATCATCAGAGAATGAATTTTACCAAGTCAAAAGTAATCAAGATAAATCAGGAGAGATATTTTGATTGACGTACAAGTCATTCCATCTTGAAACTCTAAAATTGGAAATGGAAATGATTATTTGAAGACCTGATCATCACTGAAAGAGATAACTTTTTTTGGTTTACAGTCATCAATTAAACCTACATCGGTTGAATATGTTGATGAAGCACTAGTAGATGATGGATGGACCTTGCAAAACAAGACTAGTTAAATGAATTTAAAAGAAATGATGTTTGGGATCTAGTACATATACCAAAGAAAAACATTATTTGAACAAAGAGGGTTTTTAGAAATAAGCTAAATAAAATGGAGAAGTAGTCAAAAACAAGGCAAGACTTATTAAACAAGGCTATAGTCAGCAAGAAGCGATTAATAGCACTAAGACATTTGCTCCAATGGCGTGGTTATAAGTTATTCATACCTTACTTACTTTTCCTTCTTATAATCACATTACATTATTTTCAAATGGATGTTAAAAGGGGATTTATAAATGGGTGTATAAGTGAAGAAGTTTATTTTTAAGCAATGGTCAACAATGATCTTATTCAAAAATGATCTGAACAAGATGCTTTTCGATAATATATTCTTTTAGTCAATTCTTTATTTTTCAATCCAATCTGAGCAGTTTTTCTTGATTGATTATGTTCTTATTTTGTTCAAACTAATTTTGTAAATTCTTCTAATTGATTATGTTCTTATTTTGTTAGGATTGAGTTTGTAAATTATTCATATTGATATTGTTGATATTTTTTTGTAGACAAATATTGTTGATATTGTAAATAATTTATATCTTCTTGTGATAAATCTTGATCAAATCTTCTTCAAATGTTGACTGTATCTTTCATAATATGTTTTTTAGCCAATTATTTATTTATGAATCCAATTTGAGTAGTTCTTTTAGATTGATTATGTTCTTATTTTGTTCAAATTGAGTTTCTAAATTCTTTAGATTGATTTTATTCGTATTTTGTTTAGATTGAATTTGGAAATTCTTTTGATTGATTATGTTCATATTTTGTTCATATTGCGTTTGTAAATTCTTCAAATTGATCTTTTACATACTTTGTTTTGATAAATCTTGATTAAATCTTCTTGTAAATAATTAATATCTTGTTTTTATAAATCTAGATAAAATCTTTCTTAAAATCTTGATGAAATCTTATTGTAAATAATTCATATCTTCTTTTGATAAATCTTGATCAAATATTCTTCAAATCTTGACATTTCTACTAACTCCATAAATCATAGAAGTATACTTGCTTCTTTCCATATTATTAGCAAGAAAATCATGAAATACTTCTTCAATCGTATCAGAGTTACATGTGGTGTTTTCAATTCATGTGGGACTATGATTATTTTCGATTTTAACTTCAACATTGTGATTCTTTAAAACATTAATTTCTTCAGTTAGGTTTGCATTTTCTTTCCTAAATTGTTTTAAATTTTAAATATAATTTTTGATTTTTGTCAAAAATAGTATTTTATAAAGGTAATGAAATCAGATCGAGTTAAGTCAGACAATACCTCAATTTCTTTATCTGTTGAATCACTTCTAAAGTTAGAATATGTCTTGGATCCATAGGAAGTGTTGGTATTATCCATCAAAGACATATTTGGTTGCCCTTCATCATTAGAGGAATCATCAGAATTATCCCATGTAGCCATCAAACTATTGTGCTTGGATATGGAATATTTCCTTTGCTCTTTCCCTTTCTTTAGATTTGAACATTCTTACTTGATATGTCCAAGTTTATTGCATCCATAGCAGATGATATTATTCTTGTCAAATTTATCATCATTTCCTCCACTGGATTTCCTTGATTATATTTGGGGAAATTTCTTCTTTCTGTTGTGTCACATTCTGATTTTTTATAGATATGAAAGCCAATTCCTCTTCCCCTAAGTCTGCATTCTGATTCTCTGAATCATCATCCTCTGATTCTGTTGTTGACTTCAGAAATTTCTTCTGCTTGGATTTCAAAACCAAGGTTGGTTGCTTCTTTTTGGACTCATCCTCTACAACTTCAATTTCATGTGATCTAAGAGAGCTAATTAATTCTTCCAACTTAAGAGTATTAAGATGATTTCCTTCTTGGATGGCATCAATTTTAGGTCTCCATTTGCTTGAAAGACTTCTTAGTATCTTCTTCATATGATCAACAATAGTATAACTCTTCTCAAGTATCTCTAATCTTGAGACTAGAGTTTGGAATTTGAAAAACATTATTTCTATGTCTTCATCTTCTTTTATCATGCACAACACATATTTTTTTACTAAGAGGTTGGCCTTTTCTTCTTGAACTTGCTTGCTTCCTTTATTAGTAAAATAAAAAAAACTATCATAAATATTATTTTTTGTCTCTTTGTTGGTGCACTTGTCAAACTCCTTGAAAGTGATTGCATTTATCATGAATGTTCGGACTTATAATGCATCTTGTACATCTTCTCATGATCAGCATTCATCTATTTCCTTAGAATTTCAATACCATCAGTATTCTTTATAGCAGTATAACCATCTTCTACCAAGTCCTATGTCCTTGTTGTACTAAAAACGTTCTTCATCAAACATACGTGGTATTTGATGTTTCTCTCTTTAAACTCTAAAATGAATTTCGAAATTTGAGCGCTAATTCTACTACTCTTTGTTTATTTTTCGACGATCTTCTTTTTCAGCCTCGAGTATCTATTTATAGATAAAATAAAAGTTTCAATCTAGTCCTTGTCTAATTTGGAAATGTATCTTCATTACTGGATTGGTCAACATTGATGTTATTCAAAAATAATTCTGAACAAGATGTTTTTGATAATATGTTCTTTAGTTAATTCTTTATTTATGAATACAATATGGGAAATTCCTCTAGATTGATTATATTCATACTTTATTCAAATTGAGTTTGTAAGTTCTTCATATTGATATTGTTCGTATTTTGATAAGATTTCTTTCACGAGTTCTTCAGATGAAACTTCCTTCCTATTTCTTGCTTTGATCTGGGTGGGAACATAGTGTTTGACCGGTTATTGAACTTTCACAACTAGGAATATGAGTAACTCTAATTCAGTATTTTGTTCTTTGTCAAAACATGAATCATATTTTTGCAAATAATAAAATTTATCTTCGTTTGGGTGTTAATTCTTGTAAACAATTCTTAATCACATCTTCTTGTAAATAATGCATACCTTCTTTTGATAAATCCTGATCGATTCCTTTTGTACATAATTCATATCTTCTTGTAGATAAGTCTTGATCAAATCTTCTTATAAATAGTTTGTATCTTCTTGTGGTAAATATTGATCAAATCTTCTTGTAGATAAATCTTTATCAAAACTTTTTCAAATCTTAACCATATCTGAATCAAATCTTATTTTAGATTGTCTTCAAAAATATGAATCTTATTTCAAACTCTTGATTATATCATATTTTTTTATAGATAAATCTTGATGAAATCTTCTTGTATATAATTCATATCTTCTTGTGTTAAATCTTGATGAAATCTTCTTCAAATCATGACCATATCTTATTTTCAACTTGTTCAAAGAGTTTTTTCAATTATAAATCTGAATCAAATCTTATTTTAAATTTTCTTCAAAAACATTTGATCATTTCTTCTATCCAACTTGGTCAAAGATTTTCTTCAATTATAAATCTAAATCAAATCTTATTTTAGATTTTATTCAAAAACACGGATCTTCTTTCATACTCTGTAATATCCAATATATTGTTCTCATAAAATAATTTTGTTAACATCAAAACTCTAAGTATAAAACCAACTTAGATCCAACAAATTCAAGATAAATTCTTCTGTCACTTCAATTATGCAATTCGTATTTTACTTTTGCCTCTGATCATTTAACCCATTTTCTAATACTTTTATTACAAGTAAGTCACCAAACATGAACCACTTTTAAATAAACTAGCAAAAAGAATCCAACTTAGTCTAACACAATTCAACCCCCTTTCTCATTTTTGCACCTCCATTTTCAACCTTAAAAGGATATTCAATCAACATACAATCTAGAAAATATGTTTACAAACACAATCTAACGTAAAAGATAGACTTGAATCAATTACAATGTGTATGATAATTTTGTTTTGGGATCTAATGATTCTCAACTCTTTGTTTGAGATAAATAAAGACAACCTCTATATATAATGATGCATATATATAGTGAAGAGACCTGAAGTTTGGTTGAATATTTTTTAACTTGTGCTTACTTGAAGAAGTGTTGGTAGATTTCAAATTGAACTGTTGCCTTCATCATTCAATTGATCATCATTTTATAGGTGATGAAAAACTTTGAATATTTAGTTTAAATTGAATAGAGTTGTTAGTACAATGTACTTGAGTCCTTTTGTCCTTGCACACTACTCATCAATCTAGAGACTATTTTAACCGTTTGGAACTTCAATTTGAATCTCTTTGTTATTCATTAAATGATCGAAAGCACATGTGCAAAATGATAGTTCATTTATTGGATGTTACCCTTTTGTCCTTGCACACTACTCATCAATCTAGAGACTATTTTAACCGTTTGGAACTTCAATTTGAATCTCTTAGTTATTCATTAAATGATCCAAAGCACATGTGCAAATGATAGTTCATTTACTGGATGTTGCCCTTCCAAAAAGATCATTTTTGTCAATTGTTCTTTAATAGAAAAACCAGAACATTCTGGTGAATGTTCTTCCATTATTCTTTTAACAAATGACTTTATAAATGGTTCAATCTTGAAATGATTTCTTCTTCAAAGTTGATACTTGTTATTTTGCTGAATTGATAGAAATATTGATGAGTGCAATGAACTTGTTCATTAGGAGAACATTATTTCAAAACAATTGAGAATGTTATCTTCTATATGAGAGGAGAAATCTTCCATTGAAGCAATACTTCCTATAATTTCTATTGGTGTTGCTTATATTGTGTCTTGTCCATCAAGTATCACTGAGATACTTTAGTATAGGTATGAATGTATTAGACACTTTCTTCATGAAGATGTTATCTTAAAGATTCAACAATCATTCTTTTAAATGCTTGATATAGTATATGATGTATTACTTTTGAGATTCTTTCATAAAAATGTTCTTTGACTTCTTTGTTTATCTTCTTATAAGTTTGAGTGTATAATATATCCATTGGAAATATTTCCTAATGTATCAAACGATCATTTTTATCATTCTCCTTATTTTTTGGTTCAAAATTATTTGAACACTTATTGTATTCGATTCATGAGGAAACTTTTGGCTTGTTTGATTCTCATGGGTTCGTACCTGTCTGAAAAAGTGCTAACACAATGTAGGCACAATAACCATGAACGCTTAGGTCAACATTCACCTTGGGAAAATGAGGATGTTAATAAAACAAATTTATCAATAAATAAATGATAAGGTAGTTGAATTAATTCTTTTGAGGTTCAATCAATACCTTTCTAATATCTCCATGAAACTTATGATATTATTGTTGTAATATTCTAACGCTACTTTAAATTTTTTCATCATTGATTAGATACTTATGCACTTGTTGATTTGAATGGCTTCTTGTTTGTCCACTTATGTGATTTATTTTCCTTAAAAAAAACTCGACTGCAATCATCAGTAGATCACTATTCATATAACTTAACAATTTATTTCATAGGTTTTATTGTCATTAAAAAATATATCAAAAAGTATTTTACCTCAATAGAAAGGTCGCTCCAATGATAACATACTTATACCATAATAACCAATAAATCACTAGGAATTCGAATATATCTATAAATTGCATTAGGATAATTCTGGGGCAATATAACTCCTTTACCATTGGCTAATTAAGGTCTTAAGGTATACATATATTCTAAAATTAGCTATAGCAAATCCCTAGTAACAAAGTCAAAACCTTAGTTTTAAATCAGAAACATAATTCAGCAATATTTTGTTATTTTTGAAAAGAATTTAAAACGGTGAATAATTTGGGCATACCTTCGACATAATATTTTTAAGAAAGTAAAGAAAATATATTGGAAATTACCTCTACAACTTTTGGTTAACCGTTTGATCAAACAAAACCTCGACGCACAAAAAACTCGTTTGAAAGTGGAACCGGAGTGATGGAACCTACTAAGAAACTTATAAACTAGAAAGTCTAGAAAATGATATTTTAGAGAGAGAAATAGAAATGCAGAATTAATGGAGAATGAGGTTTTGACAAGCTCTTTTTATAAGCCAGTATGCCTCAAATTCATTTATGAATTCCATGTTTTCCGAAATCTTCTTGTTTTAGTCTGATCCAATCAGAGAACACCATATGTCTTGAGCCAACCTAGGTCTGAAACTTGTTGGCTATCCCAAGTCAAACTAAATTCATTGAGCGAATTATGTCAGAAAAGACACATCTTGGTGATTTGTTTAGGGTGACTATGTGTGATAATGTCCAGATAGTGCTCGAAAGTAATTATCCTTTAATCTTCTTAGCATATCTTCCATGTGTGAGGTCAACAGAGATCTTCACAAAAAATAAATCTTCACATTAATGTTTTGGGAATATGATCGTTGAAGCTTAATTAATTCCACAATGAATATTCAATCAAATATTCTATAATGATTTATTATGTGCGAGAATGTCCAGATAGCGTAGAGTCTTTGCAGCAGTTTGTGCAACAACAAAACACCCATGTTATTTGTGGCTTCAACCATTTAATCATCCCTACTGACGTTCATCCTTGCAACGTCGTTCCCTCTTGGAGGTAGGGTTTCCGAAAAACCAACATCAAGAAGAAGTGTTAACACCACTTCGAATAATTCCAAAACTAAGTTTCGAATATATCAACACATAATAACTACCCCTGATCTGACAACTCAGATCGATTACCCCGACGCATGATCAGATAACGACTCACAACCTACGGTTTAACTTACAATCTATAACCGAAGGCTCCACAGCCCCCAAAGAAACCCAAACCAAAGCTCTGATACCACAATGTAACACCCCGTTTTTCAAAGCGAGGGTGTATTTTTTTTTCAAAAGAAATTAAAATAAAACAGAGAAATAAATAAGGAAATACCTTTGGATAAATATTTAAGTCATTTCAATTTCTAAGCAGCGGAAAAGTTTTTCGAAATCTGAATCCAAAGTATTTACACAATAACAAGTGATATATGGAACTCGTCAAAATAAGATGCCATACTGACAATATTAGTAAAGATACAATCTTCCAATTTAAAATAAAAATGCAATTCAAAATAAAGACATTTGTTCCCTCTATGTCAACCTAATCTGATCATTCTACCCAGAAGCTATACACCCTGAGTAATCACCACGCGCCCTGTAGGATTCTCCTAACATAGCTCCAGCCAAGCATTCCCATCCATAGGGTACGAACCGGTAGGATTGTCTTGGCTCTCATCTGAGGGCAAAGCCCAGATTTCCACAATAGTTGTAAAGGGTCACCAACCGAAATTAACAGTTAACACATAACATTTAAGTTCTTAAATGCACAAATAACCTTTTCAACTTAGCATGCATCTTAAAAGGATTTTCCATATGCTAAAAGTTCATATAATGCTTGCCAAATGTAAATGAAATCAAAATAAAGTTCTCAATCAATCAAGTAATACATAACTGACCAAAACATTGAGACACAAAGTGAGCAATCGGTTATCTAACTCAAAATGAGGATTTACACTGAGCCAATCGATTTGCCAAATCGATTTCCTGGAATTACTTTAGTGAAACTGAACTTTGAACTCACTTCAATCGATTGGGCAAATCGATTTATGAAGGTCTGAACCCCTGCATTGCCAAATCGATTGGGCAAATCGATTTCGTGTAAGTCAGAGCCCCTGTATTAGATCCAATCGATTGGGAAAATTGATTTCCTGAAGGACAGAGCCCCTGTAATGAATCCAATCGATTAGGCAAATCGATTTCGTGAAAAATGGATGAGTTCTTGAATGGGAAAATCGATTTGGTCAATCGATTTCCCTGCGTATTCTTCTAAAAATACATAAACTAACTCATTGACATTCATACACAACTCCAAATCTTAACACTTAGCAATTTCAACATGATCACTACAACATCATGAACTTCGAAATAGTCTTACAATCCAACATGTTATCACAAAATTCCAAAACATAACACTTGGCATTTATAATACAATCATTACAACATCATGAGTTTCGAAACGGTTTTACAATCAATTTCACTTACACACAATTTGTTCCAAAACATTATCACATAGTATAATCATCACAATCACAATGTCATCTCAAGTTCAAACACTCAATCATACACTTGAAACAAACACGACTCGTGTGTCAAGCACCCTAATGCAATGCGTATATGCCAAAATGCATGGACTCGGAATTCCAAACCAAAACCCTCCTCGAAGGGTCGTAAATCATAATTGTACCGCCTATCGCAGGCCAAAGTACCAATTACCGAGGTGCCACCTATCACAGATCTGCACGATTTACTAAAAAGCATAAACCATAAACATACTGCCTATCACGGGCCGGTATTGTTTACCAAGGTGCCACCTATCACGCGTCTGCACGATATACTAAAAAGAACGTAAATTGTAAATGTACCGCCTATCACAAGCCGAAGTACTCTTTACCAAGGTGCCACCTATCACGGGTCTGCACAATTTACAAAAAACCGTAAATTGTAAATGTACTGCCTATCACGGGCCAAAGTACTATTTACCAAGGTGCCACCTATCGCGGGTCTGCACAATTTACAAAAACGTAAATCATAAATGTACCGCCTATCACAGGCCAAAGTACTATTTATCAAGGTGCCACATATCACGGGTCTGCACGATTTACGAAAAGCATGAAAATGCATGAGCATATACTGACTCAATCCACAACAATCGTTAAGTAAATGCAGATATTAAAAGATTCCTCATTTTTAATACTCATTTAACTTAAACGATTTCCACGCCAAACATTAAGCAAACAGACCTATTAAGAGATTTCCCATTCTCAATATTCTTTTAACTCAAACGATTTTCAAAACAACATTAAGTAACCAAAACATTAAGAGATTCCCCATTCTTAACGCCCGATTAACTTAAACAATTTTCAAAACAAACATTAAGTAACCAAGACATTAAGAGATTCCCCATTCTTAACGCCCAGTTAACTCAAACGATTTTCAAAACAACATTAAGTAAACAAGAAATTAAGAGATTCCCCATTCGTAATTCTCATTTGACTTAAACGATTTTCCAAAACGTTAGTAAACAGAGATATTAAGAGATTCCCCATTCTTAATACTCTTTTAACTCAAAACGATTTTCACAAACGCACATTAAGTAAACAAGACATTAAGAGATTCCCCATTCTTAATACTCATTTAACTTAATGGTTTTCAAATTCCACGCAAAACAACTCAAACATATTATCAATCCACATCAAAACACATCAATTCATTTTTCCACAAAATCCAACCATACACATATCAAATTTCATCAGTATCAATTAAGAACACGTCAAAAACAACGAACACAAATCAACACAATCCACCACTCAAACACACAAGTTTCATTTACTCAAAATCATACATAAATGAGTTTAAATTAATTTTCCACGATACATTCATCAAGATAACAAAAACGTAACTCTAATATTTTACCCATAAAGCCTTAGATACATTTTCCCCAAATCAATACTCCAACCCTAACAAAATTCTTTTCCACACAACCACATATAAGGCCCTAAATGCAAACTAAAAGTTCGGAAGGAGCCCTTACCTTCACGTTAGCTGTAACGTGCGATTACAGTGTCGCGGGTAAATCCGGTAAAATCTTACCAAGGTGCCACCTATCATGGGTCTGCACAATTTACAAAAAACCGTAAATCCTAAATGTACTGCCTATCACGGGCCAAAGTACTATTTACCAAGGTGCCACCTATCACGGGTCTGCACAATTTACAAAAACGTAAATCATAAATGTATCGCCTATCACAGGCCAAAGTACTATTTATCAAGGTGCCACCTATCACGGGTCTGCACGATTTACAAAAAGCATGAAAATGCATGAGCATATACTGACTCCATCCACAACAATCGTTAAGTAAATTCAGATATTAAAAGATTCCCCATTTTTAAAACTCATTTAACTTCAACGATTTCCACGCCAAACATTAAGCAAACAGACCTATTAAGAGATTCCCCATTCTCAATTTTCTTTTAACTCAAACGATTTTCAAAACAACATTAAGTAACCAAAACATTAAGATATTCCCTATTCTTAATGCCCGGTTAACTTAAACGATTTTCAAAACAAACATAAAGTAACCAAGACATTAAGAGATTCCCCATTCTTAACGCCCAGTTAACTCAAACGATTTTCAAAACAACATTAAGTAAACAAGAAATTAAGAGATTCCCCATTCTTAATGCTCATTTGACTTAAACGATTTTCCAAAACGTTAGTAAACAGAGATATTAAGAGATTCCCCATTCTTAATACTCTTTTAACTAAAAATGATTTTCACAAACGCACATTAAGTAAACAAAACATTAAGAGATTCCCCATTCTTAATACTCATTTAACTTAATGGTTTACAAATTCCACGCAAAACAACTCAAACATATTATCAATCCACATCAATTCATTTTTCCACAAAATCCAACCATACACATATCAAATTTTCATCAGTATCAATTAAGAACACGTCAAAAACAACGAACACAAATCAACACAATCCACCACTCAAACACACAAGTTTCATTTACTCAAAATCATACATAAATGAGTTTAAATTCATTTTCCACGATACATTCATCAAGATAACATAAACGTAACTCTACGATTTTACCCATAAAGCCTTAGATACATTTTCCCCAAATCAATACTCCAACCCTAACAAAACTCTTTTCCACACAACCACAGATAAGGCCCTAAATGCAAACTAAAAGTTTGGAAGGAGCCCTTACCTTCACGTTAGCTGTAACGTGCGATTACAGTGTCGCGGGTAAATCCGGTAAAATCTTCCGCTCGCAACGCCGTTTCCAAAGTTGGTTCCCTAGCACCGTAGCGTGGTAGTGAGCAACTTTCCCTTCTATCTCTTTGCGAAAAGAAGCTTAGATCTAGGTGAAACGGGAAGGTTTGTGTTTGACGGTTTTTGAAATCCCTAACCCGTTTTCGAATCCGGGAAGGAGGAAGGAGTTAGGAACTTGATCTTTCTCACCCACTAGCCCTGGGTTTCGATTTTCGAACTCAAAGGAAGCAAGAAAATTGAAGGGAAAGGAGGAAGTAGGAGACGGGATCGCGAGGCAGGGAGGAGGAAGGAGAACTTCTTTTTTTTTCTTTCTTTTCTTTTTCCTTCCTCTCTATTTCTTTTCTTTCTCTTCTTTCCTTTTCTTATACATATATACATATACAATAATATATAATATATATATATATAATAATTTAAACCTAAACCAATAAATATCTAACAATTCTCACATCCATCACTTCACTCACTTCTCCAATTATTTTGATAAAAATATCTACTCTTGTCGCAACTCAATTGTCAAATACAATTTTCAGCAACCTGAGATATTTTGAACAAAACCGCCCAAATTTATTTTCTTCGAAACCTAAATGAATTATTCTTGGACGAATAATATTAATCCAATTTCCAAAATTATATTTTCGGCCTTTAACTCACTAAATACCGAAAACTGGGTTAAAAGCTTAAGCAATTTAACACAAAATACTCTCAAATCAAATAATTTAGGATTTAAAATTTCGGGTCATACATTACTACCCCCATAAAATTAGTTTCGTCCTCAAAACTTAAAGTACGAGTAACAATTTACACTAGGTTTATACCCGAATTCAACATACTAGTCACAACTTGTTTCACCCGGCCTTCTCGAAAAAAATGTTGCGTACCCCTTTTCATAGGGTGCTTAATAACTTCACACACATCCATAGTCGGTAAGGCTCGTCCGTTCCATTCAACATGATTTTGTCTACTATCAACAAGAGATTAAGGATGACCAGTCCCTCAATTTGTCAATAAATAGCCAACAACCATGATAGTGGCTTAGACTATCTTAACTGAACTGTAATAGTGTCCCTTGCAACTTACATCTGAGGTTATCTTAATGTACAAGCAGTCAACAATCTCCTCAAGGCCCATTGAGTTTCCCTTATTTTCCTATAACTTTGATCCTGTCGACGAAGTAAAATATCCCATACCTATGTCACGTAGTCTCATTTGCATCCACTTGGTACCAAACTGAAACACTTAGAATGACCCCAACATACTAAGCACAAAACAATCACTACATCCGAGAACTCCGAAATTTCTCCCTTGTCCATAAATCCTCGATTTTTCTTAAGTCGTACAACTACGTCAACTGTAGTGTTCTTATCAGTATGTTATTCCAGTTATAAATTTAACAATTCCATCACCACATATGCTTGGGGATCCAAGCTTCCTCAAATATTTTTGAAATCATGCTAAAGACTATACCACTTGGGACACATAAACTTCCTTTCAGTTTAGTACTTCATTCAAGAGTCACGTTTTCCATTAAAATCCAACTTGAATTTAATCCACAGATCAAGGTCTACATTTGTCTCATGCCTGACACCTCAAATTCACGCTTCACTAGAAAATTTCTTACATACTTCGCAATTATGCACAAACTCGAAAATAATCCTCCTACCTCTACTGCTAACATTCATTCTGATACTTCTTAATTTTGATGTGTCCTTCATTTTTGACTTGATGATTATCCTTTCATTATGACAGGTCAACCGCATTGTATTCACTCCATCACTTTTCCATTTATACAAACCTTAAATTTCTACCTCGAACCTTGATACATCTTCATTATAGTGATTCCAATAAATCAAGGCTTACTAATTCCCACCAAACTTTTCCATTTCATGTTCAATTGTTTCCTATCAAACAAACATTTAACTCCTTTGATTGACGAACACAATAACAATCCCCATGACATGCACTCAAGTAATGTCTTTATATCTTGGCATACCTTTATAATAATAATGTCTGAATTATAGGTGAGATAATTCCTTTCCTGAATCTTTAATTGTCATAAGCTACATCTCTATGTGCTGCTGCAACAAATTTCTTGGCACATTTTCCAATATTTGTTTCACTTGCTAGATTCTTATTCCTTCACAACCTTCACAGAGATACAAACCGAAAGAATCCTAACAATCGAAACGCCTACAGAATTATTTCTCACACATTCCCCATAAGCATTTCCTAAGAAATAATTATCTGTAACTTCATCGTCCAAAATTTTGCAGTAAAATGTCTCAAAGACCCACATACCTTTCATTGTTCATCTAGTCACCACAACACTCATTTAAAACCTCAACGCTTGATTTCCCAAGACCAACAACTAAATCATAAATCATTCATTCCATCTCTTCTTTTTCACTTTCTATCATTTAATAGGATTCTCAAATTTGGTCTTCAAAATCTCCAAACACTTCCATCCTTTAATAGACTCTCAAACTTATATTACCCCAATCTCAAGGATTCTCGTACTCGATACTTCAAATTCCACTTAATGGTAACATAGAGTTCAATACATCAAGGCTTAACTCATTATGTTTTTCTGAACATTGCTCAAAATTCACACTTACGTGTCTATAGATTCATCCAATATTACTATCCATACTTATTAATCCAAGTTGCGAATCTAGTCTAACTCGAATGCTCGACTTTATCCCTAAAGGTATCGGCTATTCCTCAAAGCGTATTTTATCTAACCAAGGGAGTATTTACTCCTAGTGTGCAACGCTCCCTTAACTTCAATACCAGTCTCTTTCCTTGATACCTAAGCACCAAATGTTATGCCAAATGGAAGCCTTATCTTCTCAACAATTCCATGATGTTCACATCTCCTTGACAGTTGTCAAACTTCATCCAGTTTTATCCTGAAATCTACCAGGAAAACATCTAATACTTTTCTTAACAAGAGTCCTCAACTTAGATCTTTACTTAAAATCCCTTATTAGTCTAATGTTAATCCATCCATACTCGTCATCTTCGAGTTTACACCAACACATAGCTTCTGTGTCCTTGGAACCATTTTCTAAATTCCATGCCGTCATGATTTGCTTCAGGTCTATTGGACAATTCGTCATCTCGAATATCTTTTCCATTTCTTGAATCCACTAGTCATCTCTTTTCCTGAGTTCTCGTCACCCTTGAACTTTGGAGGATGGTAACGACGAAAATCTTTCAATCCTCTTGACTTAATAGCATAAATCCCTCTTTCCCTCTTCTCCAGATCCCGTAGAGTCTTTGCAGCAGTTCGTGCAACAAAAAAACATCCATGTTATTTGTGGCTTCAACCATTTGATCATCCCTACTGACGTTCATCCTTGCAACGTCGTTCCCTCTTGGAGGTAGGGTTTTCGAAAAACCAACATCAAGAAGAAGTGTTAACACCACTTTGAATAATTCCAAAACTAAGTTTCGAATATATCAACACATAATAACTACCCCTGATCTGACAACTCAGATCGATTACCCTGACGCATGATCAGATAACGACTCACAACCTACGGTTTAACTTACAATCTATAACCAAAGGCTCCACAGCCCCCAAAGAAACCCAAACCAAAGCTCTAATACCACAATGTAACACCCCGTTTTTCAAAGCGAGGGTGTACTTTTTTTTCAAAAGAAATTAAAATAAAACAGAGAAATAAATAAGGAAATACCTTTGGATAAATATTTAAGTCATTTCAATTTATAAGCAGCGGAAAAGTTTTTCAAAATCTGAATCCAAAGTATTTACACAATAACAAGTGATATATGGAACTCGTCAAAATAAGATGCCTCACTGACAATATTAGTAAAGATACAATCTTCCAATTTAAAATAAAAACGCAATTCAAAATAAAGACATTTGTTCCAATCAATTTCACTTACACACAATTTGTTCCAAAACATTGACACTTTGTATAATCATCACAATCACAATGTCATCTCAAGTTCAAACACTCAATCATACACTTGAAACAAACACGACTCGTGTGTCAAGCACCCTAATGCAATACGTATATGCCAAAATGCATGGACTCGGAATTCCAAACCAAAACCCTCCTCGAAGGGTCGTAAATCATAATTGTACCGCCTATCGCAGGCCAAAGTACCAATTACCGAGGTGCCACCTATCACAGATCTGCACGATTTACTAAAAAGCATAAACCATAAACATACTGCCTATCACGGGCCGGTATTGTTTACCAAGGTGCCACCTATCACGCGTCTGCACGATATACTAAAAAGAACGTAAATTGTAAATGTACCGCCTATCACAAGCCGAAGTACTCTTTACCAAGGTGCCACCTATCACGGGTCTGCACAATTTACAAAAAACCGTAAATTGTAAATGTACTGCCTATCACGGGCCAAAGTACTATTTACCAAGGTGCCACCTATCGCGGGTCTGCACAATTTACAAAAACGTAAATCATAAATGTACCGCCTATCACAGGCCAAAGTACTATTTATCAAGGTGCCACATATCACGGGTCTGCACGATTTACGAAAAGCATGAAAATGCATGAGCATATACTGACTCCATCCACAACAATCGTTAAGTAAATGCAGATATTAAAAGATTCCTCATTTTTAATACTCATTTAACTTAAACGATTTCCACGCCAAACATTAAGCAAACAGACCTATTAAGAGATTTCCCATTCTCAATATTCTTTTAACTCAAACGATTTTCAAAACAACATTAAGTAACCAAAACATTAAGAGATTCCCCATTCTTAACGCCCGATTAACTTAAACAATTTTCAAAACAAACATTAAGTAACCAAGACATTAAGAGATTCCCCATTCTTAACGCCCAGTTAACTCAAACGATTTTCAAAACAACATTAAGTAAACAAGAAATTAAGAGATTCCCCATTCGTAATTCTCATTTGACTTAAACGATTTTCCAAAACGTTAGTAAACAGAGATATTAAGAGATTCCCCATTCTTAATACTCTTTTAACTCAAAACGATTTTCACAAACGCACATTAAGTAAACAAGACATTAAGAGATTCCCCATTCTTAATACTCATTTAACTTAATGGTTTTCAAATTCCACGCAAAACAACTCAAACATATTATCAATCCACATCAAAACACATCAATTCATTTTTCCACAAAATCCAACCATACACATATCAAATTTCATCAGTATCAATTAAGAACACGTCAAAAACAACGAACACAAATCAACACAATCCACCACTCAAACACACAAGTTTCATTTACTCAAAATCATACATAAATGAGTTTAAATTAATTTTCCACGATACATTCATCAAGATAAC
>JBBPBS010000417.1:5005970-5029461 GCA_037974835.1 Cicer judaicum
ACTTTGGAGGATGGTAACGACGAAAATCTTTCAATCCTCTTGACTTAATAGCATAAATCCCTCTTTCCCTCTTCTCCAGATCCCGTAGAGTCTTTGCAGCAGTTCGTGCAACAAAAAAACATCCATGTTATTTGTGGCTTCAACCATTTGATCATCCCTACTGACGTTCATCCTTGCAACGTCGTTCCCTCTTGGAGGTAGGGTTTTCGAAAAACCAACATCAAGAAGAAGTGTTAACACCACTTTGAATAATTCCAAAACTAAGTTTCGAATATATCAACACATAATAACTACCCCTGATCTGACAACTCAGATCGATTACCCTGACGCATGATCAGATAACGACTCACAACCTACGGTTTAACTTACAATCTATAACCAAAGGCTCCACAGCCCCCAAAGAAACCCAAACCAAAGCTCTAATACCACAATGTAACACCCCGTTTTTCAAAGCGAGGGTGTACTTTTTTTTCAAAAGAAATTAAAATAAAACAGAGAAATAAATAAGGAAATACCTTTGGATAAATATTTAAGTCATTTCAATTTATAAGCAGCGGAAAAGTTTTTCAAAATCTGAATCCAAAGTATTTACACAATAACAAGTGATATATGGAACTCGTCAAAATAAGATGCCTCACTGACAATATTAGTAAAGATACAATCTTCCAATTTAAAATAAAAACGCAATTCAAAATAAAGACATTTGTTCCAATCAATTTCACTTACACACAATTTGTTCCAAAACATTGACACTTTGTATAATCATCACAATCACAATGTCATCTCAAGTTCAAACACTCAATCATACACTTGAAACAAACACGACTCGTGTGTCAAGCACCCTAATGCAATACGTATATGCCAAAATGCATGGACTCGGAATTCCAAACCAAAACCCTCCTCGAAGGGTCGTAAATCATAATTGTACCGCCTATCGCAGGCCAAAGTACCAATTACCGAGGTGCCACCTATCACAGATCTGCACGATTTACTAAAAAGCATAAACCATAAACATACTGCCTATCACGGGCCGGTATTGTTTACCAAGGTGCCACCTATCACGCGTCTGCACGATATACTAAAAAGAACGTAAATTGTAAATGTACCGCCTATCACAAGCCGAAGTACTCTTTACCAAGGTGCCACCTATCACGGGTCTGCACAATTTACAAAAAACCGTAAATTGTAAATGTACCGCCTATCACGGGCCAAAGTACTATTTACCAAGGTGCCACCTATCGCGGGTCTGCACAATTTACAAAAACGTAAATCATAAATGTACCGCCTATCACAGGCCAAAGTACTATTTATCAAGGTGCCACATATCACGGGTCTGCACGATTTACGAAAAGCATGAAAATGCATGAGCATATACTGACTCCATCCACAACAATCGTTAAGTAAATGCAGATATTAAAAGATTCCTCATTTTTAATACTCATTTAACTTAAACGATTTCCACGCCAAACATTAAGCAAACAGACCTATTAAGAGATTTCCCATTCTCAATATTCTTTTAACTCAAACGATTTTCAAAACAACATTAAGTAACCAAAACATTAAGAGATTCCCCATTCTTAACGCCCGATTAACTTAAACAATTTTCAAAACAAACATTAAGTAACCAAGACATTAAGAGATTCCCCATTCTTAACGCCCAGTTAACTCAAACGATTTTCAAAACAACATTAAGTAAACAAGAAATTAAGAGATTCCCCATTCGTAATTCTCATTTGACTTAAACGATTTTCCAAAACGTTAGTAAACAGAGATATTAAGAGATTCCCCATTCTTAATACTCTTTTAACTCAAAACGATTTTCACAAACGCACATTAAGTAAACAAGACATTAAGAGATTCCCCATTCTTAATACTCATTTAACTTAATGGTTTTCAAATTCCACGCAAAACAACTCAAACATATTATCAATCCACATCAAAACACATCAATTCATTTTTCCACAAAATCCAACCATACACATATCAAATTTCATCAGTATCAATTAAGAACACGTCAAAAACAACGAACACAAATCAACACAATCCACCACTCAAACACACAAGTTTCATTTACTCAAAATCATACATAAATGAGTTTAAATTAATTTTCCACGATACATTCATCAAGATAACCAAAACGTAACTCTAAGATTTTACCCATAAAGCCTTAGATACATTTTCCCCAAATCAATACTCCCACCCTAACAAAATTCTTTTCCACACAACCACATATAAGGCCCTAAATGCAAACTAAAAGTTCAGAAGGAGCCCTTACCTTCACGTTAGCTGTAACGTGCGATTACAGTGTCGCGGGTAAATCCGGTAAAATCTTACCAAGGTGCCACCTATCATGGGTCTGCACAATTTACAAAAAACCGTAAATCCTAAATGTACTGCCTATCACGGGCCAAAGTACTATTTACCAAGGTGCCACCTATCACGGGTCTGCACAATTTACAAAAACGTAAATCATAAATGTACCGCCTATCACAGGCCAAAGTACTATTTATCAAGGTGCCACCTATCACGGGTCTGCACGATTTACAAAAAGCATAAAAATGCATGAGCATATACTGACTCCATCCACAACAATCGTTAAGTAAATTCAGATATTAAAAGATTCCCCATTTTTAAAACTCATTTAACTTCAACGATTTCCACGCCAAACATTAAGCAAACAGACCTATTAAGAGATTCCCCATTCTCAATTTTCTTTTAACTCAAACGATTTTCAAAACAACATTAAGTAACCAAAACATTAAGATATTCCCCATTCTTAATGCCCGGTTAACTTAAACGATTTTCAAAACAAACATAAAGTAACCAAGACATTAAGAGATTCCCCATTCTTAACGCCCAGTTAACTCAAACGATTTTCAAAACAACATTAAGTAAACAAGAAATTAAGAGATTCCCCATTCTTAATGCTCATTTGACTTAAACGATTTTCCAAAACGTTAGTAAACAGAGATATTAAGAGATTCCCCATTCTTAATACTCTTTTAACTAAAAATGATTTTCACAAACGCACATTAAGTAAACAAAATATTAAGAGATTCCCCATTCTTAATACTCATTTAACTTAATGGTTTACAAATTACACGCAAAACAACTCAAACATATTATCAATCCACATCAATTCATTTTTCCACAAAATCCAACCATACACATATCAAATTTTCATCAGTATCAATTAAGAACACGTCAAAAACAACGAACACAAATCAACACAATCCACCACTCAAACACACAAGTTTCATTTACTCAAAATCATACATAAATGAGTTTAAATTCATTTTCCACGATACATTCATCAAGATAACATAAACGTAACTCTACGATTTTACCCATAAAGCCTTAGATACATTTTCCCCAAATCAATACTCCAACCCTAACAAAACTCTTTTCCACACAACCACAGATAAGGCCCTAAATGCAAACTAAAAGTTTGGAAGGAGCCCTTACCTTCACGTTAGCTGTAACGTGCGATTACAGTGTCGCGGGTAAATCCGGTAAAATCTTCCGCTCGCAACGCCGCTTTCAAAGTTGGTTCCCTAGCACCGTAGCGTGGTATTGAGCAACTTTCCCTTCTATCTCTTTGCGAAAAGAAGCTTAGATCTAGGTGAAACGGGAAGGTTTGTGTTTGACGGTTTTTGAAATCCCTAACCCGTTTTCGAATCCGGGAAGGAGGAAGGAGTTAGGAACTTGATCTTTCTCACCCACTAGCCCTGGGTTTCGATTTTCGAAATCAAAGGAAGCAAGAAAATTGAAGGGAAAGGAGGAAGTAGGAGACGGGATCGCGAGGCAGGGATGAGGAAGGAGAACTTCTTTTTTTTTCATTCTTTTCTTTTTCCTTTCTCTCTTTTTCCTTCCTCTCTATTTCTTTTCTTTCTCTTCTTTCCTTTTCTTATACATATATACATATACAATAATATATAATATATATATATATATAACATATATATAATATATATATATATATATATAATAAATTAAACCTAAACGAATAAATATCTAACAACTCTCACATCCATCACTTCACTCACTTCTCCAATTATTTTGATAAAAATATCTACTCTCATCGCAACTCCATTGTCAAATACAATTTTCAGCAACCTGAGATATTTTGAACAAAACCGCCCAAAAATTATATTCTTCGAAACCTAAATAAATTATTCTTCGACGAATAATTTTAATCCAATTTCCAAAATTATATTTTGGCCTTTAACTCACTAAATACCGAAAACTGAGTTAAAAGCCTAAGTAATTTAACACAAAATACCCTCAAATCAGATAACTTAGGATTTAAAATTTCGGGTCTTACAGAAACCTTGGATATCGTGTTATTGCTATTTTACTTAGTCATAGCGAAGAATATTGGGAGTATTGGTAAAGTTCAAACCGAATTTATATGTTGCATTATTCAAGGAATATTTGCAAGAAGTTACATACTCTTTGATTGTAATTAATTTGGGAAGTCAACCCAACGAGAAGTGGATGCACATTCTAGAAGTGGATGCACATTCTTGTGAAATTGGGAAAACTTTTTCTTTGACTTTTTTCCATTAAAGGATGCACACAATGGAGACCTACCATGTGATCATATTATCAGTAGTGGTTTTGTTAATGAAACTCATTGGGTTCAAGTTAAATGGAAATCACGATGTTTGTTGCCTCTACTTGCATGGTATTGGAAGAAGCACTGCAGTAATGAGTCTACATCATGAGCTATATCTTATGAAGGATGTCTACAACATTGGGGCTCATTAGATTTAGAACATACATCATATTACATGTCTTTGGAAGATTATTGACACTTTTGATTTAAAGTTTTATTTCATATATATGCAATTTTCAATTAGTTAGTTTATTTCCTATACACTTCACATCCTTGTTTGTATCATAATTCATTCACATAATATACAAAAGATTAAATCATTTCAACTTTTTGCATATTAAGTCTAAAGCAAAAGAGCAACAAAAAAAAATTATGAATAATGAGTCAAAATTAATATGTCAAAATAAATAAGTTTAAATAAATAATTTTGAATATAAAAATAATACAATCAAAATACAACTATAGTACTAATTATAATTTATTTCTGTAGATATGTGTAAGGATCTCTCTTATAAGACATGCATCACATCTTTAGGATCTAGCCTTTGTAAATCTAAACTTTATCGTATAAGATCACTCATTATCTGACATCGTATATACCATTCACCATGAGTAGTATCAAGACCAACATCATGACTAGGACTAGGACCAACATCATAACTAGGACCATGACCATAACCACTACTAGAAAATAGTCATTTTCAGACAATATTATTGACGGATTTGGGACATAATTCGGACAAAATTCAAACAGACTTCAGCAATGCCAACATCATGACTAGGACCAGAACCAACATCATGATTAGGAACAATACCGGCATCATGACTAGGACCAAGACCAACAGGAATGTCGAAGCATGGAGGTTCTACACCGACGTAAGGGATCATTTGAGGATGAGATATCATATAGTACCACTGAATGTACCCTCAACAAACTCTGTGAATATGCAGTTGGATCCAATCTAGTACTAAGGGATCAAACAGAGTTCTTGCACATTGTAACACCCCATTTTTCAAAGCGAGGGTGTATTTTTAATTTTTTTTTTTTTAAAGAAATTAAAATACAACAGAGAAATAAATAAGGTAAAACCTTTGGATAAATAATTAAGTCATTAAAATTTACAAGCAGCGGAAAAGTTTTTCAAAATATAAATCCAAAGCATGTCCTGATGTCAACAATAGTACAGGTACATCCTTTCAACTTAACATAAAGGTAGCCCAAAAGAAAGACATATGTGTCCTGAGTGACAACCTAGTCTGATCATTCTATACATAACAAAAAACTATACGCCTTGAGTAATCTCCACGCGCCCCGTGAGATTCTCCTAACGTAGCTCCAATCAAGCACTCCCATCCACATTCCCGTCCGGAGGGTACGAACTGGTGGGATCATCCTGACTCTCATCTGAGGGCAAAACCCAGATTTTCACAATAGTTGTAAAGGGTCACCAACCGAAATTAACAGTTAACACATAACATTTATGTTTTTAAATGCACAAAATACCTTTTCAACTTAGCATGCACCTTAAAAGGATTTTCCATATGCTAAAAGTTCATACAATGCTTGCCAAATGTAAATGAAATCAAATAGAGTTCTCAATCCATCAAGTAATACACAACTGAACAAAACATTGATAAATTAATTGAGCAATCGATTATCTAACTCAAAATGAGAATTTCCACTAAAACAATCGATTGGGAAATCGATTAAGTGGATAATTGAGCCCCTGTATTAAAGCCAATCGATTTCCAAATCGATTTCCTGAAGGTTTTTAGTGAAGTTTGAATTCTAGGCTTAATTCAATCGACAGTTGATTGGGCAATTGATTGACAGCATAGCTGAGCCATTGACTTAATGCCAATCGATTGGGCAATCAACTCGGCAATCGATTGGGCAATCGATTGACAGCATTGTTGAGCCACTGACTTAATGCCAATCGATAAGGCAATCGACTGGGCAATCGATTGGGCAATTGATTGACAGCATAGCTGAGCCACTGACTTAATGCCAATCGATTGGGCAATTGATTGGGCAATCGATTTCCCTACCTATTCTTTCAAAAATACATAAACTAATTCAATCACATTCATACACAACTCCAAATCTTAACACTTAGCAATTCCCACACAATCACCACGACAAGTTGGGTTTTCGAAATAGTTTTGCAATCAAACTTGCTATCACACAATTCCAAAACATAACTCTTAGTAAAATCAACACAATCACAATGACATCTCAAGTTCAAATACTCAATAATAAACTTGAATCAACACACTTACACACAATTTCAAAACATACCGCTTAACGATTACAACGCAATACCCACACAGACAAGATGAACCAACAAATCACATGGCACCACCTTGACGTGACAATACCATCACAGACAAGATGAACCAACAAATCACATGGCATCACCCTGAATCGACATTCCCAACACAAACAAGATGAACCAACAAATCACATGGCATCACATTGACTTGACAATCCTAACACGGGCAAGATGAACCAACAAATCACATGGCATCACCTTGACTCGACAATCCCAACACAGACAAGATGAACCAACAAATCACATGGCATCACCTTGACTCGACAATCCCAACACGGACAAGATGAACCAACAAATCACATGCATCACCTTGATTCGACAATCCCAACACAGACAAGATGAACCAACAAATCACATGGCATCACCTTGACTCGACAATCCCAACACAGACAAGATGAACCAACAAATTACATGCCATCACCTTGACTTGACAATCCCAACACGGACAAGATGAACCAACAAATCACATGGCATCACCTTGACTCGACAATCCCAACACAGACAAGATGAACCAAAAAATCACATGGCATCACCTTGACTCGACAATTCATTTCTCCACAAAATCATTTTCACGACGAAATTAAGTGAACGCTGATATCAAGAGATTCCCCATTCTTAATACTCATTTAACTTAACGATTTTCACAACAACCATAAGCAAACAGACATATTAAGAGATTCCCCATTCTTAATATACTTTTGACTTAAACGATTTCCACAACAAGACATTCAGTAAACAAGTCATTAAGAGATTCCCCATTCTTAATACTCATTTAACTGAAACGATTTTTCAAAAACAAACGTTAAGCAACCAAGACATTAAGAGATTCCCCATTCTTAACGCCCAGTTAACTTAAACGATTTTCAAACAACATTAAGTAAACGAGACATTAAGAGATTCCCCATTCTTAATTCTCATTTAACTTAAACGATTTTCACAAACTCACATTAAGTAAACAAGACATTAAGAGATTCTCCATTCTTAATACTCGTTTCACTTAATGGTTTTCAAATTCCAAACAAAACAAACTCAAACATACTTTCACATTCAATCCATAATTCACACCAAAACACATCAATCAACAAACATCAAGTATGAACACGCCGAATACGACGACACAAATTAACACAATCCATCACTCAAACACAACAAGTTTCAAATACTCGAAATCATACATAAATGAGTTTAAAATTCATTATCCACTAAACATTACTTTAACCCTAACCAAATTCTTTTCCACACAACCACAAGTAAGTCCCTAAATGCAAAAGTTTGGAAGGAGCCCTTACCTTCACGTTAGCTTCCACGTTCGATTACGGTACTGCGAGTAAATCCGGTAAAATCTTCGCTCGCAATGCCGCTTCCAAAGTTGGACCACTAGCACCGTAGCACGAAGGTGAGCAACTTTTCCTTCTCTCTTTTCGCGAAACGAAGCTTAGATCTAGAAGAAACGGGAAGATTTGTGTTTGACGGTTTTGAAATCCCTAAACCGTTTTTCTTCGTTTTCGGATCAAAGAGGGAGAGTGAAGTTGAGAAGTCCTTGTCCTATCACCCACTATCACTTTTCGAACTCAAAGGAAGCAAGAGCAACGAAAATGGATGAAGATGGAGGAAGGAAGAAAGTGAACACGCGAGGCAGCAGGGGAGGAAGAAGATGAAAAAATTTTGCTTTTCTCTCCTTTCTCTTTCTTTCCTTTGTTTTTCCTTTTTCCCTTTTTCTTTCCTTCCCATTTCTTTATATATAAACATATATATATATATATATATATATATTAATAATAATTAACAAATATCTCCAAATCTTTAGATACTTATTAAATTACCCTTTCACCCATAACGCATTAAACTCTTCGCAAAAGATTCACCGCAGTAAATTTAATTTATTTATCGACGAGTAATTCTAATCAGGCATCAAAATATCTTTTTGGTCATATAAACTCCAAAATATTAATAACTTTGGCTAAAAAGCCTCCGAGTTCAAAACCAAATATACACCAAATTACATAGAGTACACTTTAAAATTATGGGTCTTACACACATACTCCATTCAACATCACAATCATCTATAACGAGTAATAGTAATGTAGGAATGATGTTTTGAGTACACCAAAACTATGGTAAAGATCTCTCTAGTAAATACGGTACCATCGTGGAACACAAACAAATGTACCCTGTAAACATCGACACATACCAAAATTTTGTCGTGACGTTCTCATCGTAATTTGGCATCATGATAATATTAGTAGATCCCAAAGTATCCAACTTTGCTCTGTAGTATGCAGCATCCCCAAATGTTTGTTTAGGAGTCCCTCAAAATATATGTGATAGTAAAGATATAGACTCCCTTATACTCAGCTTACAGATGTCACGAAAATGTTCATAAATCCATGTTTACAAATAATTAAAAAGTAGAAATAATTAAATAAGTATCTTATCAAATAACAATATAATTAGTTTAAAAAATAATATAAAAGTACTTGGAATAGAGATAAATATCATTCAATCTGCTTCGTTGTAGGCATGAATAGAGATATATAAGATAGTCATATAAAACTAAAAGAGCAGCTGGTCCTCGTGCCCATCTACCACGAGTATCAAGGTCTTGAAAAAGAAACAGATATTTTGCAAATACAATGGTAAAACTTTCCTCAGCAAGTATGCTACACACAACCAAATGTAGTAGGTATGCCCTCGCTGCACGGTCGAATATTCTTTCATTAAGTTTCTTAAAGAACACAATTTTAAACAATTCAAAACTATATGAAACACCTCTATTGTTCTAAGGTTCATTCACAATTTCAGCATCTTCAACTCCAAATAACTTAACGACAGTAGCAATGGTCAAATTTTCATTCACATTAGCGGGAGGTGTGAAATTTTTTCCATAACATGGTATGTTCAAAAGACCCCTAACATCGTCAAGAATAATAGTCATTTCATCAAATGGCAAGTGAAATAAGCTAATCTCTGTGTGCCATCTCTCAGCAAAAGCAAATATGAGATTAATGTTGATCATGTGCAAACTACATCGTTTCAGACGACGTAGCCTAGATGTAGTAATCCATTGATCTTTCTGAGTAAGAAATAGATATCTAATATCAATTAATTTATCTTTTTCATTTGAAACAACTTTCAAAGCATGTCTATCCTATTTAATTAAAATAACACACAATAAATTATACAATTAGTTAGTTTACTATATATATACTAAGAAATGTCACTATTGAAATAGTTCCTATAAAAACTAATTTTTTCTTCCTTTTTTCTTCTTTTTCTAAATTAGTACATTTTATCATTTGACCATTTTTAGTAAATCAAATTAAACTCTAATGAATTTCTAAAACCAATGAATCAGTAAATTAACCATTTCAAATAAATTGAGTTCCTAAAATTAGCCTTATAATAAACTATACTATAAATATATTAAACTATACGTACATAGTATCCGATACTATACTATGTAATAAAATAAAATATTTACTAACATGTCCATTCTACACTCTAACTGCAATGTGGTGCTCATAGTCTTTAAGGACCGAAAATCTTTAGGATCTCTAGAAAATAGAGCTTGTCCAGGCTGCAGATGCATGTTATCCTAGTGTTGCTCATGCTCCTCTTGATCATCAAATGTAGGATCATATTGCTCCTCTTGCTCAACCTAAGACTGAATATAATAATCCTCATTTTGTTGCATCTCTTCGTTCTTCTTTCTCCTTTTTTCAATGTCAGCTCTCATATTAGATTGTGTCGGAGGTCGAACTCAAGAATGCTCCAAAGTTTTTTTCGCTCATTTGGCACTCATTAGAAAAAAAAAAATTGAATGAAAAAAATGTAAAAAAAAAAATTTAAAACTATATTGGAAATCTCATGAACGGATAAAATTTCCATGACTTTTAACGAGAAATTTGAAATTTTTTATAGTTATTTTTCAATACAAGAAATTGCAAAAATGAAATTTCCAACTAAGAACAACTACCAGATTTTCAAATTTTTGAATGAGACTAATTCCCTGAAATTTCAAAAATGAAATTTACGATATTGACAAACAACTACAGAAATCTCATTCTTGAAATTTCGGGTAAGAGAATTTTAGAGAGAAAAATAATTAGTTTTTTAAAAAATTTCAAAATGTGGGGTAGGATCAAGTATCTGAATGGGAAGTATAAGTTTGATTTTGGGGTACAAAATTCAACTTTCTAGTTTCAAGGATCCAAGGATTTGGTGGCCCACCTAAAACAAAGAGAAATTTGGAGCAAGCTTGAATTTTTAAAGAAAACTCTTTGAAAATTGTACCCTATACCCCCTCAATGATTTTCAGACAAAGCAAATGAAGTTTTCCGGTACGTAAAAGATTTTTTATACATAAGATTACAAAATTCAACTTTCTACTTTCAAGGATCCAAGGATTTGGTGGCCCACCTAAAACAAAGAGAAATTTGGAGCAAGCTTGAATTTTTAAAGAAAACTCATTGAAAATTGTACCCTATACCCCCTCAATGATTTTCGGACAAAGCAAATGAAGTTTTCCGGTACGTAAAGTTTTCCAGTACGTAAAAGATTTTTTATACATAAGATTACAAATGTGCATTTCGGAAATCTTTTTAAAAGTGTTCGGGTACAAAAGGATTAAAATCAATATTGTCGTAAATCTTTTCAAAAGTTTTTTTATTCAAAAGGTTGAAAATCAATAGTATCCGAAAACATAGTTTTCCGGTATAGATGACTTTACCGAAAAATTTGTGATACAAGTTTTCTGATACAGACAAATATATTTTTCTAATTATATAACTTTGAGTATATATGAATAATCTGCTACTATTATTTGATAAAATATGCTTCAATACTACCAACATTTTTTACATAGGTCAAATATGAATAATTATAATTAATATTAATATTGTACAAATATATAATTATGATTAATTGTAAAAATATATTGTAATTTGTTTTATATTATATTTTAGATATTTGATATACGGGAAGCTATTGTGAATTGAGCTAGGAAAATTTGTAAAAAAAAAAACAAAGTGATTCTTATCATTACTAGATCAGATAAAGAGACAGAAGGAGCTTGACTAAAAAGTTTGGGGTGACCGACATAAAATAGTGAAATATCATTATGGTTGCATTCTAAAATAAAGAGTTGTATTCTAAATCTAAAGAGTTCCATTCTAAAACAGGCAGCCATTATTTGTGTTTCTTTGTTGTAAGCAAACTCAACAAACTCAAGCCTTTACTGTTTGTTAGAAAATCTCGTACATCTTGTTCAATAAATCAACCAATTTAGGAAACATAAAACATTTTTCGTAAAATTAAATGGAAACAAAAATCAAAAAAACCTTGTATGCAACAAAAATCTGCAAAACAACGCATGAAATTCAAACAAAAATCAGATCATGGAATCAAAACTAACATCTAAATTGAAATTTAGCACTAACTCCAAACAAAAATCAGCACATGAAATTAAAGAAATGAGCAAAATCAGCACTAACATCTAAATTGAAATCCTGCCATCTTGATGATGAAAGAAATTGATATCCGAAACTGACATTCAAACTCCAAACAGACTAAGATTCACACTCCATAAAATAATTATAGCTAGTATAATGAGTCCCAAACTTTTTTTTCGAGTTGAACACTTGAACACAAAAAACATAGAATTGGTCTTTAATATATTTGATATGTATATGTTGTATTTATCAATTAGACACCCACATCAAGCCATTGTTCACTCCATTTCCACTAGTTTATGAGTTTACACAGTTTATTTGAAAAAATTCTAGAAACTTGGAAGGGCCCCAATATCCTCTTAGCCTTTAAAAATCAAACACCTTATATGCAACAAAAAACCTCAAACACCTTATATACAACAAAAAATCAAACACCTGATATGCAACAAAAAATCAAACACCTTATATGCAACAAAAAACTCAAACACCTTATATGCAATACAAAAACTCAAACACCTTATATGCAAAAAAAAAAAATCAAATACCTTATACGAAACAAAAAAAAAAACTCCAAACAAAAATTAACTCTAACATCTAAAATGAACGAAATTGAAATCCAAACTCCAAACAAAACTACAAAACAAAACTCCAAACATCAATTATGATACAAAATTGAAATATGAACCTTTTTTTACAAACGAAAAAGGTGGCAATGCGAGGTGGAGGCGCGAAGCGAGGCGGAGGCACAAAGTGATGTGAGTCGAAGGCACAAAGTGATGCAAGGCGAAGGCACAGAGCGATGTGAGGCGAAGGCACAGAGAAAGGCATGGCAGAGGCGTGGTAGCATGTTGGTGTTTTTGTTTCTAGAAGAGAGAGCAAGAGGAGACCAATTTAGGTTTAGGTATTATTGTAATTTCTTAGTCATTTCCAGCTTAGATCAAAACAATTAAAGGATGGTTTATGATGGACAATTAAAGTAATTTATGGAGTTCACAACCATGAATTACTTGATATTTTGGAGGGACATGTTTTTATTGGTCATTTAGATGACAAAGACAACAAAAAAATATGTTCCTAAATAAACAATATAGACAATAGTTAGTATTGAATATATAGAAAGATAGTATGTATTACAATGATGAAAAAAAGTATATCATGTGCTTGCACATGTTTGAGCAATCATATGTCTATCATAAAGCGTTTCTTGATTATGTAAAAGAAACTTGGTTGACTCAGCATAAACAAAGTGATGTATTTGGGGAACACAACGACTAACAGGCATTTATGCATCCAACCCCCATTGTATAAGATCGTCCACATATTGTAGGATAGATGGTTGTTCATTAGAAGCTTGTCTAGTGGTAGGGCTATTAAAATCTAAAATGTGGGGTACACCATATGGTCGCACTAAAAGTGGCAAGATACCCTATAGAGCCACTCCAAATATCCATCCTAACATTCAGATGGATATGTAGCTAGACGCATCCTATTACCAATTTGGTGACATGGCTCAAATGTATCATCCATTCGACATCTAGAAACAACTGGAAGTGGGGCTGGTGGAATATGTTGAACGTATCCCAATTGTCTCAAACACCTCTCAGGAAAATATGTTGAAGATTTTCTTAAGGAAAATAATGAACTTGATGATGAAGAAGAGTTGGGAAATGATACTAGAATTGAATAGGAAGAATATGTCATGGAAGAAGAAAATGAAGACCAAGATGAAGATGATGATAATAATGGTAATGATCAAATATTAATTTGTCATTTATATTTGTCTTTAGGATTTTATCTTATGTCATATAAGCTCAATGTCAAAATAGGGACAACTAAGAAACAAACAAGGGGACAAACTCAGTGCCTGAAAATATATGGAAGAAAATTTCAAGATCGTCTAGAAATAATCTTAGACAATGACAGAGAAGTGATAGGATTTAACGACAAATTCATAACTGACTTGGGTTATTTCCTTGGCACTACTGCAAAGAACTCAACTTTTTGTCGCTTGATTTATACAAACTTTAAGAAAGTGTACAAAAATCATGAGGAAATGTATATGGTCTTATATTTAGGTATAAGAATTTAAATTTTATATTTTATTTGATTGTCAAATAGTTATCACATGTTGATCACAATAATGCTTTTTGGAGTAAATATATTATTCCTAGGAAAGGAAATAAAATTGTTTTTCCTGGAATAAATTATGCATGGAGATGTTACAAATCTTATATCAAGAGGTTGATATTTTTTAAATACTCAACCTTAAAGAAAAGATTAAAAAAAAAAACGAGTTTGAAATCATTCCAGAACCTCATTTGAAGAAATTGTTAAAATATTAGAACAATAGTACCATCCAAGTAAGTGTATATATACTTTAACATTACTTTTAATTACTACTTTTATATATATATATATATATATCTTACTTTAATTTTATTTCCCTTACATTGTAGAATATTAGCAAGAAAAAGTTTGTTAATAAAGCTAAATAGAAGTTTAGGCATGGAATGGAAACGACAAATTTTGCTAGAATTCATAAGAAAAAAAAAAGGTAATTTATTCCTATTTATATCTTTTCGTTATATATAAATAACAAGTTATCCTAATAATTAAGTATTTGTTACTCTATTTTCAATATTTTCCCAATAGAGCATGCAAAGAAGGAAATTGGGGAGGATGTTACCCAAACTTAAATGTTTGTCATTACTCATCAGCAAAAGAAAGGAAAAATTGATGAAGAAATAGAGATAGCTATTGTATGTTTTTCTTCTCATTATATACCTTTAACGTCTAAATTTTCTACTTTTATTATTTGCTTTTCTATCAAGCTAAACCTTAAGATTCAATCCAAAACTCCAGTGAGCCTCATAGCCAAGTATTTCAATCATTGTTCGGTAAAGAAAAGTTATGTATCGTTTGTTGTGTAATGTAGTTACAACCCAAAGCGTATTTGTTAATTCAAAATAATAAATAAAATTTAATCTTTTACACATTACACAAAGTGTCATATACTACAATTACATGAAATAAAAAATAATGGATAACTTCCAAAATAGTCCATCATATTAAGTAATCAATCCTTCTTATTTTCTACAATACTTGAAATAAGGGGTGAGATAATAGTCTCAGTTAATTCTATAGAAAGGTTAGGATAGTTTGAAATAATTTTTCAAAAGAAGAGCAAACATAAATATCTAACTTATTCAGTCACATTCAATTTTTTCATAACAATTAACATTCAAACTTGTCTCTTTTCTACTTTATACTTAAATACAGGACCATCTTTGTTAGCTCAACGCAAGGACCAAGCTAATTTTGACTACTTTGTAAAGGTGGTTTTAGCCAAAATCTCAATTAGTGTTCCAATAGTTCAAAGACTTTACGATGCATCATCTAATATATAGAGAAGAAAAATGAAGAAATCAAGGCAATGCTTTAAAAAATCTGTTAAAGTCGTGTCTATCTCTAGTCAACTATCTTCGAAAGCGCCTCTAACAAATTTGATAATACAAGCTCACTGTGATATTCCACATCTAATGATAATAGCAAACTATTTGATCGTTTGGTTAATACAGCAAGTCAACAATCTGACAAAGTTAATGCTAAAAATAAAAGGTCGACTTTCTTAAGCCAAATATCTGAGAATGGGCAAACTTCTCAACATCCTCTACTCATCAAGAATATGACATCCTTTGATACTATCATCCTCTTATTTTCTTGTCGTTTCTATCAAGACATGTTGAATTAATTATGAAGACATATTTGAACAACTTTTTAATGCTAATTCAAGATCTTAGTAGATTCGATATGAGTTACTATTTTATATGTTGATTTCATGCAATCACAACAACAATCAATAACCCTAATGACTATGAAGTTTCTCTATAAAAGGACTTGTGATCTTCACTACAAACAAAACATACAAAAAACCTATCGTCATCATATATAGCAACTGGTGAAAAATATTTGTATTATTTTGAAGTTTTGCAAAACCTCAAATTCCTTAATAGAGCATACTTGTAAACATTATCTTATGAGAGTTATTCATAAAAAACAACCTTAATCACTCTTTGTAACATAGCTCAGTAGTGGCTACTCCCTTAACGATTTGATTGTACTAAGCTAGAAGGTTAAGAAGGCTTGAACATAGTTAGATTGACTAATAGGTGTTTAGTGGACGTGTGATACTTTTGGTAATGCGCTGATTAAATCCATTCGAGTGAAGGAACTAGACGTAACTATCATGTTAATGGTGAACCAAGTTAATTTGGCTTATATTTCCTCTCTTTGTCTCTACTTACTTATGCTTTATAGCACATTTATGTTATGAAAAGTTTTTTAAACTTTAAAAACATAATTCAAACCCCTTTTCTTGTATTTTTCTCTCTTCAATGGCATCAGAGCTCAACCTCAAGGTTGAACACTTAACCATGTTTGAGTAAAGATCTTATGTTTGTTACTAATATGACTAACTCTAGTGATGAAGTTACAGGTGGAAATGTTAGCATGCCTCCTTTGTTTGATAGGAAGAGATTTGAATGTTGGAAGGACATGTTGAGAAGTTTCTACGTCTTACATGATCTTGAACTCTAGGTCATAGCAAAAAATGGCTCTAAGTCTCGCAAATATGTTGTTGGGTTGAAATACTCAAAAAAGAGCACAATTTTGATGATAAGAAACAACACACAATGCATCATTAATTCAAAACCTTTATGATTAACGTAATCACCTTCAAAGAGTTTAACAAGGGAAACAATAAAGAAACAGCAAAAAGCATTTTTTATGCTTTGGTCCTCAACTATGATGGAAGTAAACAAGTAAACGAAGCAAAGGCAAATATGCTTGTCACGATGTATAAACTTTTCCAAATGGAAAAAGATGAAGACATTGAGAAAATGTTCCCCAAATCCCAAACCTTAGTCTCTATATTAAAGGTTCTCCAAAAGAGTTACACTATATTTGATCATGTCTAGAAGATCCTCAAAATTCTACCTAGCAAGTGGAGAACAAACGTAACAACAATTCAAGAGGCTAAAGATCTTACCAAACTGCCTCTCGAAGAGCTAATGAGTTCACTCATATTCCATGAGATTGAACTAGTTGAAGATGAACCAAAGAAGAAGTCAAAGTCTTTGGCTCTCAAATTGAAAGGAAAGAAAGCAAATTCCAAGGCTCTACAAGCAAATAATAACTCACAAAATCGAATCAGATGATGAAGAGTTATTCTTTATCTCAAACGAAATCCAGTGCATATGGAACAATAGAAAGAAGCAATTTCTCATTAAGATCTCAGAGGATCCAAAAAATATTGTAGAAAGAAAATAAAAATCAAAAAAGAAATAAATCATCTATTATGAATGCCAAGAGCAAGAACACTTCAAATGAGAATGTCCTAAGCTTGAAAATGGAAACTCTCAAAGGAAAGAATTGAAAGCTAAAAAAAAATTGATGGCTACTTGGGACAGCTATGATGAATCCTTTAATGATGATCAAGAGCAACCAAACATGGCTCTAATTGAAGGTGCAAGAAAACACAAGAAAAAGGGGTTTAAATTGTGTTTTGCCATTTCTAAAAATTATTTGAGCTGCTTAAAAAAATATATTTGTCATTAAATCATTAAACTTGTGACAATAAAACACTTAAAAAAATAAAGTTGAATGATAAAAAAAAAAAAAAAGTCAGATTAAATGCAGAGTAGAAAAAGAGAAGAGACACGTTTATTTTTATTCTAGTTCACAACAATTATTTTGACGTCTAATACTCCACCTATAAAAAGATTTTTCCTCAGTACAGTTTAGGTTTTCATCCACTATTTAAACAATAACGTACAAGTATTATTAACTCTACCTCTTCAGGTTTTGAGTTGTTTTCTTAGGCTCTCAAGCATGTCACTATTAGAATTTTTCCCAACTTTCTTGCAAGCTACCACTTAGATTCATAAATATTCTTGCACCTCTTTAGGTACCTTTTATGGATAAAATATTTGTTTCCACTACTGAGCTGATCCATAATAGTATGAATTTTTGTCTGAATTGACATAAAGTTTTTTTCTACGATTCTAACTCTCATTGAGAGAATATTCGATTTCAAATCCTATATCAATTCAAATGTATCAAACAACTTGCTTGATTTACATCAATTCTAATAACTCTCTAATGAGATGATATTTCATATATCATTTTCTTTTGATGTGTTCTAGACATTTCTACAGAAATCTTCTTAGAACATTGCCTTTTATTTTATATCAATTTTCATATTGATCATATTCTACTTAAGTTATTATTGGAGACCTTGAATTCACATTTAAAGAAAAATAGTATTTAAGACATGTACATATATATCTTCATAATTAATTTATCATATCTTGATTTAAGAAGGCAAATATTAGAGGGTGGCATTTTCAAAGGAAGTCATGTGCTTCTTCAGCCAAAGGAGTCCATCTTTGATGAGTACAGGAAGTTGTCTTCTCCATGATTCTGGGTTTAAATGATTAACTTAAGAAAGTTTGACTTTTTATTAGAGAGTTGCCTTTATCATAGTGTTGACTTGTAGAATTGAATAAATCGTCAACTGGATTACCAGAAATATCTTATATAGAATCATCAGAGTAGGCTTGTAATATCATATTCAATAGAGGCGCGTTGAGAGTGCATTTACAGAGTCAGCCACAACTTTAATAAAATCTCTTGAGCATTGTCGTTATTTCTTTGTGTATCTTCTATAGTAATCAAAGAATGCATAAATGTTGAATTATTCAAAGTTATAGGCTCAAGTGTTTGACTTAAGAAAGTGGACTATAAACCAAAGCACTGACTCTAACAAAGACTTCATTCAAATATTTCTTCTTTAGTATTTAGTTAGAGGATCAATGAAGAACATTACTCTTAGTTAACTTAAGCCATCGATAAAGGATAATTGTAGGGTTCATTTCCTTTGTGATCAAATGATCAGTTAGTGGTTTATATTTTCTTTGTATTTAACACTTTGACTCGAACTATAGATTATCAGATGTTTGTTGCAATACATTTTATTGTTATATCATGACTTACTATATTAGTAAACATATATACTTGTTTACTAGGTATATCATGACTTACTATATTAATAAACATATATACTTGTTTATTAGGTAATCATATTATGGGTTAAAAACACTCATATTATCATCTCTAATTTACTCATAATTTATGCTACCATAAAAAAGATATTTATTAATATAAATCTTTATTTTCTAACTTAATATGCACAATGTTTCTTCAAAACTTAATGATCCCAGACAAGTTCATTCAATTTCAACAAATAACTATGATTCCTTTGAAAAAGATTTTGAAAACATAAAACTAGAAAATTAGATTCTGAAGGATAATGTTTCAAAATCCTTATAGGAAATTTTTTGTTATTTTGTTAAGTATGAAAATTCCTTTCAAGAGTTTCTTGCAAATGTCATAAAGAGAATCAAACAAGTTTCTATGATATATGATGTTAGCATAATCAACAGAAGAAGTAATGGTTTTCAACAACCATAAGAAACTTCTAAATTTAACATACCTAAAAAATTTTGTTCCTATTGCTTAAATAAATGTCATGATAGAAGAATTTTCCCTATGTTGAGAACATGAAAAGACAAGACACCTTTTAGAACTTACAAACCAGAACCCAATCAAATGTGGGTACCTAATAACAGAATAATATATCTTACATATATTCTTAGTAACAAAGTTTAATCAACAATCATGGTACCTGGACATGAGAAAAGTCTATCATCCTAAATCCAACCCTCAAGGAAGGAGGATTTGGAGGAAATCAGAATGGTAAGATCATAAGATGCAGCACAATAGGTAATAGTTATTTTTCCTCTATTAAAAATATTTTACTTATAAAAGGACTATTGCATAACCTATTGAGCATAACTCAATTAAGTGACCATGGTTATGATGTTATCTTCAATAAATAAAAAAGTCACGTAAGAAAATTAGTCAAAAAATAGCAACCAAACTATTTACCGACCAACGGAAAAACAATATTTATAAAATAAATTTATCACATTTTGAAAAACAAGAAGCAAAGTATCTCGTGTTAGTGAATAAAGAACACCTGATCTAACACAAAAGGTTGGGACATGCCAACTTGAGATTAATCTCAAATTTAAAAACACTCAACCTAGTCATAGGTTTGGCAAATTAGAAACATGAATCAGATGTTCTTTGTGAGCATGTCAAAAAAGGAAACAACAAAATCATCATTTTCTTTAAATAATGTTGTCGTCATTTCTAGACCGCTTGAAGTTTTGCACATTGATTTATTTGGAATAGTAAGGAGTACCTCTATTGGTAGCAAAAAGTATAGACTTGTTATTATTGATGACTATTCTAGATGTACATAGATAAAGTTCCATATGGACAGAGACAAAGAACATTGGCATGTTATATTCAGAATATGATCTATATAAGACCTATCCTAAATAAGACTTCTTATAAATTGTGGTAATGAATAAAATCCAATATTTTTTATTTTCACCAATTTGGTTGTACATGTGACATTTTGAACACTAAATAGAATCTTGGCAAGTTTGATTCACGATCTCAAAAGTGCATCTTTTTGGGATAATCCAAAAGGTCTAAAACCTTTAGAGTATACAATAAATGGACTTTTATTGTTGAAGAAAAAATCCATGTCAAGATTAATGAGAAAAGCTTGACCATAAAAGTCAAAGCTAGATGAAGATTTTTCATATTTATATATATCAAAGGAACCAGAAAGATCATAGGAATCAAAAAAATATCCCTCTGAAAAACCAGATGATGAATTTGATAGTACAAAGATAGGTAATGATGAACCATTTACTAGTCAATGTCATCAAGACCTAAACTTGGATGGAAATGCAAATGATCCTATTAAGGTCAGGTCTACTTTTAAAGACACGTCAATGTTTGGACTTTTGTCTGAAATTGAACCTTTGATTAATAGATGAAGCTCTATTAGATGATGGATGGATTGTGGCCAAGCAAGAAGAACTAAAGCTATTCAACAAGAGTGTTTAATAGGATCTTATACCTAATTCCAATTAAAAGAAGTCCATTGGAACCAAGTAGATTTTCATAAACAAGTTGAATGAGAAAGGTAAAATGGTAAGAAATAAAGCTAGACTTGTAGCTCAATGATAAGTCAGCAAAATGATATTGATTACACCAAATCTTTTTTCCATGTGACAATGTTAGAGACAATCAAAATTTTACTTTCATTTACAACTTTTATTAAATTTATTTTATATTAAATAGAAGTGAGAAGTGCACTTTTGTTAATGGTTATATAATTGAAGTGTTTGTTAAACAATCTCTTGGCTTTGATGATAGTAAATTTGCGGACCATGTTTTTAAATTGAAAAAATCTCTATATGGTTTGAAATAGGCTCCAAGAGCTTGATATGATAAACTAAGTAGTTTTCTATTGAAAACTTATTTTGAAATAGGCCAAGTTGACATTACTTTATTTAGAAAATTATCTAAGAATGTCTTTCTCATTCTCTAAGAATATGTTGATGATATAGTATAATTTTTTGTTCTCCTAATGCTAAGCTCTGTCAAAAGTTTTCTAACTTAATGTAGAAGGAATTTCATATAAGCATGATGTGAGAACTTAAATTTTTTTCTTGGAATCCAATATAATCAAAGCTCATAAGGGGTATACATTCGTCAAATCAAATATGCAAGAGAACTTGTTAAGAAATTTAAGATGAATGAATGCAAACTAATGCTTACACATATGCATCCTACATGTTCTCTTAATAAGGATGGATCAAATAAAAATATGGATCAAAAGGTATATAGAGGGATGATTGGTTCTCTTCCCTACTTAACTACATATAGACCTGACACTCTATTTAGTGTGTGTGTGTGTGTGCATACAAGATTTCAGTATGGTCCTAAGAAATCTCATTTAACGACTATTAAAAGGAATATTTGATATCTAAAATACACTAGTAATCTTGGTATGTCATTCTCTGAGTATAGGTTAGTAGGTTTCTATGATGCTGACTACATTAGAGATAAGGCTAGAAAGAAAAAGCATCACTAGAAGTTGTACATTTCTTGGTGAGAATCTAATATCCTAGTCAAGCAAAAGATGAAGAACCATTATTTTATCTACTGCAAAAGCATAATATATTTCAGCAGTCAACTGCAGCACTCAAATGTTGTAGATCAAACATTAACTAGAAGATAAATGATAGTAAGATTTCTATCTTATGTGATAATACTTCTATATGTTTAACTAAAAAACTTCTTTTACATTCAAGATTTCTATCTTTGATAATACTTCATAATTTTAATTGAAGCAAATCTACTCAACAAAGATTGTTTTGTGCACTTTGTTGTTTCAACTAACTCAAATAAAATTACTAAACAATTAAATTTACAATTATATAAAAATCCGATCCAGTTGTATCTTCCTTTAACCTCAGAATACTAGATAATTTATTAAATAAAATAGAAAAGGTCTTAAATGTACAAGATACTTACCCATTAAATTAGGTCAAATCTTTTCATAATACCACTTTAATATTATGAGACTAATTGACATTCTCAATGTGAGTACAGACTCACAAGCAAACAAAAAATTAGTATGATATATGTCCTTAAAAAACATGACTAAAAAATAGATATTATAGTTGTTGAAGACTGAATAACACTATAGTTAAAATATTAAACTTTAAATTAAATAATACTAGAATATTTATATATTCAAAATTAAACTCATGCGAAAATGATTCACGTCTATATCGAATGATTCTTTAAATAAATAAATAATTCTAAATTAAATATGATTTCCCAAATAAAAGAAAGAAATCTGTATATATTTGTAAATCAATAAGAAAATAAAGTAAAATTTTAGAACTCGTATTTCCTAAAATTTAAATAATCAAATCTTTATATTTTTTAAATTTTTTAAATCTTATTTATGATACTACCAAATTAGCTCAAAAGATTTTGAGATTCAAAAGGCAAAAAAAATTCAACAAATAATGATATATAATAACTAAATATATATTAAGTCTTTATGTGTCTTATTTATCAAAAAGTAAAATATT
>JBBPBS010000417.1:5029646-5045506 GCA_037974835.1 Cicer judaicum
ATAATAATATTTGAAAATAATTTCAAAACAAAATATTTGATTTTGAATTTTTAAGTAAAAAGAAAATCAAATTACCGAAATAATATCAAAATCCTTATATCGATATTATCATTCTTAATAACCTTTTTCAGGTACAAATGTGTTATGCAATCATTGTCATTGATTAAAGGTTTAAATATATATTTTTTCTATTTAAATATATTACATTTTAATTTTAATTCCTATAAATTTTTTTATTTGAATTTAGTCTATGTAATATCAAAGACATCAGTTTTAATTTATAACGTCAAATCAATAACAAACTATCATGTCATGTGATCATATAGATGTACATCAACATATCATCTTTTATGATATATTAAAAATTAAAATATTTTATATTATTAATTAATAAATTTATTTATTTATCATTTAATAGTTAGTGTTATTTTATATAAAAAAACAAATATGAATAAAAATTAAAAGAGGAGTTTTAGTGTTTTTGGAAAACTCGTCTTTTCCAACAATAAACAATGAAACCCTTATCTTCTTGATCTTATCAATTATCGTCTCTCTTCTTTTATTTTCTTACCACAAATACATAATTGTGACTTCAAAAATATACCTTCTAGTTGGAGTCGTACAAGAATTCTTGATAGAAAAGAGATGGTGTTAGTATCAAAACTGCACACATATGACTTTAAAAATGAGTTATGCCCCTCACTCCAGTAATATCATCAGGCTACTCCCCCTACCATATTTATGTAGTAAAAAAATGAAAGTAGCGAAAGACATTAATGGATAAGTTCAAAAAGAGAAGAGTTATTTGATTTATGACATGAATGAAGACAAATTTTTTAAAAACCTCTAAATGTCTTAGTGTTAAACAAATATGAATAAAAATTAAAAGAGGAGTTTTAGTGTTTTTGGAAAACTCGTCTTTTCCAACAATAAACAATGAAACCCTTATCTTCTTGATCTTATCAATTATCGTCTCTCTTCTTTTATTTTCTTACCACAAATACATAATTGTGACTTCAAAAATATACCTTCTAGTTGGAGTCGTACAAGAATTCTTGATAGAAAAGAGATGGTGTTAGTATCAAAACTGCACACATATGACTTTAAAAATGAGTTATGCCCCTCACTCCAGTAATATCATCAGGCTACTCCCCCTACCATATTTATGTAGTAAAAAAATGAAAGTAGCGAAAGACATTAATGGATAAGTTCAAAAAGAGAAGAGTTATTTGATTTATGACATGAATGAAGACAAATTTTTTAAAAACCTCTAAATGTCTTTTTTAATTTATATTCATATTTTTTTATAAAATACACTATTATTAAATGATAAATAAATAAATTTATTAATTAATAATAGAAGATATTTTAATATATCATAAAAGATGATGTATAGGTGTACATTTATATGGTCACGTGCTACAACAGTTTGTAAGCCCTTTTTTGTAATGTTAATTTGACATTAAGACAAAAATCGATCGTCTTTGATTTTGCAGAGACTAAATCTAAACAAAAAACTTACAATGACTAAAATCAAAAAATAGTAAATTTATATGACCAAAGACTTTTTTTTATCTTAGAAAAAATAATAAATTTTATTATAATTAACTCATACAACTACAAAATTCCAGATTTAAACATGAGATATCAACCTAACAATATCGTTATTTACCAATTAAATTAAAACTTATAGACTAAAGATATATTTAACTCAATTAAAATACATATATATTAAATTACTCACTTTTTCAATCATGACTCATGCCATAATTGATATGAATCCAAAAAAATCAATTTAATCATAAATCATTTAAAAATATATGTCCAAGGCAATATATGAATCTACGCTTCAAGTACAGAACATTCACCTTCAAATATTATTATTATCATATATATTTGACCAAAAGAATGTCCATGAATTATATAGAAGCAAAAACTAACATGCATATTGTGTCACAAGCAGAAAATCATGCCACATACATACACATTCATATCTCAAAGCAAAACCTTGTTAATTCATACAAAAGTCCTTATTTTTATCAGCACTGAAATTGATTCAACAAAAATAAAATTGAACAGGAATTAAAGTCATAATTAATTATTTAAATATTATAAATAATTTATGTACAATCGGTCATATTCAGTAACGCATCTGGATTGGAAACAAAGCTTTTCGAAATCATTAAGGAAAATCTCAATTTTTTTATACTTTCGCTTTCTAAAGTAAGAAAAAAATTGAGCAAAAAAAAGAAACTTAATTTATTCGGCACTGAATTTTACTCATAAAAATTAGAAACCAAATTTACTCTTTCAACTTAATTTTGCCGCACAATACAGTTTGGAGAAGAAAATTTCTAAAAGCTTACAATTTAAAATTAATCACATTTACATAAGCAATGATTTCATTAAATATATATATAAAAAAAATAAAAATGAAAAAAATAAAAATAAAAAAAACAAGTTAATAAAAACAATGCATCTGGCAGCAGCAACAATAAGAGCTGATTCTTGCTGAATTTATATCAATTGATGATTGTCGATCACTTAAAATGAAACATAAAGACTGCCTTGATATTACTTGTTAGAATTAAATTTATTATTTATCAATCGAGACAAAATCAAAACAAGTATAATCATGCTTTATACTTTATGCTTTATGTAGAAATCAAATATGTTTATGAGCATGTATATAAGTATCACTTAACAAACCTAAATCTTGACAACCTTATGATCTAAACATACTAAATCTATCAAATATGAGGTTTTAGGAATATGTAGATCCATAGCAATATACGGTCACTCAACAACATTCCTAAAACACAAGATGAAAAGACGAGCAACGAAGATTCGTTGATTTGTGGTTCTACATCAACCAGTACTCCTTTTGCCTTGAAGCCCTTCAGATGGAAGAAAAGGTTATGTGTGGTGTACGGTATTGGGAAATGTTGGATATATAAGAGAGGTGGTCTATATATTCATTGCCTTAAGGTTTTTGGTTGAGATGTGGTGTTAAGATCTTTTAGTGATCATCGACGTTTAGCTCATTACTGTTGTTGCGCGCCTCCAGAGCGGTAGTGGAAGATCTTAGTGTAGATCAAGTTTAATATTGTGGGTGAGTCACACTTGAGGTGAAGATTGTTGAAATTTAAGTGTGAGTGATTAATCTCACACTACAAGAAAAACTGGATATACCTACGGCTAATTTTATCTTTACCCACGGCATGTCCGTAGGTAACTAAAAATTAGGCACGGATTACCTACGGACACGGGTTCGTAACTAAATCTCTCGTAGAAATTTATTTACCTACGGAAAAGCAACAGGATAGATTTACTTACGGATTGTCCGTAGGTAGTATAACTTACAGAGACTCCGTAGGTAACGTACTTATAGATGTTCTATGGATAATGTCGTAGGTAATTACCTACGGACATGTCGCAGTTAACATTACCGACGGAGATTCTGCGACAAATTATATTGTTTTTTATTTGATATTTATAATTTTATCCATGACATGTCCGTGGGTAATGAAAAAATTATTGAAATCTATTTTTTGTTTTTTTTACGGTTTGCTGTATTTTTTTAATATATGTTTAAATTAAATTGTAAGGATATTAAAACATAATTATCAAAATAAAGTGAAATTTTATATAAACAGTGTTTTTAAAATACTGCCATAAGGACAACTTACACTACCATGATTCTCAAAGTACAAAGTCACTAGCAAAAGTTTCAAAATACACATAATAACATTATCGTAAAAATATATAGATAATGCCTACACAAGTCTAAGCAAAATATGTAGTAAGTCATAACTACTATATGAAAATGACACTGAAACCAGTACTAATCATCATCGTCATCATTGTTAGACTCATCCTCGTCATAATCTGGATGACGACGACGACGGGATGACTCGGCCTGTATGGAAGCAACACTTTTTGCCAATGTTGCTAGCTGTATCTGGAGCTCTTTAGTGCGCTGCTCATCCTCTTGTCGACGTTGCTCTTCTTTCTTTAGTTCCTCTCACGCCTCTCGTGTTCTGCTGCTTTTGCTCGCTCCTCAAATGCTGCTATCTGTGCAGCTATCTCGTTAGAGTGTTGAGACAAGACATTGGCGCAACCGCTAGATGATTGAGAATCTATGGCTAGACTTGCGACACCTGGTTTATAAAGCGAGGATCTGTCTCCAGCACCATAGATCCTCCCTTTATTCTTCCGCATTAACCACTTGGCTACAACTACTAGATGTTTCCCCATTTTTGGAAGCTTCTTGCAACTTACCTTGAAATGTTTCCTACAATATTAAATAGAAAATAATTTAACATAATCGAATTATTTTTACAAGAAATACAAATGAAGAATCAATGATTTAATATTTCTTACATATGTTTTTTTTGCTCTTTCATCAACCCAAGAGTTGTCCTTCTTCTTAGTGTGAGTTTTTAAAAAGACCTCATCCAATGTGGGGTTTCTACCTAACTCTTTAGCCTTACAAAAAATAAAAACAACATAATCGTGAATAAAATGAGAGGCACATTTCAGCAACAAAGGAAAACAACAAAATATTTCAACAAAATAGCTCTATGCATTTTGAAACAACAACACAACAAAACAATAAAAATAGCAAAGTCTAATAAGTAATAACAGCATCTATTCTCAATTTTTTACAATCCCAAATTTAAAATTCATGTCCAGTGTCTAGAAATCCATATAATCAAGCAATCACTTGCTAAGTTGCTAATAAAAGTTAGGGTTGTCCACAAAAGATAAGCAATGGATCCAATATCTCCAAGGAATCTCCATGGCATTAGTTTATATCACAAAAATGTTATTTCATCAAGGATATAGAAAGTGTACCATCCGAATGGTATGTTCAGCAATGGATATAGATCCACCAGTATGGAGAGCTCCTCCTTTAGAAGAAGCACGATTTTTCTTAGCTCGATTTGATATCTCCTTAAATGACTGATCCATCCATATCTTCTCAAGATCATTCCAAACAGTTTCTCCCATCCAAGTTGGACACTTACGCTTCTTTCTTGCTTGCATCAACATATCAGAAAGACGCATTGATCCTTTGGTATTGAAGATATTCCTAATCTGAAAATTGTGCTCAGGCAACCAAGCACCTTTCTCCTGCAACATTACATTACAAATAAGTTATAATGTTGCAATTAGTAACCACACAATAGTTCAACTCATTAACAAGATATATAATTTAATCTTACACCAAATTTATCAAACCAGCGTTCCAAAGTTAATTCTGGGATTGCTCCCCAAGTAGGATACGGATCAACATACTGTGATGTAATGACTGAGGTGAGAGCCCTCGAGGCCACCCTACACGGTAACCACCTGTAAACAATTTTTTAAAAAAAATAAATTCAAACGAATGATAATCCTCATGTAGTAATGAAAATTAAATCAGGACTAGTTACATACCCTCGGCCATCCGACCATATCATTGTTATCCCATCAGGCGCAACCCTATGACTAAAATTGGAGCATCTTGACCCTTGAGTCTTATTACCAATAGCAACAGGGTTTGAAGGTGGTAGATTAGCGGAAATTGAAGTATGTCGTGAAGCAACAGATGTTACTGGTTGTGACGGTGAATGATCAATAGTCGGGGAAATGTCTTTTGGGACAAAACTTGGTGTGGGCATCATCACTATAATTGGTTCAGATTGATGCACCTTCTTAGGTGGGAGTGGAAGCACTGCAACTTGTTGGGTAGGAGGCTTAAAATGTTGTTGTGTGGGATGTCGCACATATTGTGAGGTTGGTGTGGTGGCATTGGCATCTACGGGTGCTTGATCAATTGTTGCTTGTACTTGCTGAGCTACTTGAGTTACCTTATGCGGTAAAATCATGCAATTTTTCTTCAAAGGAAGCTTGAGTCTAATCTTTTTTTTTTTTTGGAGTCATCTATAAAAAATAACATGAATAAAAACAATTAGCACACACAATAGTAAACACAATTCAAGATTATCAACTCTACAATATTAAAGAACTTGAATCTAAAACTAATATATAAAAAGGTAGAATATGAAGATTTATACAAACAATCAACTACTATTTATACTTACTAAAAATTCAAATGTCAATTGAAAAATCATCCCCATCTTCATCATCCATATCACTATCAATATCAATTGGAATATTTGGAACAAACGTTACATTGACTTCTTCATCACTATGTGTTTCATCATGCAAGCCAACCATTTCTTCAATTTCAGTTAATTGTTCAACATGTGCCATATCTTCATCTTGATATGGCATGTCCTCATCGGCTCCATCCACCTCTACACGACCCATAGGCTTTGTTTTGATAACTGCAGACCAGTGACGCTTATCAGTTCGCATTTCAAGATAGGGTACATAATACACTTGTCTAGCTTTTTGTGCAATTATGAAGGGATCATAGAGATCATATTTTCGATTCATCTTGATATCTACAATATTATATTGTGGATGAACTTTGGTTCCTCTGTTTCGTCTGGGATCAAACCATTGGCAATAAAACAAGGCTACTTTGTGAGGAAATTTGTAATACTCCAACTCGAAGATATATTGGATGACTCCATAGAAATCATCTTCGCCTCCTCCAGTAACCCCTTTCACATAAACTCCACTATTTATGGTTTTCTTACCCTGAGACCAAGCTTTTGTGTGAAATTTGTACCCATTAATGTAATACTTGTTCCAAGTTTTAACCATTGAGTTAGGACCCCAAGCTAATGATAACAAGTTAGGGTCAGTCACGCCATTTTCCTTGTCAATGGCCTATACAAACATGATATTCACAATAGTTAGGTGAGAAGTTCTAATTTATTTGCAACAAACTTCAATAAAACACTTACATACGCACGAAACCATTTTGGGAATTCTCCATGTATACGACTTTGAGATATAGGATCTTCTTCAAGAATGGAATTAGAGTGCAAAAAGGCGCTGTCAATAATGAGAGAATTGTTATTACATGTATTTGGTAATTATGTGGGGTGTGTGCTTACACACTACTTACTCAATATATGGCTTGACCTCGTTGCAATTGATGAGGATGTGTACATGAGCAGACCTTCTTTCAGCATCACTCAACCAATGTGTTTGGGTCTTCCCACTAGGACGTCCTAATTGATTGCTAATTGACAGTGTTGTTGTGACAACATCATTTAATTTTGCACCTTCATTACGTTGGCTTCAATTAAACAAAGAGATTGTTTTGAAATAGTGGGAACAAAAATATGTTGTCTCTTGATGTAAGTATGACATACATATTGAGCCTTCCACTCTAGCCTTGTTTTTCACTGTGCGCTTAAAATCACCCATCATTCTAGAAAAGTGACAGCAATAACTTAATAAAAGTGGAAATATTTAGAAAAAAAATGAAACAGTTAAAGGTGAATATAAATTACCTTTCAAATGGATACATCCATCGATATTGAATTGGACCACCAAGTTTTGCCTCATACGGGAGGTGAATTGGAAGATGCTCCATTTAATCAAAGAATCCTGGTGGAAAGATTCTTTCAAGTTTGCATATGATGAATGGAATATTTTCACCCAATTTGACCAATTCATCATGTCTTAAGGTATTGTTGCACAAGCCCTTAAAGAATTGACTTAATTCTGTTAATGGTTTCCACACATGGTCAGGCAATGAACTAAATGCAAATGGAAGCAAACACTCCATAAATACATGACAATCGTGGCTTTTCATCCCATTCATTTGTCATCTATTAACATCTACACATCTTGCCAAGTTAGAAGCATACCCATCTAGCATCTTAAGCTCATTTATCCATTTACAAACTTTCTTTGCCTCCCTAGACGTAAGACAATAATTTGCCTTAGGTTTTTTCATTTTTCCATTGTTATGTGGAACCAACTCTAGGTCGCTACGTTGGCAAATGATGGCCAAGTCCATTCGTGCTTTTTCATTGTCCTTAGTCTTGTTCTTAACATTCATGACAATGTTAAACACATTATCAAAGAAGTTTTTTTCTATGTGCATGACATCTAAATTATGCCTTAATAAATTGTCTTTCCAGTATGGAAGATCCCAAAATATGCTTCGTTTAGTCCAATTATGACTAACTCCATACCTAGACAATTTAGAATGTGCATTATCTATCACTCGTGGAATATTGTGAACCCAACCCCAAACTTCTTCACCGGTCAATATTGGAGGAGGTTCATCTTTCACGACTCTATTTTTAGTGAACCCTTTTTTACTTCTTCTAAATGCATGATTATGAGGTAAGAAACGACGGTGATAATCAAATCATGAATTTTTGCCACCGTATTTTAAAGTAAAAGCCTTATTTCCATCCATACACACCGGACATGCCAACTTACCATGGGTACTCCATCCAGATAACATGCCATAAGCAGGAAAATCGTTAATTGTCCACATTAAGGCTGCCCTCATTACAAAGTTTTGTTTCATGGAAATATCATAAGTCAAAGCCCCTTCGCTCCACAATTGTTGAAGCTCGTCTATTAACGGTTGTAAATACACATCAATGTTTGCTTTTGGGTTAGATGGTCCAGGTATGAGACAAGTCAAAAACATGAATGGTTTAGTCATGCACATTTCGGGCGGGAGATTATACAGGGTCACAACAACAGGCCAACAAGAATATGGGGATGAAGATGCCTGAATGTATGGCGTGAAGCCATCAGAACATAACCCAAGCCTTACATTTCTTGGTTCATTTGCGAAGTTTGGATACCTTGCATCAAAATGATTCCAAGCTTCCCCATCAGATGGATGACGTAAAATGCCTGAACTTGATTTATTATGTTGATGCCATCTCATTTGGGCAGCAGTTTCCGTTGATGCATACAATCTTTTTAACCTAGGAGTGATTGGCATATAGAACATCCTCTTAACTGGAATGTCTTTGTTGTTACCTATCCCAGGCTTACGAGGAACATATCGTGGTTCATGACAAACCTACACTCTATATCTGCACTATTCTCTTTGTAGTACAACATGCAACCTTTAACACAACAATCAATTTTCTCAGACTTCAATCCTAGCATTGTCACCAACTTTTTCGCTTGGTAAAATTTTTTTGGAAGTGAATCCTTAAAAGGACACACGTCTACAAGCATGCTTGCAAAGAAATCAAGACATTTCTGCGGAACATTCCAATTTGATTTGCAAGCTAAAAGTTTCACGCATATTGAAAGTTTTGAATCAGAAGCCCCCTCATATAAGGGTTTGTTTGCAGTAGTTAACAAATCATAAAAGTCTTGAGCATCCTCATTTGGAGGCTCTTCATTAATCTCTTCCTCGTTGCCCTCATCACCCATATTTTGAAAGTCATAAGTTGGATCAAATGCATCTTCGACCATATGTTGCATTAACGTAAATGGATCATCGTTATCAATATATCTACTACTACTTGGAACATTTTCTGGGTCAATATGTGGGGCTTCTTCACCATGCTGAGTCCAATACCAATAATTTGGTTGGAACCCAAACCTATACAAGTGAAGTTTGACTTCACTTGCAGACAATACACCGCTACACATACAATTGTGACAAGGACATCTGATGCCACCATCTTCTACAAACTGGTTACAGCTTATTGTCTTTGTTATAAACTCTTCAACACCTTTTGCAAATGCTGGTTTCAACCCCCCTCGTTGAACATAAAGTCTATCATATACCCAACTACGATCTGGGTTGTCGCCATCCATACTTTAAAGGACAAACAAAGAATTGAGGAGCAACGGAATTGTTAACATAATTTAAAATAGAAGAGTATAGTAAAATCAAATTAAATAGATAATTCACATAAAAAAAAATAGTATAGTATAGTAAAATCAAATAGAATAGTATTGTAAAATTATTGCAACAAGGAAGCAAATGTAAATGTATCATTATAGCAAATTATTGCAAGAACACAATTTTCAATATGGACAACATGCATCACTTCAAATTTAAATTAAACCATTTTTGTGTCTCAATTTAGCAAACTATTCATTAATTAAACGAATCCAACTCAATTTTTTCTTTTATAATTGATTTTATATTTAACTAAAATTGATTTTATATTTAAAATTATTTTTAACTTTACACTTAAACTTATTTATGATGGCCCTCTCTGTGTCACTGTGTGAGGCCTTCAAACTTAGCTCAAAACATTCAAAGCATTGCATTTAACCATTTATATATTCAGTACCCCTTTCCCTTTAAATGTCACTCATGTTGCTTTCATATATCATATTGTTTTTCATGTAATATAACAAAATAAGGATATTAGTTCTCATAATCAACTTTTTCTTCCAGGTCATAGTTACTGGAATCACTAATTGGTTGGTGAACAAAAGCGGGCGAAGGCTACTTCTAATAGTAAGCATTAAGCAAAAATTTAAAATTCATGCTTGTATGAACAATTTCTAATTTTGTATTAGAAGTTGCACATGGAATTTAAAAAACAAAAACTTATATTTTATCACTTATGCAGATATCCTCATCTATAATGACAGGAAGCCTTATTCTTGTTTCTCTAGCATTCTATCTTGAGGTTAGTAGCTAAATATTGAAGCTTGATTTAATATATCAGAACATTTGTTATGTTAACAAATTCATTTTATTGATACTAGGGAGTCATAGAGAAGGATTCTCCTTTTTAGGCCATGGTGATTGGCTACTCTCTTGGACTTGGACCAATCCCTTGTCTTATAATGTCTGAGGTACTTTTTAATATTCACATAAATAAACTCTATTAGTATCAAAATACTTCTACATTCATATAGAGTATCAATATACAATTTTTGTTTTACATTTTCACTGTATTTAAAAATGTTAAAAATTATTCACTTTAAAAAGTTTTTACTTCTTTATTAACAAATAAAACTAACACAGATTTTAGGAGATAAAAACATGAAATATTTTCACAAAAATAAACTGCCCCTGGGATTCACAAATCTTTATTATTTTTATAAGCCTATCACTCTAACTTACTCCCCGAGTAACTGTTCACTCCAAAATTGAAAACCAACTCTCCAGCAAACTAAGGGGTTGTTACAAAACAGAGAAGTTGAGTTAAATTGTTTATTAAACATAAGGAATATCTCACTTATTAATTAATCTTATTTTTCAGATACTTCCAGTGAATATAAAGGGCCTTGCTGGCAGCATTGCCACCTTGACAAATTGGATGACTTCATGGATAATCACAATGACTGCAAACTTGCTTTTGACTTGGAGAAGTGGAGGTATGTTTTTGTGTTTCATGTACATTCATTATCCATGCATGTTCTTATATATGATACGTATAAAATAATAATAATACTAAGGTTTTGCTTTCAACAGGAACATTCACTATCTACACTGTGGTAGCTGCATTTACTATTGTTTTTGCAGCAATTTGGGTCCTAGAGACCAAAGGAAGAACATTAGAAGAAATTCATACCGGGATGCAATGGGACTTGTAACCGGAATTCCTACTAGCAAATGAAAGTCCTAACAGCAGCTGCAAAATTGAAAGTCCTATTAGCAAATGAAAGTCCAGTTAACAAGAAAGCATCCCTTGAAGTCACAATACACCATACATAGGTGTTAACAAGACAGTAAAAATTCAAATATATTTTCACACAATCATTAGAAAAATAATGTCCAAACAAAAATCACAGCCTATACCACATAAGTAAAACATCCCCAAATCATGTGCTATACATGTGGCAGTTCACATTAATAAACTACTTTTATTCACTTAATAATACATTCTATGGAATTATGAACAAAAATCAGTTAGAATTATCAATGCAGATGTATAAAATCAGCCTATTCAATTATCAATGGGTGTTAGAATTATCAGCCTATTCAATTATATAAAAATATAGTTTCCTAAATCTTGAGAATTATCAATGGGTGTAACATTATTTGAACAAAAAACTTGACTCAATATGAATATATTTGGAACTTTTAACAAGTTTTTCAAAACAAAATATTACTCTTATCCAGCAAAACACTTGGGTTTGAAAAGGTGGAAAACACATTTTGCAAGAAAAACACATCAAGAGACTAGACCCATATTTCCAGACCACAGCAAAAAAGAACAGAGTCGAGAAGAGCCAAAAGAGATTTTAATTCAAATGATTCCTTAATATTTGAGATTCCTTGTTCCTCCTACTCCTCTCTGGCTTCATGTTTTCAATACTGAAAACAATTTTCATATAAAAAATAAAAGAATATAAGTTGATAAAAATAGCCAACCAACGTCCAAGTCTTGTAACTGTCAAAAGCACATAACTAGGGCATATATAACACTATAAATTATACATTTAACATTCAGTCCCATTGAAATATCAAAATGAAATTAAATAACTCACAACAGGGTAAAAACTGTAGGCTGTGAAATTAAAGAATGATGAAACTCTGGTCTAACTTAATCAATTTCATAAAACTTAGCAATCAAACTTCATACTATTAACTACAACATTATGTAAGACTCGATTCAGTGAAAATGGTTAGGGTTTTCAATACAAATTGGGGCTTTTTCAGTAAGACTCGATTTTAGTAAAAATCGCTTTCAGAAAATGAAAACATAATAGAAATGGAGTCGATTCAGTGAGGGCGACGGCGAAAGTTACAGAATCAAGGCGAAATGGAGTCGATTCAATGAGGGCGACGATGAAATTTCAGCACGATAATAAAGGAAGATAACTTACGTTGAGAGAGCGATCATCAAGGCGGCATCCAGAATGGTCTGAGTCGACGAGCGGGTTGCAATCTGGAGGAGGTTGGAAGAAGAAGAAGGGCTTAGGGTTCTTTGGTTGCAATCTGAATATGACTCACTGAATATGACTTTCTATTTTTCACCTAAACTTTTTTTTAAAAACTTAATAGAAATATTTTCTAAAAAATAGACATTACCTACGGATAAGTTATAGTTAAAATAATACGAAAATTTTTTGCAAAATTTAAGTCAGAGTTGTATTTTTTTTTCTTTACCTACGGAAGTTTTTAATTTTACTTACGGAATTACCGTAGAAATTAATTAAAAAAAAATTATTTTATACAACATTACACGGTTTTTCCGTAGATAACAATTAATTTACCCACGGATTACGATCCGTAGCTAGTTTTCCATAGGTATAGAAATGTTTTCTTGTAGTGTCACATTGACTAAAAATAGAGAAAATATTGGATAGAAAAAGAAGTATCGTCTAGGAACGAGAAAAATATCAGATATAAAAAAAAAGTGACTCATATACTCATTGTATTAAGGTTTTGGTTGAAATGTGATGTTAAAATATCTTAAATATCATAAACATTTAGCCCATTGTTATTGTTGTCACGCTCTCAGTGACTTCTCGACACTATATATAAGGTGATGATGGCCTATTGAATTCTCATTATTCCCAAATTAACAACCGTCTAACATCTATAAGTTTTGACCTATATCAATTAATTAATAATTTAACTAATTATGTAATCAAAATTCTATTAAATCTTAATTTTAATATGATTACAATTCAATTAAGCCGTTTATTGACAAATAACTAATATGACTATTATAAAAATATGTCCATATCATATTATTTAAAAAATAATATTAATATAAAATAAATATTACAACGCTCTATATATATATATATATGAATTAGTTATTTAGGTTGCATCAATAGAATGTTGTGGTGCATCACTGTTAAGGTTCAACTTATATGGAAAAGAAAACAAGAAAAAGCGAAAGCTTTTGTGATTTGGAAATTAAATATTTAAATGTGAGCTTTTTTATTTGAAATATTTGATGTTGTTGTTAATAGAGAATTAAATTTTGGATTTGATGAATTTTATAAATTTCTTTGAAAATGATGATAAATTTTTTAGAATTATTAACATTTTAAAATTTAAAAGATCTAATTGAAAAAAAAAATAATAATAATAAACTAAATTATGATTTAAAATTAAATTACGGGATTTCAAAAGTAACTCTGCCTTATTATTTTATAAAAATTGGACTAAAGGAAATAGCATGATATCATGCAAAATTGCGTATGATTTGATTCTTTGATTGATTGTTTCTTCCATAAAGCACATTCTTACCACATTTAAACAAAAACAAAAAAGCATTCTTAACAATAATTTTTCTCATTTGGTTCAACTAAAGCATGGAGTTATACCTAACAAGCGGAACAAATAATGGCAAGGTTGAGATTTGGTTTAGATGATCTGATTTTGATTATTTTAAAAGTGCACTTTTATATAGATATTATTAACATTAATAATTCAAAGCTCTCACCAACTTAATATTAATCTCAATTATCTCAACAATGTATGCAAAAGGTGGAAATAAGTTAGATTGAATTAAATATAATAAAACTTGAGTCTAACTATCAAAATATTTAAAGTTTAATTTTAATTTATAGTCTATTGAACACTTTGTCTTTAAGAAAATCTGATACGGTCTATTAATCTATTTTATATTAATATTTTAAAATTAATAAACATACATATTTTTAATAGACTAATAAACTAATAGTTCAATAAAATTTAAGTAATTTTAAACAAAAATTTAACATAATATTTTAAAAAAATTGACTTTATATGACATTATATTTTAAATTTTTTAATAATATACTTAAATATGTCGAAAATTGATATAAAATATTATAATTAAATTATTAAAAGATTAGAAAATTAATAATTTAACACAATATTCAAAATTTAGTATATGATAATAAATAATAATAATAATAATAGTAATAAATAAATATTATTTATATTCATTTAAATATAAATTTAAAATATTTTATTATAGTTTAGAGTATAATTTTTTTTTAACTAAATAGATATATAAAAAAGCTTTAGTTTTATCTATTTAAAAATAATAATAAATAATAATCTAACATGAACATATCTTCATATAAGCGGTAGACTTGAATCGAACGCTCGGATCTATTTCCTCCTCTCCTTTCAATAATTGCTTTTGCACCTTAGGAGATAAAGTGGGCCACAACACCTTAGCAATAACGCATAAAATTAAGGCAGTGTTAAAGGGGAAAAGAACAAACATTGAATACAGGAGGCAACAAATCATGGTTGGTTATGGTTGTTGGTTTAGACCCACACATAAGTGTAAAGGAAGAAGAGTTAGCAGAGACCTTGCTTGATTTGATCCCTATCATCATCTGACTTTGATGCACTTGAATTTAATTGATTAGATGGTGGGGTGCCTATCAATCGGGCCAATGCTTTGACAGAGACATTCAATTTTTTCTTGTATTCAGGTATATTTTTCATATTAATTAATTATGCTCATCATTAGTCGTTAGTGCTCACAATGAGCATTGAGCAGCACTTTCATCATCATAGTGGACTATCAATATAGTTAGGGTATCTTTCATACGCGTAGGTTTTGAATATTTTGTTAATAAAAATATTTAAATGTATTTTTAGTCTCAGTAAATTAACAATCTTTTAAATTTAATTGTTCAAACAAGATTACTCATTTTCTTGGAATATGTGGCAAGGCAAATAACGTTATACTTTATAATTTGTTTTGAAAAAATAGTCCATATTAATAATTAATTATTAATTTTATTAAAGTGTTGAGTTGAATCAATAATCTGTTTATTACTTTAATTCTCTTAAACCATATTATATCTCCATTATAGTTTATGAGCTATAAAATCTATTGGGTAAATTTTAAATTCATAGCTTATTATTTTTCTGTTAATTTTATTCTTATTATTTTCATTATAATTTTTTTTACTTTTTATAATTTATTATTATACGATTATTATTTTGGATTAATAAAATTATAGGTAAGATAATCTTAATTTTTTTATTTAGTTTATAATGATAATATTATTATATGTATTATTAAATGTTT
>JBBPBS010000417.1:5045832-5057863 GCA_037974835.1 Cicer judaicum
AATGTTTGTTGTTAAATGTTACTATTATAATATTGATATATATATGTGTTGAATATATTTTAAAATACAATGAAAAATATGTTGTCTCGTAACTTTGTATAATTATCACTAACAAATATGTATTCTATAATATTTGTGCAGAGTTTTATTTATTTATTTTTAACAATAACAAAGATTTGTCCCGTGTTTTATTAATATTTATCAGTAACAAAATATTTTTATGTATTTTTTTAAGTATTGGTTATAAATATTTATTTTATATATTTTTGTTTAATATTTATATATATCAATAAAAAATACTTGTCCTATGTTCTTTTTTTTTTATGTAAGGAAAATATTTATATTGTAAATTTTTATATTAATTAATGACATATATTTCTTTCATATTTTTTAATGTATCAAGTATAAATAATTTTTTTTGCATTTTTTTTATATTTATTATTGAGAAACATTTTTAATGGAAGTAGACACCCCGTGGTGTAGGGTTGGACAAACGGGTGGGTTCAGACGGATTCGGGTCCAAATATCCAACCCAGTCCAAACCGCGGTTGGAACACTAAGGCCTATATTCGACTATTTTTATCTCAGGTTTATTAATATGCGGGTCATGGATTTATTCAATTTTGCGGGTCATGTTACCGATTTCAATTTGTATGGACTTTGAAAATTGTGGTCCAATTAACAACAAATTTATCTATGAAAGATTTTTCATAAAACAGTGGTTTACATTTTATTTGTATGGACCATAAGATAATTTAACTTCAGCCCCATTTATTAAAACAATAGTTTACATCAACTATCATTCAAAATAAAAATTGACTTATAAACATAAAGGGTCAACAGAATAGATTATCAGGGCTATCAATTAATAACATATTAGGACCTTCATCTTTTGTAAAAAACCTAAATAATATGGAAAACCTAAACAGGGTCATGCTATTCAAGTTTTCATCCAAATCAAAAGCTTGCCAACATCACCCAGAATGAGTCAAACTTTATAAATACAGTCATATGGAAAAGTAATTACAGTCATCCAGAAAACAGGGCCATGCTATTCAAGTTTTCATCCAAATCAAAAGCTTGCCAACATCACCCAGAATGAGTCAAACTTTATAATTACAGTCATCCAGAAGCATTGAAATATATATTTTAATCCAAATCTATTAATAAACATAGTAAAACAATATTTTGATGCTTGATGACCAATTTGCATATGGCTGATGTTGCAGTAGTTGTACGTATAACAAAAATGAAATTAATTTCATAAGAATATCAAGAATATAACCTAATGTTAAATAAATTAGAATACATCAATATAAATATATAAAGTTTAAACTATAACCTTGAAACTCAACTCCTCTAATGTGAGATAACCACTTCGAAGTTGGAAATGAACGGTTGAAAATGAACCACGGCCAAGTCTCTTGCCACTAGCATATTGGAAAAATAAAAGCTTGAGTACTCAATACTAAATATAATCTAACTAGTTGATAACCAATTAAGTATCAATTTAAATACTAAATACAATCTAACTAGTTGATAACCAATTAAGTTCTCATTCTATCTTTAAATACAAAATAATCAGTTCATAACCAATTAAGTTCTCATTTTATAAATTTAAATACAACATAATCAGTTTATATTATAATCTAAATTACTAAGTAGGGCTGAACAATAATACAAATTTCAATAAGTTATAAATAATATCAAACTCAACTAAATTTTCAATTACAAACTCAATTAAGGCAGTAACTTACTCTTTCACATGTGGAAACATGAGTAAATTTGTGTGGTTTCCAATAGTGATGTTCATTTAACAGCTGGTGACAATCAAACACAAAATTAGTACCCAATAATTCAGACATTTCAGTTTAAATATTAAATACAACCTAGCAAGTTGATAATCAATTAAATTATCATTTTATCTACCAATACAACATAACCTGTTCATAACCAATTAAGTTCTCATACTATCAATTTAAATACAACATAATCAGTTCACAGTATAATCTAAACTATTAAGTATGGCAGAACAATAATGCTAATTACTAAGTTAAAAAAAATATCAAGTCAATAACTTACCCTTTCACATGTGGAAACATGAGTAAATTTGTGTGGTTCCCAATAGTGAAGTTCATTTAAAAGCTGACGACAATCAAACACAAAATTAGTAACAAATAATTCAAAAATTTCAGTAAATATAACTCATAAGTCCAATATATAGAAACCCACCAATTATCAAGCATAAACCATACATACAAAAATTGCTAGCAGCAAGCAACCAACCCAACAAATGTCATCAAATCATGTTCAAAACAATGTCACGCAATTGCGGTTTTCAGCCAAAAAATCATCCTCAAAATAAAGGCATGTGTTGTGCAAGTATAAATCATATGACTTCAAAAAACTCAAAAAATCTGATATCTGAAACCTAGATGTAATTAAATAAAACTAAATTAGCATAACTGTTAGGTTCATTATTAAATATCACTTACATACTTTATAAATAAAACATAAGTATAATTTTTCTTACTTAAAAAACTTAAGCAGGCCCAGGAGCAGTTGCTCCGTCAATAATAGACCCTTGCCTTCCACTACTAGTTATTGAGCCTTGTTGAAGTTCTACAGTGAATAAACAATTTAAATTAAAAGTTAATTTACAATAACAAGAAATAGTCTAATTAAAGAAGTACATATACATATTACACAACATGTCACAATATTCTCTGATATCTCAAAATCTTCTGTCAAAATAAGGTCTTTATAGTATGAGAAAGAGGGCTTCAACCAGTTCTGAGTGCATATATAAGCTTCTGCCATTTTTGGGCTCAAAGAGCTCCTATAAGTGTCCAAAACCCTTTCACCTATGCTGAATGCACTCTTAGAAGCTACAGTTGACACTGGTGAGGCCAAAATTTCTCTTACCATTGCTGCCAAAATAGGGTAACGAGCAGTGTTTTGCTTCCACCAAATCAAAATGTCAAACTTATCATAATCTACTGAACAAGCGTCACTTAAGTACCTCTCAAGTTCGTTTTGTTTATCAATAGAATCCTTTTCTTTTAAGTGTTGTTTAAAGGCATCTACCCGTGCAAAAAATGATGGATTTTTATGGGGGGTAGATTGTTCAACAGATCGGACAACAACAAATACAACAACACTATGATCATGGGCAGATTTGTACCAAGTGTACAATTTCATTAAACTGTCCTTAATATTTCCAGCCTTCACCTTACCAACGTCCTCACCATACATGTTATCAAAAGACCACTCAATATACCTTAATTTGTAATGAGGATCACATATCACTCCAAAATAAAGAAAACGATTGATTTTTTCAATGTCACCCCAATATTTATCATATTTTCCCTTCATATACGAACCCATTACAGCCACAATAGTATTCAGGTTCATTGATGTTTTGTCAAGATCACATTGAATAGAAGCCAAGTTATGAAAAGCTGTGTGCAGAAACACTTGTTGCGACGATGAAAAACCCTTTGTCACTTCAAAGAAAATCTTTAAAAATCCACCAACAAATGCTTGAACTCTTTCCCAATCATCAGAAGTAGGAGGACCAACAACCCCAAACCAAGCGAAATACCCAGAATCCCCACTCTCTAATTTATCAAAAGCTGCTTGATACTTTTCAGCAGCTTCCAACAGCATGTATGTTGAATTCCACCTTGTGGAAACATCAAGACTAAGAAGTTTTTTACATGTTATATTACAAATATCAATACATTCCTTAAACTTCAAAGCCCTTTGTGGAGAAGAACGGACAAACCTAACTGCATTTCGAATGCTATGAATAGATAAATCTTCTTCTGTTAAGCCATCTTGGACTACTAGGTTCAAGATATGGGCGCAACACCTCATATGAAAATTATCCTCTTCACCCATCAGCTGATTCTTGTTCTTAAGTCTCTTGTTCAGATAAGATACAGCCACATCGTTGGATGATGCATTGTCAATAGTGATTGTAGACACATTTCTTATACCCCATTCCATCAACACCTCTTCAATTTTTCTACCAATAGTGTCCCCTTTGTGATTTGGCATTAAACTAAAGCTTATAATGTGTTTTTGATAGTTCCATTCTTTATCAATGAAATGAGCGATAAGGGTCATATAACCGAGATTTTGAACGGATGTCCAATAGTCCGTAGTAAGAGCTACTCTACTACAATCAGATTTGAACAACGCCTTCAGCTTCAATTTTTTAGCAAGATATAGTTGAAAACAATCCCTAGCAATAGTCCTCCTTGAAGGGATGGTCATTTGTGGCTGCAACTGTCTACATAATTGTTTAAAACCCTCACCTTCAACCACACTAAACAAATGTTCATCAAGAATAACAAAAAGGACAATGGTGTTCCTACATGCTTGGGCATTGAATATTTGGCTTGATGGAACTAAACTACCACCATCACCAAAAGAAAGGTTTGTTTAAGTGGGGTCCTTAAGAATGTGGGCTGGATTACTTTTGCATTTCTCAGAGTGAGCTTTCAGGTTCGAGGCTCCATGTGTTTTAGAATGGCAAAGGTATCTTTGGTGACAATGTTTACAAGCAGCAGTAGGGATAGGCTCATCGGGTAGAATGTTAAAGTCCAGCCAAACCTTAGAGCTTCTCCTAGGACCATTAGCATTGGGTTCTCTTTTTTTGCTACCAATAGGAAGAGGAGGAAGCCCACCTGTAGCAATAGCTGCTTGTATTGGTTGAGAATTATCCACTACTGAAATATTATAAGAGTTTAATTATTAATTTTTTTAATATTTAAAGTGTAGTTTTTAATTAGTTTTTTTTTATATATAGTTAAACTATTTAAATTTTTTTAGATAGTTAAAATGTTTAATAAGTAGTAATAGAAGGATACATACTAATTAATATTACATAAAAATTAATTAAACCTGAGAATAAATAAAATTTAGGCATAAAGGATACATATTAAATAAAAACAGTTGCAAGAAGTACCCATAAAAATTAAGGATAATATATGCATACAAATTAAGAATAAATTAGTTGCAATCATACATATTAAGCATGAAACATGCATACATACAAATTAAAAATAAAATAATATATACTAATTAAGCATCAAATAGTTGCAAATCTAGATACTAACAAGTAATTAAACATGAAGCATGAATACAAATTAAACGTAAAAGAAACATATTCATTAAACATAAAATATTTGCAAACATACATACATACTAAACATAAAACAATTTGCATATTAAACATAACAAACTTATAGTGGTGATGCTCCAATACTCCTTGTTGTCCTTCTTGACTGTTACCCTCTCCTTGTTCCATTACTCTTTGCTGTCCTCCTTGACTGTTGCCTTCTCCTTGCTCCACTACTCACTGATGCCCTCCTTGATTGCTAACTTCTCTTTGCTCCATCTTCTAAAGCTAGAATTAATAACCAACCAGAATTAGACACAAACCATCAAAAATAAAAACCATAATTAATAACCAACCAAACTGCAAAAATCATAATAAAATAAACAAACAACACAACAATATGAACAAACTAGATGTGAATAAAAGCTTGAAGTCTAAAAATATGAACAAACAACATAATAATATCAATAAAACAGCTAACCATACACTCAACAAAACAATATAAATAAAAGAACTAACAAAAGACACACACTAGATTAAAAAAAAAAAGTAAAGTTTATTATAAACTAACTAGATTGAAAAAGTTGGAAGTCTATAAATAGGAACCATGTACTGAGATAGGATAAACAAAAGCAAAAGATAACTTTAAAAGATGCTTCCAGTTTATAATATCACTTGTCAAGCAAAGATAATTCAAAATCAAACATCCTTTTTGATAAAATTTTGTTGTTAGCTTTGGTCAAACATTAATGAACATGGATGACAAAACATCCATCTTAACATGTGTATTTAACATTATATCATAATATATTTGACAAAAAAAATCATATTGATCTAAGATTATCTATGCAATTATCTTTAAATTTATCTTCCACAACAAAATCATGAAATTCAACAATTTACTCTTATAATATATATCTTTATTATTCAAGCCACAAAAAACAGAGAAACAAATTTTTGCTAAGACAAATAAAACTGAAAATAAAAATATATTGAAGAGATTCACACAAATAAAGGGTTGATAACCTTAAACATAGAACAAACCCCAACCAAATCACATTAAACCAGAACATAACCAAATCACATTAAACCAGTTTTTTACCAAATCACATTAAACCAGAACAAATCACATTAACCCCAACCACACCAAATTATGCATAAAAACATAACATTAACTAAAATATTTTTAAACATATACACTTATAAATGAAAAATAAAACCTTCAAGACAAACCCTAAGTTAAACAAATTGAACTCAACTTACCAAAAACAGAAAGAAATCATTTGGTAACATATAACATACCCCAACCAAATCACATTAAACTAGAACATAAACAAAAATATTTTTAAACCAGAACATAACCAAATCAAATTAAACTAGAACATAACCAAATCACATTAAACCAGAACAAATCACATTAACCCCAACCACACCAAATTATGCATAAAAACATAACATTAACTAAAATATTTTTAAACATATACACTTATAAATAAAAAATAAAACCTTCAAGACAAATCCTAAGTTAAACAAATTGAATTCAACTTACCAAAAATAGAAAGAAATCATTTGGTAACATAGAACAAACCCCAACCAAATCACATTAAACCAGAACATAACCAAATCACATTAAACCAGAACATAACCAAATCACATTAAACCAGAACAAATCACATTAACCCCAACCACACCAAATTATGCATAAAAACATAACATTAACTAAAATATTTTTAAACATATACACTTATAAATGAACAAATAAAACCTTCAAGACAAACCCTAAGTTAAACAAATTGAACTCAACTTACCAAAAACAGAAAGAAATCATTTGGTAACATAGAACATACCCCAACCAAATCACATTAAACCAGAACATAAACAAAAATATTTTTAAACCAGAACATAACCAAATCATATTAAACCAGAACAAATCACATTAACCCCAACCACACCAAATTATGCATAAAAACATAACATTAACTAAAATATTTTTAAAGATATACACTTATAAATAAAAAATAAAACCTTCAAGACAAATCCTAAGTTAAACAAATTGAATTCAACTTACCAAAAACAGAAAGAAATCATTTGGTAACATAGAACAAACCCCAACCAAATCACATTAAACCAGAACATAAACAAAAATATTTTTAAACCAGAACATAACCAAATCACATTAAACCAAAACATAACCAAATCACAATAAACCAGAACAAATCACATTAACCCCAACCACACCAAATTATGCATAAAAACATAACATTAACTAAAATATTTTTAAACATATACACTTATAAATGAACAAATAAAACCTTCAAGACAAACCCTAAGTTAAACAAATTGAACTCAACTTACCAAAAACAGAAAGAAATCATTTGGTAACATAGAACAAACTCCAACCAAATCACATTAAACCAGAACATAAACCTCACAAATGATAAAAATGAAAACAAATTTACAAACCCTACAAGCATTATACAATCAACAGTAACCTTTTTGTTCTTGCTCACAGTGATGAGTGATGACGACCTTCCAACACAGAAAAAAATGACACGCTCAGTAGATTCAGTACCTTAACATACATGAAAAAATGAAGTTATTTATTCAAACCCAGATGGTAAGGGAAATGAAAAATCTAACAAAAAACTTAGTGTGCTTTGAACAAGTAAAATCACGTGTTAAAAACCCAAACTAAGATCGTTAAAAACAAAAAAGAAGGAACTCAAATGATGTTGCATGTACCTCTCTGCCTTTGTGAGGGATCGTGTTACATATACCCTCTTCAGTTACAGTTGAAGAGAAGAAAAAGGAAAACAAAAGGAGGATATTGGTGTTGCTGAACCGGTGGTGACAGCGGCTTCAAACAGAACCCATGGTGGAGGTGGCCATGGCTACAAACAGAACCGGTGGTGGGCGGTGGCCACGGCTACGAACAGAATCGGTGGCGGCGGCGGCCACAGCTTTGAACGGAACTGGTGGTGGCGGTGGCGGCGGCTTCGTGGTGTGAGTGTATGAGTTTGAGAGTGCTGAAATGAGTGTTTCAATTTTAGTGAGAGTGGTGAAATGAATTAGGGTTTCAGATTTTTAGTGAGGTGGGTTATTATGAATTTGGGTCTATTGTTTTTGGACTGGGGCCTTTTAGTTTTTTGGACAGCTGGGAAAAGCTTTTAGTTTTTTGGACAGTATATAGATATTAAAATATAATATTATTAATTTCAAATGGGCCGGTTTGGGTATCCATGTTTCAAGAATTATGAACCGAACCCGTCCATAATAAACCACACAAACCCATTTTGGTTGACCCGCGAACCCGATGACCCGAACTTGCCCACCCGTTACAGTAATTGGGCCGCGGACGGATCGGGTTATTTTGGGCCTCGGTTTTTTGTCCAGCCCTATCGTGGTGAACATAAATGGATGCAAAGCATATATGTTGAAGGGACAGCTGGATCATATTCCTTCCTTGAACAAAAATTTACTAAAATTTGATCGAGCTGAGCCGAAGCTGCTCCTACTAGTGTGGCTTTTCCATTGTCAATAGTACGAAGGTATTGTGTCAAAATATTAGTGCTAGATTGACTTTAGATACAATCATTTGGTTGATATTTTGATGATGATAATAAAAATAAATAAATAGTTTTTTAATTATATTTGTTGAGTGTGCATATTAGGTTAGAATATAAAGAATTATATTAATGACTATCGATTTTAAGATAATATAAATTACTAAGTAAATTAGAAACAATAATCTAAGTATTCCTTAAACATAAAGAATATTATTTTTTGATATACAAGTAACTATGTCTACTAACTGAGCAAGTCGTAATACAACAATAAGAAACATTATATTATGTAGTTCAAGTCAAACTTTACAAAGCATGCGCTCTTATATAAGTTATATCCTCTAATGTTTGAGATAAGAGCAACAAGACTCCTTCTAACTATGTGTGCCTGATTTTGATGCAAGAGTTCAAACATGTGCCTCTAGTTATGCGAGCAACGCTCTACCTTGGCTCACTTGCCTCTATTGAACACATACATGCTCTATTTATATGCCTATGATAAGCTTAATAAGCAAGTGATTGTCTGCCTCTGATAATCACATCATTATTTCAAACATTCGATCATCTGACTCTGATTTATGTTGTATGTCTGAAAGAAGCCAATGCTCTGATGAAAGTCAACGCTCTAAAGAGGACAAATCATTTGTGCATCTTCTTTTGAATGTAGTGAATTTGCTACTTGTCTGAAATTCTTTAAGCCATTATATGATCATAGTATCATCTGTTTCCTTGTCTTGAAACCAACATACGCAAAATCATTCACAAAGTTATATATGGAGACATATTAAAGATTGGTTTGCCTTAAATGGTGATTGAAGATCCCCATCTATAAAATCCTCAACGAACACTTCTTCTCTCTATTTAAGAAGAATTTACTCATTCCATTGAGAGGGCGTGAGAGAGCGAATGAAAAAGGCACCGTGTTAAGAATAAATTCTTAAAAAGTCAAGAACACATCAATAGAAAAGGATGGATGAAATATCCTTTCAAAACAGAACTACTAGAATTAATCTAAATCAGTCAACATACACTTATATTGATATATGATTTGATTTGTAATATTCTCTCAATGAAAGTTAGAATCCTAGAAATAAAATTTGTGTTAATTCAAACACAAACTAAAATTGATGTAATTTAGCCCGATAGTGGCCACAACTATCTCACCCCTAAGAGGTACCCTAAAGAGGTACAACAACTTTCATGAACCTCAACAGCAGGCTATCAGAAAGTTGAAGAAGGTTCTGACAACAACAACCTAGAGAGACTAAAGAAAAATACTCGAAGCCTAAAGAGGCAGAGTAAAAAATATTTGTACGCTATTAATTGAAATAATGGATTAAGTCATCGACTGTACTAAGACAAAATCTTTCTGTAAGGGGAGGACTAAATGTAATAACAGTCTGTTGTTAAGTAGTTATAAAAATATTTTTGTCTCCTTTATCTTTCCTTTTCTCTTATTTTAGTTCTTTATGATTCAACCTTACTATGTCTAGACCTGTTTCATAAAAGTAAGTTGAATATTTTGATAAAGAACAATTATTGATAAGGAAATCGAAATATCTTTCAGAAACGGTAAACACAATTCAAACCTCTCTCAAGGTGTGTATACACCTATATGGGGTGTCCACCAAACACTTTCATTACAAATTACTAACTTTAAAATATTTTAAATATTAATTGATATAAAATTTATTATTAATTAATAATATTATTTTATGTCATTTTATATTTTTAAGCTAATTAAACTATTAACTTTAACAGACACTTCAATAACTTTATCAACTATACGCTATAAACTATTAACTATAAGCTATAATCTATCAGTTATATGTAAAACACATGTTTTTTATGAAGAAAAAGACCAAGGAGTGTGAATAAAGTTACAAGTTCAAAAATAAGTCAAATAATCAAAGTCAACTATGGTCAAACATATTAGAAGTTTAATAAATGTAAAGGTACATGATGCAATATAATAATCTTATATTTCAAATGCACATCAGAACCTTTCATTTAAACATATGCATCAAAAGGATTTTCACAGGATCAAAAATACATAAACAATGTTTTAAAATAATATTTTTGGCAAAATACAATGTTATATTCGAATACAACATGTTTTAGTCGAATACAATAATAAGTTCGTAGCTAAAACTGAACATCTATACACGACTACGAAACGGTGTAGCTGAATGCAAGTGTTAAGTCAATAGTTAAAACTGAACATTGGTATTCAACTACGAGATGATGTAGTCGAATACAAGTGTTAAGTCAATAGCTAATACTGGACATTTGTATTCGACGACAACCTAGTGTAGTCGAATACAACAATAAGTCAGTGGCAAAATGCACCCAGTTGCATTCGAATACAAGGTTCTATACACGACTACGAAACGGTGTAGCTGAATGCAAGTGTTAAGTCAATAGTTAAAACTGAACATTGGTATTCAACTACGAGATGATGTATTCGAATACAAGTGTTAAGTCAATAGCTAATACTGCACATTTGTATTCGACTACAACCTAGTGTAGTCGAATACAAGAACAAGTCAGTGGCAAAATGCACCCAGTTGCATTCAAATACAAGGTTTCATATTCAAATACGATTTTAAATTTCAAATAAAAATGGAACGTTATAGAGGTGTATTTGACTACACACAGACTGTAGTCGAATAAAACTAGAAAAAATGCAATTTTTCAATTTTGAAAATGGTTATGGATCATTGCATTTGTTCATCAAACCTCGAGGAACGATGTTCATCGATCAAAAGTGATGTCTATGGAGTATAAATACGCCATAATTTCAGTTTCAACGAAATCAATCCACTACCAAACCTTGAACAACTTTGAGCAATTTTCTGAAATCTTCTCAAAGTTATTTTTCATATTTCAAGTACTTGCATTACATTTTCACATCATTGAGAAAGGTTCTTATGTATACTTGAAATATTATTTGTTTAATATCATTGTACAACTATTATACTCAACTTCTTAGTCAAGAACATTTGTTAAAGAGATCATTGAAGTTATTGTATTGTATTTAAAGAAAGTAGTGTACTTTCTTTAAGTATTGTAATATACGATAGTGGTGTATTATCTTAGGAAATCTGTTAGAAGTTTGTAGCAGAGATCCTAGGGTGGGATTTGTACATATTCTAGCAATAATGGAAAAATCTCTTGTGGTTTGCAAGAGGACTGGTTGTACCCTTGGTCATAAGGGGAGTCAAGATAATATTGATGTGTTAATCATTTTTCTGGCATTTATCTTTTCCATACATTATCGTAATAAGAAAAACCAATCACTAAATCTCTAAAAACAAGAAAATTTCTAAACACCTAATTC
>JBBPBS010000417.1:5058191-5073042 GCA_037974835.1 Cicer judaicum
CCCCCCCCTCTTAGGTGTACCTCTATTCTTACAATTGGTATTAGAGCAGGTTCCGGTAATTTTCTCCTCGATCCTTATTAACGGCTTTCACCCAACCAATTTTTGGAGATGGTGGTTGTAGCAATAACCACCATGCTTCATTGGAGAACACTATGACTTTGGGAAGGTATGCATACATAAATATCTTGAGGTACAAGGAGATGATATCTGGGATGCAGTAGACAATGGTCCATATGTTCCAGAAACAATTATCAACAATAAAGAAGAAACAAAAATTAAAGTCTCATGGACATATGATGACGAGATGAAAATGTTGTTTGATAAGAAGGCCAAAAACATGTTACAATCAACACTTGGAATGGATGAATTCTTTTGTGTGTCACATTGCAAAATGGCTAAAGAAATCTGGGATACACTTGAAGTAACTCATGAAGGAACTATTGAGGTAAAATGTTTTAAACTCAATACATTATCTTAAGAATATGAATTATTTTGAATGCATCCCAGAGAATTCATTATGGACTTATAGAAAAGATTTTCTCATCTGACCAACCACTTGTCGACACTTGGAAAAATCTTCACAAATGATGAATTAAATTTCAAAGTGTTAAGATCATTAACAAGGGCATGGCAACTGAAAGTAACAACAATTTTTGAAAAGACAAGCCTATCAAAAATGTCGCTTTCAACACTTTTCGAAAAACTTCAAGAATATGAAATCGAACTTGGAAGGTTAGAAAAGAATGAAAATCAAGAAAAGAAGACCAAGAACATTGCCTTGAAATTAAAATCAAAAGAACAAATCAATGATAAGAATTCAGATGAAGATGAAAACATCACCTTCCTCGTAAAGAAATTTGGTGAGTTTCTTAAAAACGATAAAACTTTTAAAAGAAAAATAAAAAAAATATATGAATATTTTATAGATACTAAAATGATCCATTTTTTTATAAAAACTTATTAAAATAAAGAGGAAAAGTGAATACAATTATTTAAAAATTAAATTTCAAATATAGTGATTTTACGAGAATTAAATATATGTAATCGTCAAAAGAATAAGAAAATTGAGTAAATAAAATGAGGTATATACAATAAATAAGAGTAATGAAAAAATATAATTAATGATTCATTGATAGTTAAAATGACAAATAATATTGACAAACAAATACTTCAAATGTGATATCAAGTATGGAACCAATATCACTAGTTTATACTATTTATGTCACTATACGTAAGACCCTCTTGAAAAAAAAAATTGTTCCTTTTTATAAGATTCATTTTAAATTTTCAATTGCTTTAATTATTTTTATACTAACTTATTCATAATAAATTTGTATTATTTTTATGTGATCAACAATAAATATTATAATAGAGACATTAACTAATTTTCACTTTTCAAGAGTAAACTTGTAAAATAAATATCAATTCTTAATAAATTTAACACTTCTACATACTTTCTTAATTCTCATTATTTGAATAATAGGATCCTACATTGAACTTTTTTTACACCAAAGAAACAACTCTAAGAAAAAATTATATCAATTATCGTCTGTTGGAAATTAAAATATTATCGGCCAATTTTCTACATATATTCAAATAATCACGATCACCGTGAAAAAAATAAAAGAAAGGGTTATTTATTTATGTTATTTTTTATAGGAAAATACATGTAATGTCATATTTGTATATCTTTGACTAAGGGAATGTCAAGATTTCTCTGCCTGAGTTCTTCTCAAATTCATTATCCCATAGTGGTACTTCAAAAATATTAGGGTGTGTTTTCTCCCATTAAGAAAGAAGAATAACTTCAAGTTGCTTTAATTTGTTTATCTTTTACTAATATATATATTTCTTGTTGTAATTATATATATATTTATTTACCACCGTTTAAAATTTTGAAGCATAGAGGAAAAAGAAAAATATATTGAGAAAAAATTAGTTGTTGTACTGTATTTGTTAACGTTAAAGCAGAGTACATGTGATCGCACCAAAAATTCTGTTAAAATGGTCTTTATTATTATTGGAACTAAAATAGTTTTGAAGCACGGGTACAATTTAATTTATTTTGATGATTCTATTCATAAGAAGATAATTTATCTTCTAAAATTTGTTTAATTATGTTAATGATATAAACATAAGTCTTTCGGCTTATCATTTGATAACATCTTCTGTTAGACATGGTTGAAATCATATGATAATATCGTCTATTAGCCCATTAATTGAAATAAAAACTAAGTTTTTTATCACTATATTTTGTTTAAATCTTTGTATTCTTCCATTTCAGAGTAATATTTTTGTAACTTCAAATTATATTTGAAACTTGTATCCATTTAAATATATTTTTCTAAACATTATTTTTGAATAAAAAAAAAAGCTAACAACTCAAACCTCTTTCTTGTGTTTTTAACTATGTTCTATTGATATCAAAACTCGGTCGCTTGCCAAAACATATATCATGTGGTTGTACCTATGAGTCTGACATTTGAAATCCTCTAAAATAGTTTTAAAGTATTTTTACGTAATTAAATTAATACGAATAAAATTTGAAATCCCAAAATAGTTTTTAAATATTTTACGTAATTAAATTAATACGAATAAAACATTTTGAGAATTGAGGATATAACTTATCACACATTGTATGAGCTCGCAAATAAGTAAAACATTCATAATTGAATTCATGATATCGAAAAGTACTTATACCAAAAGAAATGTTTCAAAAGTAAAATAATTCAACCTCTGATGTCACCTATCAGAGCTGAAGTTTCATAAAGTCATTAACAATGTCAAGCGTTCTCAAATACATGAAAAATTAAATAAAATAAAAAACATTTGTCTTTTCCATCGATCTTATTCAGTATGTCTCATATGTAGTATCAAGTGGTCCGTTTGACTCAATTAATTGTTGTGTGGCCAACTGGGGATGTAGGGGTAATAGCTCATTGTATTATGGTTCACGGTTATTGTAGTAATCTAAATCTTATTATTACTACTTAAGCACAACTTGCACTCTGTAAACTCTAATTTATTCGTCTAATACAAATGAACTACAACTGCTTTGTAGTAGTAGACATGTGCATCATTTGGTTGAACTTCGTTACCAAATATCTTGAGTTCTTATTTTCAATTTCTCTATTTATTATTTTAAGATCATGTTGTTGTTCTAACAATTAGTATCAAATGACGAGTAATTCTTGAGCAAAATTTGAGGTGGCATAGTTCAACATAACACACAATTTTATATTATGGCATTGTGTGGGAAGAACCACATACTTGGCATAAATCATTTGGACAAATATGAAGGATAAAGTTGTGGGGATGATTCGTCTGCGTGTATCAAATAAGGTGATGTATCATATATGAGACCTAACATTGGGAGAAATTGGAAATTTAGTATTTGTGCAAAATGCATACAATCAAATTGTTCGCAAAGAGACAATAGTATAGGTTGAAGATGCAACAATAATAATTGATTTGGTCAGGCTTGGGGTGATGGCCGATAACAAAGACAATGATATAACTTTGTTGTTCAAATTACTAGGTTTGTTCCATCACTTAGTGACAACTTTTACATACAAGAATGACTCTATCAAGCTGAATGATATTACAGCTGCACTTCAGGCTCATTCTCAACAAAGATAAAATGCAAAGGAAGAATCTTCAAGTGAAGGTTTGTATGTAAAAGAAGGTCAAAATTTGTGGGAGAAACAAAGGTAAGGAAGATTCTAGGGAGAAGATGTCTAAGTCCAATAACAGGAAAAACAACAGAGTGCTTCAATTGCATAAAATCTCACTTTGGAGGAAGGATTGTCCAAACAAATAGCATGATTCAACTAGTTCTGAAACATGGTTCAAACTGATGACTCTATCAGTGAATGAGATTTTTTTGTGTTTCATCTAGAGAGTGCGCAATAATGTGGATTCTTGAATCTAGTTGTTCTTATCACATGACGCTGCATAAAGAGTAGTTTACCACATTTAGGTCAGACAATTATTGTTTTGTTTATTTGAGTGATGTCAGATATATTACAAAATGGATAAAGAATATGATCTCCCTGGTTACTCGTATAGGTTGATGGAGGTATGAATATTCTAAAGGTTAGCAAGGGTACATTAACAATGATAGAACAAAAAAAGATTGTTGGTCACATCTACAAACTATTGAATTGTAGGGTTATAGGAGATATTGTGTTAGTTGAGTCTGATGATGATGCAACAAAATTATCGCACAAGTGTGTAGGTCAACTTAGTGTGCGTGGGATAACAGATCTTCATAAGAGACATTTGTGGTGGCCTAAGCCCTCCCAAATTTTTTTTTAATCTATTTCATCCTTTGTGGCGGCCTAAGCCCTCACAAAAGGAGAAATGTATGGTGATCTGGGTCCCACAAAAATTTAATTTTTTAACCAGCTTTAACATTTGTGGCGGCCTAAGCCCTCACAAAAGGAGGAAATTGTGGCGGCCTTAGCCCTCACTCACAAATGGTAACAAAAAAATCAAAATTTATGGTCGTTTTGGCCGCCACAAAGCTTTGTGACTAGCTTATTTGTGACTGCCTAAGGCCGCCACAAATGTCTCTGTTGTGGCTGTTTTCCTTCCTTTGCGAGGGCTTTTGGTCGCCACAAATTCCAGCAATTCTTCAAGTGGTGGTCTAATCCTTGGACCGATCCTATGTGTTAATGATCAATATGTTGATGTTGATTATAGTTGTTACGCTACACAAGTCGCATATATGGATTGTGAGTGTCTAACAATTGATGTTGATAAATGATAATAGCCTTTATGATACATGAGTTGCAAATATGGATTATGTTATTCTAAACGGTAAAGTTGTTGTTAATGATGAATGTTAATTTCATATAATTAGTGTTATATTTAATAAAATAGACCTAAACTTATATTGAGATTTTATTTCTTTGTAAATAAGACACTTTTTATAGGATGAAAGGAAAAATAAATAAATAAATAAGTTAAATATCATTTTGACCCTTTATTTTTCCTTTCAATGTTCATGTGAAAACTCAGTAGTTAACATCAAAACTAAGGGAAAATGACTTTTTTTTAGGTAAGGTCACTTATTGTTTGTTTGGACATGCGTTTGGTTGGGGTTTCTTCTATATGAATGTATTATGGTTGTGAGTTTTCTAAAGTTATGAGTGCTAGCTTTGGAGTAATCGCATGTTTGACAAATTTTCACCGTGAAAACAAACAAGTTACTAAAGAAACAAATTTGATTGTTTTGGTCTTATAGATTAATATAGATTTTGATAACACATAAAGGAATTGTTAAGTGACAGAACATAAAAACGAATCGTAAAATTTGAGTTCACTTTGACAATGTTTCATCATCAACTCAATTGTCATATAAGCATTTCATTTACCATACATCAAAACTCAACTTCAAGAATACATATATGAAAAATATGTAATTTAAATATTGTTATGTCAAAATTATAATTAATAAATAAAAAATAAAAATTGTGAATGAGATAAAATGGGAAGAATAAGAATGTATTAGAGCCAAGTACATATTACTTGTTGTTAAAACAAGGTAATTAACTAAGATATCGATTAATAGCGTCTAATTGCGATTTCCTTTGCTTCAAACGATTGTGCAAAGGAAGAAACATTGTCCCTCAATCATAGGTTCCTTCACTACTGCAAAGTGTATAAGTGTTTTAAGATACTAAACTAAGAAATGCATAAATATAAAGTAAAGCAAAAAGATAAAGGGATAAAAATGCGCAAAATATTTGTTTGATTGATTGTGTGTGTTTGAAAATTTATAAGTGTTTGTATTTACAGGAATGTAGTCTTGCTCGACTATTTACGTGGGTAGTGTGTGATTGCACCCACTATTAGGATACGTGGTATATTTTTTGTTTTTACGATATTTTCTGTTACCAATATTCGTGCATGTTTTTTTTTTCATCATTAATGTTTTTGTATTGGTCATTAGTAGTTCTAGAAACATGAAACAAGAGAGCAACTACAAAATTATCATGTTCTCACAAACCTTTGTAGGCTTCAATAGACTTGAAGAAGATTCAATAGACTCATATTCGGCTTATTTTCCTTTACTTGGCCTTACTTTTACTAAGGGAAATTCTGCTAACCCTAAAGTCGACTATTCACCAATCTCGACTATCAAATTATTTAATTTTTAGATGTAACACTTCCTCTACCTGATAATGAGTTGTTACTTTTATTCATTTCACACATAAATATGTTAGCTATATGTTTTGAATTTGAGTTATATATAATTCGATTCATTTGATTCATAAATTGATTCTATAATATATATATATATATATATATATATATATATAATAATAATAATAATAATATTTTTCACTAATTCTATACACACTTAAATATATTTGCATATCTATTTTTGAATTAAGATATTGTGTGTTGAACTGTTGATTTTATGTAGTTGAAGATTAAGTAAAAGAGACATAATTAGTATTTATTTGAAGTATAATGATGAATAATTTTATGTTAAATTTTTTTTATAGATTTAATTTACATTTAAATTTTTGTAATTAATTTGTATCTAAATACTATAATTAAATTATTGATTTACAAGATGAAAGATTTAAAATTTTGACTTTACATTATGTGAAAGGATCGTTTATCGAATCGAATTGTTCATAAATTTAAATCAAATCATATTTGAATCAAAACAAAAATTTCATATCAAACTGAAATTAAATTTCAATTCAAACAAATTCTTAGTGTATGTTTGTTCTTAGTGTATGTTTGGTTGTCCTTTAGAAACCATAAACACACTTTGTCTTAGCCAAAATGTGATTGGAGCCTCTCATAATATTGTTTGGGTTTTCAAAGTAAAATCAATTTTGCTCTCTAGAAAATCCTAAGTAATTAAAGTACAATGTAGCTTTTTCAATTTTTCAAATCGATGTCGGTAACAATTGCAATTTACCACTATTTTCTTTTATTTATTTATTTATTTATTTTAAAATAGACAATAAATTTTACCATAATTAATTTATATAATTGTGATATCTGAATTTAAATATGAAATAAGACGTTCAACTTAATAATATCATATTTTTCAATTGAGATAGAGCTTAAGATAGACCCTATTATCCTTTACACTTATCATGATGTTTTTAAGATTTAGTTCGAATTGATTGAATAGCAAGTGATGGAAAGGAATGTGCTATGTCTTAATTCTGTTTCATTCCATTTTATTTTGTTCTATTTTATTTTATTTTATTCTCTTTTATTCCATTATTTTTAATATGTATTAAACAATATTTATTGTGAGAGACGGAAAACGTATATTACATAAATATTATAAAAAATTCTAATATATTTTACTTTGAATATTATGTACAAAAATGTCCATTAAAAGACATATATGTGAAGGAGACAAAAAAAGAAATTTCTTTGAGGTAATCATATTTACCTTTGATGTTTTAAGATAAGAAAAGTAACACATTTTTGTATATTAATTTTAAAATGAAATATATTATTTTTAAAAAAGAAATAATATTTAGATGAAAAAAATTTCATGAAATAATATTTAGATGAAAAAAATTTCATGAAAAAATAATCAATGTTTCACTTAGTTAATCAAATTTTACGTCAAAAAGTAAATCAACTAAAATTATATTAAACGTCTATATGAATAGTATACTAAAATATAAATCAATTTATATTCAATTAATTTGGAAAAAAAATTAATTCTTTTAAAATTAATTATCAGCACCAAAGGATAACTAAACATACTCTAATTAACCAACTGAGTCGAGATTAGGGGTGGACAACCACCCGCGGCCCAAATAAAACCGAGCAGTCCGTAGCCCAATTTTTATAACAGGCGGGTCAAAAGCGAGTAGACGGATTCGCGAGTAAATAAAAATGGATTCACGTGATTTATAACGGACGGGTTTAGTTAAGACTTTTTGGACCACGAATACCCGAACCCGCCCGACTCAAATTATATAAAAAAAAACATCTAACTATACCCAGTCTAGTAAAAGATATACCCAAATCCAGAATCTTATTTAATTAAAACCAAACCCTAATATTTTCAATTCATCATCCTAACTCAAACTCTAACGGCTCCATTGTTTCTTCTTCAAAGCCACCACCTCCACTGTTTCTGTTTCGAAGCCACCACCTCCACTGTTTCGAAGCCACCACTTCCACCATTTCTATTTCGAAGCCACCATCTTCACCGTTTCTGTTTCGAAGCCACTATCTTCATCGTTTCTGTTTCGAAGTCATCACTTCCATCGTTTCTATTTCAAAACCACCATCTCCACCGTTTCTGTTTCGAAGCCACCACCACCGATTCCTCATGTGCAAAGCCTCAACCTACCTCCATCATTTTTGTTTCTAACTAAACAGAAACTTAGCCACCGGTTCCATTGACAGTAATGCCCTCTTTCTTTTTCCCTACCTCCATCACAGAAAAAGCAACAAAAAAATGCAATTTGGGTTGAATATTTTTAATGACTCAATGATTGGCCCAAACCAAATTTACCTACCCATTTTACTCGAAAACTCACGAACCGCAATCCATTCAAACCGAGCCATTGAATGGATTGCATTGAATCCGTTTCCAACACCCGTGGTTTGGACCGGTTGTTGTTTTTGGGCCTGAATCCGCCCGAACCGACCCAATATCTACCCTTAGTCGAGATCAATAAAATTGGTCTTAAGACTTATTTTTCCGGCTAGATCTGATCAAAACCTCCTACGAAGACTTGTCAGATGTTTAATACTTTAAACTCGTGGTAAAAGTAAGTTGCCTGACATGGTTGTCCAGAACATAATCATTACCTGAATCAAACTGGAGTGTTGATTTTATCAAAAGCATGCACGTTGTCGTTAACATAAACCTTTCAGATTTACTAGCTTTTTTTGTCGTTACTTAATCACTTGCGTTAGACGGGACTACAAAGCAACGAGGCATACAAATCTACTGGACCACTATCGTTATATGGTTTGGTAAACAATTTATTTTTTAATAAGATATAAGATCTCTTTTTATTTGAGTTTAACTATTATAAACTGTTTGTATAAAGAATCTACATTGTCAAATATTTAATAATCATTCACAAAAACAACTTTGAAAATAATTTTAATAAAAATAAAATAATCTTTAATTTTTAATAATTCAACAGTTATAATTTATTAATAATATAAAAATTATCTATACTAATATATATCTAAATTAAATCATTTTTATTTTATTTAAGAAACTACAAGTAACTAAATAAAACGTTTATGATTAATTATAAATTTGATTCTTTATTTTCACTTATGTTCAGTATTAGTCTTTTATTTTAAATTTTTTATATTTTAGTATTTTTTAAAAAATTAATAAATAAAAAATAATGATATAATATATTTTAATTGACTAATATATAACTTAATAATATAATTTTTTTTTTAAAATAAGATAAAAAAATGTTCAAATAAGTTAATTATTTACTATTATTAATTAAAATATAAAATTCATGAAATTAAAAACGAATTCTCGAAGACATCACGCATTACAGTTAAACAAAAACGTTAAAACAAATGGATAAGCCAGAGCATATACTCCTAAATGATTGAAAACTCCCCTGGCCTCCACTATAAAACGTCACCATCTCTACTGAACTTTGACTTTTTAAAATTAAATTGAAAAATAGATTAGAGAAAGTGGGATACATATATACGGGATTGGACAAATTGATACACGATGTAACGTCCTCTATCAATTATGAAATGGAGTTCAAAGTTTTAGTTGACATGTAATCCTCAATCCTATTATCTTTTTCAACGAGGCCAAAGGCACAGCTTTTAAAAAGACAACTAAAATAACGCCCTCTATTTTAAAAATTAATCAAATATAGTTATACCATCACTTCTTTCATCTATTTTGTAAAAATACAATAAAATCAATTTTCTCATTTATTTTTTAATAAAAATTAGAGTGTAGAAATTTCACATGACTAAACATCCGAATAATATTAACATCTCTAAATATTTATCTATCATTTGTAATACTTCAATCAATTATAATAATAATGATACGAAAAATAAAATTTAGGAGACTATATATTCAAGAAAATAATGAAATTTGAAATGTCCAATTGCCTCGCTAAAAATCTCTTCTTGAAAAATCTAATGGGATAAAACCAAATAAGAGAAAAATGGTACACTAATTAAAAACAACATACACCAAGTCATGAGCAAAATTGAAAATTAGGAAGTCCTATTCTATTTTGGAATAAATCTTCTTTAATACATGAAGACGTATAATTCAACCAAATTAAAGCAATTATAAAAAATTCTGCATTTTCTAATTTATCTACACAAGTGTTAATCTTCTTGATAAATATGAGTGAATTTAAGACAACTATCTATGATAGATTGCATGCAATTACTCCATCTATTCTTAAGATGTCATAGAACAATAGAGGAATCATTAAAAGCGATAACAATGATGTCAAAATCACACTCAAATCATATATTAGTCCAACTTCTTTTTATTGTCCACTCAAAAATATGTCAATTGAGGCAAAGTCCAAATTTTTGTAATGGAGGCAAAATAAAAATTTAATGGAGCCAAAAACAAATTAATAGAGCCAAAATATAAATCAGTAAACCCTAAACCCTAAATCAGTACCAACTAAACTCTTTCTTCTCAAAAACCCAAAATACGTTACATTGTTCTTCTCTTTCATCCAATCCGAGCCCCAATCTAAATCCCTAACCTCTCAATCTCGAGCCTCAATCAGTTGCCTTCTCCTTCTCGCCGTCAATCAACCACCTTCTCGCTGTTGAATCTCGAGTTGTGACAATTGTTGACGCCATCGCCGTAATCATTCTCGCACCACATCCACTGTTTTCGTCGTCGCCATGACCGTTCTAGCACCAAGTCCACCGTTCTCGTCGTTGCTGTGACCACCGTTCTACACCACTGGTAATTTTTGAACAACCTGAACCTGTGACCTTAGTTCTTTGTAATTTTTGTTTTGTAATTTGTGTGTTGTTTTGAATTTTTCGTGAGTTTGATTGAGACGTAGAGTTCATACTAGAATTTATGAGGAAACACTTTCTGTTTCTGAGCCTAAACTATTCATAAACCGAAAGAAAATTGGTTTTGTTTCTAGACTTCAAGAACGATTTATAAAAAAAACAAGAAATTGTTTGACCCTTTTTCCATGATCTGATGTTGTTGTTGAAAACCATGTTATTCACTTATTTGTTGGATACCACTTCATCCATTCCATTAACTTGCCCCACTGCATTTCCCAATTTTAGTTTACTTTAATGAACAGTGCTTCCAATTGTGATTGCGTGCATTGGCATTCAATTAGTAGACGTAATAAGCATAAACAAAAATAAATGTCAAACATTATGTTTTTCTTATACTTTTAGATTTGTCTATGTTTTCTGAATTTTGTCCAAGTTACTCATTTATAATTTTGTGTTAGAGAAGCAATGGCTCGAAGAAGAAAGTTAAATATTCGACATCGAGCAAGTGATAATGAAGGAATGGAGTCTACTAATAATACAAACTCAACCAATGTAGAAGGAAGTAATGTTGCAGAAACTCGTTCTAGTCCTTGTTATGCAGAAGGTGTCATACATGAGTCTGTAGAATCTCACTCAATTCCCTCCGATATAGAAGTTGAAGAAGAACAAATTGAAAAAGGTAATAATTATATACTCTTTGTTTTAAAGCTTTATTTATATTGTTTTTATTATGACTTATATGCGCACATGATTTTATTGTCATTTTGTTTTGTTTGTAGAAGTGGAGCCTAAACGGGCTAGAGGTCCTACAAAAATGTTAGATGTAGGGGAAATGGAAGTTGGTGATTTAATAATTGTTAATTTGGACAAATATGGTCGACCCATTGGTGAGGAAGGAACAACTCTAACTCGTTTCATTGGTAGCGTAGCTAGAAGGAACCAATATGCTCCTATCGACTACGAGTCATGGAAAGTCATGCCAAATGAGATCTAATTCCATATTTAAAACAAAAAGATTTTTTTTTATAAGCCAGTCAGAAAGATTGTAAAATGAAAAAACTATTAAGGCAAGAAGATTGACATGGACTTTTCAATTTCAGGCAAGAGGGACACTTGTTGCTTGTTTCAAATATCAAATATAACATAACATATGATTGAAAAAAAATATCTTACCCTACAATGATAAAGCACTCAAGCCAATCAGGGATTCCTCATAAAGCTTCTCAATTTGTGACGATTGAGATGGCGAAACGAAATATATGCTTGGGTCGTCGTGTGAGAAGGAAATAAAACATAGTTAGGGATTAGGGGATGAACAAAGAAAAGAAAGACAAGGACAACGATGGAGAAGAAGGACGAACATGTTACCTTAGGGAAGTCAGAGACAATCATGAGAAATCATGAGAGAGGGACAACAACGGAAGCAAGAAAACAAACACCGTTAGGGATTGGAGAAGAAAATAAAAGCACAACGGCGACGATGGAGATGAGATAGGACAATATTACCTTAGAGTGACAAGAACGACGATGGAGACGTGAACGATGATGAAAAAATCGTGGGCGAGAGAGACGACAATAGTGGTCAATGAACGAAGATGAAGATGAGGGAAGTCATGCCTTATATTTGTATTTGCTTTTTAACTGAGAAGAGTGAAGTCCATCAATGTGTTTTACTTTTATAATAAAATGGTTATTATGAGGAAATGATGAAAAAGTGTGAAATGGAGTTCACGTAAATAAAAAAAACGTATGTATTTTTATTGTAATCAATCGCTGTAAATAGTTGGAACTACTGCAAATTATTAATAGTTAAAACAACTATCAGCGCACTTGCCATAAAAAAAACCAAGCGGATATGATTCTACTCATCTACTGCTAGTAAACAAATTTCTTATAGTGGGTTGTGCTATGTTCCATGTAAAGTACTATCACAAACTACTGAAATATAACATAAATTTTGATCAGTCATTAAAGGAAAAGTAACTTCTTGAGTAGAGATATTAACCATTGTCGACTGAAGAGAGGCATTACAAAATCCCCAAAGGTTTGAGATATATTATAAGGCCTTATAAGTTGAAAAATAAGGATTTTAAGTCCAAGTTGACTCAAAAAATTGGTAGAAAAATTAGCAAAGAACATCTTGAAGGTGCAAATACGAGAAGGGAGCTTGAATTGTGTTTGTTAAAGTTGATAATTTTTGGATAATTTATAAATAAATAAAAAAACTAGTTCGATTTTGGTGACTTACTTGGAGTATAAGTAATCGGATTCAAAGGCAACAAACAATAAAAACATAAATAATTTGATACACAAATTTATCGTGGTTCACTACTAACTTGACTACATCTAGTCCCCTTATTTAAAAGGCTTTATTCTACTAAATTAAATACCTTCAATTACAAAGCACCTGACCCTCTAAGTCAGTATTCCCAAAACAATCTCAGACTTTTGAGAAATTAACCACCTTAATTCTACAAACCAAAATTTTTATTTATTGGGATTTTATAGATTAAATGTGATCAATAATATTTTTTAATATATATAATTTAATTCATTTTTGCTCTTAATTATATTCCGAAAGGAGTATGAGTGAATTAATTTTATTTTACTTTTTTTATCTTTTAACTTATTTTTAAAATTTAAATTGATTTGTTGATTCTTAATTTTACTCTGTAAACTCGTCACTTCTCTTAGAAACACGTAAACGAAAATGGTAAAAGATGTTGTGGCATATGACGTGGTTCTCTTAATAATATTGATTCATAAAAGTCTTCTTCTCCAAAAATTGATGAAGCAAACATGGATAAAAAAGAAGACCAAATTTGAAGGAAGACATGAATGAGTTTATGACTTTGTTAATTTGTAATGGCAGCATTGTGTTGTGACCATTGATGAATGTTATGTAATAATATTGTTGTTATCTACTATAAGATCTATAATATAATTTCAATCAACTCATTACTTACTACGCCAATAGTCCAACTCCACGTCAGAGTGACAAACGAATTTAATACTCTTGAATGTTCAAGTGAAGCTATACTTTTAAACTTCTTTTAACCCCATCGAGATGTCGGGCCACTAGAAAAACAACAAGCACTAAAGTGAGTTGGTTTAATGATTTTTTTAACACAAAGTCGGTCTGAATTAAGTGAATAAATTCAAGTGATCAAACGAATGAAAATGTAATTAAGCCATGAATTATTTATGTGCTATGTCAATATCATCTTGATTTTTGTGTGTTACGCCCTATTTGTCTCCGGTTATGCGATATTTGTATTTTTTTTTTTTTGAGTTTAAATTGATTAGAGTGCAGTAAATAATTTGTGGTGGTTTTAGAGTACCAATTAGTTGAGATGTATTTTTTATAAGTAATGTTTTTTCATTTTAATTATTATTTTAATATTTATTTTAGTCTTTTATATTTTTTTGTCTTTTATTTATTTATTTATTTATTTATTTTTGTCTTTTATTTTTTCCGTAATATTTATTTTAGTTCTTAATAAAAAAAAGTTGTATAGTTTTATAAAAGATTAAAAACTAAAACAATTATTAAATAAAAAATAAAAGATAAATGATCAAAATAAATAAAAATCAAAATTAAAAATTAAAATAAATATTAAATAAAGGATAAATACTCAAAATTATATTTAATCTTTTATTTTATGAGAACTTTTTTTCATATATATCCACGTGAAATAAAAAAAAAACATTAGTTGGCCGTATCCCATTGACCTTCTCAGATGAAAAAATTATTATTAACTATTTTTTATTTTTGAAAACTACTATTTCTCATTTGAAGTTACTCTAAGCCACATCTTTTTATTAAAAAAATTAATTAAAAGTTTTT
>JBBPBS010000417.1:5073510-5147810 GCA_037974835.1 Cicer judaicum
ATTAATTATTATTTTTATCAATTAATATTATATATATATATATATATATATACTAGAATATTCGTATGTGATCAACTATCCAATTTTATTTTGTATATTTGTCGCATCCGATCATTGTTAGAACATGATATGTTAATTTTAAAATATAGTATCTTTTTAATAGAATATATATATATAAATTAATTTATAACACATTTATTTTATTATTTATTATTTTCTTTAAAAAAAATTTGAATGGTCACAAAATTTAAACACATACATAAAAATACATATCATTTATTTGAAAATACCTAAATTATTTAATTAGTTTTTTCTTTCTACGTTTTCTTTGCTTCCGTAAATGTGACTTAATCTGATGAGTTTTATCTTCTTTGAACGTGGAATGACAAATTATAGACTTCGACTCACTCGACACCTCACTCAAGTCTCACCACACTTGCGATATTTGAATTTATGGACACCAAGAGAAACGCCAACATCTAGTATACCACGATGACAAAGGAAAAAACAAATACTCATTCAAATTCAAAATGTTTATATTTATTCGTTGATTTCGACTTTCGAGGAACCCAAATAACAATTAAAAAAATCATTTTCTTCTCTCTCTCTCTTTCTTTTTTCTCAATTAATATTTTGAATTCAGAATCACTAGAGAAAAATAAAAGAAAAACTTCATCATAAGAAGCAAAAAAAAGAGAAATTATTCCTATTTTTAGTCACCCTTTGTTTCTCCCTCTTTTCAGAGTCTGAGAAGCTTTTGTTCCTCTCCCAACACAATCACTTTTCACTCTTGAATGCATTATTATAACTCACGCTTTAAGTAATGGAAACTCGCGTTTTATCTCTTTGATTTTTCAACTACCATTGATCCATGCAAATAACGATTTTTCACCCTTACCTTCAACCTTCAATCGCTTTCAAAAACTTCATTTTCTCAACATAAATCTCAAAAGTGTGCATTCAATTTCGCCGTTTTCGCAATGCAAACGTGAAACTCGAAGTTTGAGGTGGTGAATTTCGAACCGGAAACGCGAATTGCAGGGAAAACAAAAAAGTCACTAATTCCTTTTTTTTTTTGGCGATTCAGAATTCGCCAACGAAAATTCAGAGATTATTCTCGAAGAAATGGTGTCATCAGCTTCGCCATGTTCTCTTACGAGAAGCTCGTTGGAAGAGATGCTTGACTCGCTTCGCCGGAAGGACGACGGTGAAGAGAATAAGAAGGATTCACCGCCGGCGTTGCCATCCCGGCCGGCGTCAAAGGCTCGGCTCCCTCGGGCGAAGAGGTCGCTGCCATATGATTTCAAGGTCAGCAGCGTCGGTGGTGTGGTGAAGAATGGATTTAATGATAATGGGGAAAGTGTGGAAAGTAAGAGGAAGGAAACATGTTTGGAAAATAAGATAAGAGAAAGTAGTTTTGGGAGGAAGAGGGTGAAGAAGGATGTTGTCGAGTCACCTTACGTGGCACCAATTTGTGAATCAGGGATCGTTTCAGAATTGGATGGTGACACTATTTCTTATTTCATCAAAATGGTAACTCTCAACTTGGAAAAGTGAAGAAAAAAATGATTCCTAGTTTGTTTATGATATATATGATGATGATGCATTGAAATGATGGATCAAGCTTTGAACAGTAATCGTTCTTAGTGTGTGCTTGGTTTGAGGGTTGGGAGAGCCAAAAGTGATTATTGACAAGTAAAATTGATTTTGACAGTTTGGATGATATCAATTGAAATTTGATTTTTCCTCTATAATTGATAATTGATTCTAATTTGAAGCTAAAAATTGTACTTTTGACTGACTCCAATTGCCGTTGAAGTTTCTTTAATGTGAATGTATTTAAACATTTGGACATCCAACTTACTTTTAACTAAACTCAATTTGTTTTTGCCGCAAAACCCAATACACACCAGTGTTTTGCTTATTTGCTGTCTCTTACTCAGTTTTTGGCTAATGGTTGTTGGTTATTTTACAAAAAAGTATTTGATTGAAATTTGTTTAGTTTACTTTTGAAATTTAATCTCAGGAGCTAGAGTTTTTGTCTGTGGTTACTGATATTTGTTTGTTAGTGATTGATATAGACTATAGTGTATAGACAAAGGCATTGTTCATGGAATTTGTTTTTCTGTTAAATCTACTTTTGGTTTGTTGGTTGTTTCCTCCAGAAGCTTCATGTTTGGTGTAGGCAACCAAGAGGGCAATGGGAGCTAGGGTTGATAAGATCAACTTCGGGAGAGGAAGCATCTGTTTCACTCTCAAATGGAAATGTAAGTTTCTATGCTTTTTGTGTCTTTGGAAGATACTATGTAATCTTAAGTTTGCAGGTTACACGTTGGTCATGCTATTCAATTGTTACTTTAGGTGCTGAAAGTGGCTAGATCAGAGCTTCTACCAGCTAATCCTGAAATTTTAGAGGGTGTCGATGACCTTATTAAACTCGCTTATTTGAATGAGCCATCGGTTCTTTACAATCTTAGGTTTAGATATTCCCGGGATATGATTTATGTAAGTATGCTCGCTCGCTCTGGCTTTCTCTTTTGCTTAGCTGATCATATATTAATACATATGATCTCATAACCTTATCTTGCTTTTGGTGTGCAGAGCAAAGCAGGGCCCATTTTAATTGCACTCAATCCTTTCAAAGATATCCAGATTAATGGAAATGATTATTTCTCCACTTATAATCAGCGATTTGTTGATAGCCCTGATGTTTACGGCATGATAGAAGCTGCTTATAACCAGATGATGGGAGGTCAGTGGAGACTTTTCCCTCACTTCGTTTGAAATTTTTGTGCTGTAATTGAATTATTATTACATGTTTATAACGGTTTTCTATTTGTCATTTTTGCATCTTGCAGACGAAGTAAATCAGTCCATTATTATAAGGTCAGTACATTGGAATCTCTTTTTCTGCACAATACTTAGATTAGATCTATGTTCCTGAACTTGATGGAGTTGAATTGTCATAGTAGTTATAAAATATAAATTCTAGTGCACTTTGTTGAAAATCACCACTAGAATTTGTTTGCAGTGGTGAGAGTGGATCTGGGAAGACCGAGACAGCTAAAATTGCTATGCAGTATTTAGCTGCTCTTGGTAATGGCAGTTGCGGGAGAGCAAATGATGTTCTTCAGACAAATTGTATACTAGAAGCTTTTGGGAATGCAAAAACATCTGGGAATGACAACTCTAGTAGATTTGTGAGTATTTTTTTTCCAGTATTATGGAACTTATTGCTGCTATTGTTTTATTAAGATTTCTCCAGCTTGAAAGGTTTTCCAACAAGTACTTACATAAATTTGAAATTTTAATCGTACTTTCAATTTTTTAAGGCTATGCATCAGTTTTTGGTTGGTATTTAAAGGCTGAGTGGTTTCATTCATATACATTTTTAATTTGGTGCAGGGAAAGTTTATTGAAATTCTTTTCAGTACCACGGGTAAAATATGCGGGGCTAAAATTCAAACTTGTAAGTTAAAGTTATACATTTTACTACACATGTGCTTATTTTTTATTTTTATTTCTACTATTGTAACTACTGAGTTGACTTGTTTTCATGGCTCTGTTTTTGCCATATTCCAACCCATATGCTAACTCGAACAGATTTATTGGAAAAGGTAATTTGTGATCCCTATTTGAACCAAGTGTCGAACTGTGATGAGTAATGTTTATCTTTTGTCACTTACTTTGAAATATCATGTGTGATTTGAGCAGTCAAGGGTTGTTCAACTGACCAGTGGTGAGAGGTCATATCATGTATTTTATCAACTTTGTGCTGGATCTTCATCTGGTCTTAAAGGTGTGTTTTCTCTGAAATCTAACAACTTTTATGTCTACTCTTTTCTGTCACAATCATTTCTTGTTTCTGACATATTTGTTTCTATATATGGGGTTTATTTAATTGGTTGAAATGGCAATGATCATAGTGTTTACTTTAAAGAGCCAAGTAGCCCATTTATTTGTTTATTCTGACAGTATTGAAGTATTTTGATCCTTATGAAGTTCTCATCTCGGTGTATCTGAATATTTTTTGGGGGTTTTACTTACTATTATTGAAGTTGGCATGCTTAGACAATGAGTATCATCTGGCATTGAATATTGTTGAGTCGCATATTTGATGAGATATGACTTGCAAAGTAGTTTATAAATGAGAGACATCCTTCACCTTACAAACCAACTTTGTAGGATTGAACTAATTTTGTGATGGTACCAGAGTCTATCCAAGATCTATTGACCACACGCTATCAGGACATTCAAATAGAGATATGACCTGAAAAAGTGTTTATAAGTGAGAGACATTAATTCATATAATAATTATAAGGATTAGTATTATAGATTAGGATTTCCGTTAGCAAATCAAATCAATTAACATTTATTCAATGTGCTATTATAAATAGGGACGAGTTTGGTCCGATTAAGAAACTCGTCCCATATGGGTAGTATTGTACTGTTGAGTAAGACCCATTTATTCAATTAACATTTATTCAATGTGCTATTATGTTAACTTTGCAGTGTTTTCTTGACCATAATTGAATTTGTAATATTTTGGCTTATAAAATGTTCTCTTTTCCTATGCAGAGAGACTGAATCTTAGAGCAGCCTGTGACTATAAATATCTAAATCAAAGCAACTGCATGGCAATTGGTGGTATTGATGATGCTAAAAACTTTCATCAGCTGATGGTATATTATTTTTCAACGTGTTCGGTTTATAATAAATTCTCTAACTTTATTTCTGGCCTCTTAAAATCCATGCCATCCTTTTGCATCTGCAATTTTCCCAGAAAGCATTTGATGCTGTTTGGATTTGCAAAGAAGACCAAGAGCTGATATGTAAGATGCTTGCTGCAATACTATGGCTGGGAAATATATCATTCGAAGTTACTGACAGTGAAAATCACGTTGAGGTTGTGGGTGATGAAGGTAAGATATGCACTATATCAATGTCTTTTGGCAGTCTATTTGCACCTTGTGCTGTATTGTGTGGGTCGATTAAGTGTCATTGAATTCTTAAAGCTTACTGGGAGAACATGGATTCTTTGCAATGCCATATATCATACAGAACAAAAACTATTTTATTTGGTATGGTGTAGGAGATGATTTTGAATGGGTTCTGTTTAACTGTGGCTAACGTATTAATTTATGTTTACATGAAATTTTATTCGGAACATGAGAAGAGTAAATATATCTAGTTCTTTTTGCAGCCGTAACCAGTGCAGCGCTGCTGATGGGTTGCAGTTCCCAGGAATTAATGACAGCTTTATCCACCCATAAAATCCAATCTGATAAGGATACTGCTGCCAAAAGTTTGACATTATTGCAGGTGTGTTTATTATTCAATTATTTCAACCGTTCTACTTTTTGTGGCTAGGTTCTTTATTCAGTATTCAGTATGAATATATGTTATTTATTTATTTATTTATCTTTTTCACAATCTCAGGCAATTGAAGCAAGAGATGCAATTGCCAAGTTTATTTATTCAAGGTTGTTTGAATGGCTTGTACAACAAATTAACAAGTCACTTGAAGTGGGTGAAAAACATACCCAGAAATCCATTTGTATCCTTGATATTTATGGGTTTCAGTCATTTCAGGTATGCAATTTGTATTATTATATTCATGCTTCAAATAATGTGGTATATGTTCTAATAATTTCTTGCTTTTCTTTTTCAGAAGAATAAATTTGAACAGTTTTGTATAAATTATGCCAATGAGAGGCTTCAACAACATTTTAATCGGCATCTGTTTAAACTTGAGCAGGAGGTCAGTAACTATGTTAAGTGTTAATTTTAATGTCACTGAATATTTTAATGCTGAGCACCTTTAATTTGAACGATATAATGTGAAAGAGTTCTTTGAATGAATTTCTTAAGAATGCATAAGTGTGATTTCCAAGAAATGTGTTTCCTTGTTTTTAAAGTTTGATATAAACTTTTAGTAGTTTTGTGTCTCTTTAGGAAAGGGCGGATTTGATCAGAATTCCAAAATTATGGGCAAATACTAATAAAAGACAGTGTAATGGCTGTAATACAGTAATACCATAGTCGGTCATGTCAGATCTGTAGTTAAATTAAATCCATGGGGACTAAATAGTGGTATGCTATGTACAGAATACAGTTTAATCAAGAAGGGTATCTTATCAAAGAGTCAGATGTTTGGTATTATTACCGTAGATCTTTAAATTGGCTATTTCTGATCAGAATGAAAAATGAATCCATTGAGAGGAGGTACTATTTTTGCGCATGTATAAGGTTAAAGGTCAATTGCTAAGCATGTGTTTATCAACAGTCTTGATATGCATAACAGCAAATTTGCAATTTACATTTTTTGTCAGGACTGTGAATCAGACGGCATAGATTGTACAGTATTAGATTTTGAGGACAATCAAGAGTGCTTGGATCTATTTGAGAAGGTACTTGGTTTGGTTTTCTAAATGATTTAGAGTTATTCCACTTTCCCTGGAAATTGAGCTGTTATTATAGTTGTAGGTTCATTCATTTCCAGGAATTCTCCCTTTCTATAAAATGGACCATATATTTGTTTTATAAAAACTTGTGTTCATGTCCAATGTTGGCTGCTTCACATTATTCTGTCATTAATGTAGTCATTACATTCTCTGTTGCAAAATGTGCAGAAACCTCTTGGTCTACTCTCTTTGTTGGATGAGGAATCAAATTTAGCTGAGGCTTCTGATTTAACATTTGCAAACAAACTTAGGAATCACCTGAATGCTAATCATTGCTTCAAAGGGGAAGGAGGAAGAGCTTTCAGTGTTCGTCACTATATGGGGGAGGTTAGTTTGTGGCCAGTCTCTAGGGAGTTCTGGAATTTTGTTGTTGCAAACATAGTTTTCAAATTGAGATTCATATCAGGAATCAAATATCTATTTCTCAAATTGTGCATTGAGTCTTATTATGAATGGTATGGTACATGACAGAAAAGAATTTTTTTTTTTTTTAGTAAAAACAAGAGACTTGTGCACAAACATAAGCTGATATATTATATACAAACTTAAAAATAATTCATGTCATAAATAAAAATAAGAAGAAAATTGGCTGGCTACATAAAGTTGAAAAGAAAATGAGTCTGGGTAAAAACAAATTCAGGAGCAATATGATTGTGATTCATGTCTCAAATAGATACACAAAATTCCTATATAGAGTTTCACTTATGTTTTGAATCAAGATATGACTCACATGTATTATAAGACACTGATAATCAAGGTCACAAAATATTCTTTTAACTTTTAAATTCAAATTCAAATTAATATTTATTTTTGTGTTTAAAGTTTGCGTTATTTTTCACAATATTGCATATAGTGTGGACGAGAAAATAACTTCTAAACATGCATGGTACTGATATAGATTACAAAAATGATATTTGACACACAAGTTTGACAACAATTTAAATGTTTAACACAATTCAAATATGTGGTTAATTACGTTTAGTGAACGAATACAAGTAGGTGTCGCAATTCATTAACCATCCACTGAACGTAATAAACCGTGATTTTGAATTTCATTATCTATGAGCAAACGTTTTATTGGTAGTTTTGTCTCGGAGACTTTGGTTTTTCAGAAAGTGTATGATGTGTCAGTAAAATTTTTATTTGAAGTTTGTGATTTATCTAACATATGGCCTCTATCAGGTTTTGTATGATACAAATGGCTTTCTACAAAATAACAGAGATACATTGTCTTCTAATTCCATTCAACTCCTTTCATCATGTAATTGTGAACTGCTGAAGTTGTTCTCTGAAGTGTTTAACCAATCTGAGGAGCATGCAAATTCCACTTTCCATGTTGGCGCACTATACTTACAGAAGCGAGGCACTGGGACAAAGTTTAAGGTAATGTTTTAGCATTTCTTAAGTAGCTTTAGCTTACTTAGGATTTGAAAAGAAATAATTATTTTGGCTTTTCACAAAAGATTAGGACATGATGATGGACAATGAACTCTATCTAAAACATTACATGTACAAAGAAATTATTGAAATAACATAAATCTTACTAGTTTCTTTCTTATAGGATCAATTGTTCAAGTTGATGAATCAGTTGGAGAGCACTACTCCTTACTTTATTCGCTGCATAAAGCCAAATACTAAGAAGCTTCCTGGAATTTATGACAACGAACTTGTCCTACAACAGCTCAGATGCTGTGGAGTTCTAGAAGCTGTTAGAATTTCAAGGGCTGGGTATCCTACTCGAATGAACCATCAAGAGTTTTCCAGAAGGTAGTTGAAATTTGAGAATTTCCCATGGTTTTGGATTATCTTGAATGATAGGTTGATTTCAGTTCCTTTATGTATCTAGGTACAAGTTTTTGCTTCTTGAATCTGATATACCTCGGGATCCGTTGAGCATCTCTGTTGCAGTTTTGCAAAAATTTAATGTCCCTTCTGAAATGTACCAAGTTGGCTACTCAAAACTTTATCTTCGAGCAGGGCAGGTATATATCTATGTTTTCTTTTTAGGGATTGATTTTACTTTGTATTTTTTTTTTTGTTCCCCCCTTCCCCCCTGCATCGTGTAAGTTAAATTTATAATCTCTACATAGTTTTGCATTGGAGATATGTTCAGACCTTGACTTCACTTCTCTTGACTGCACTTCAAATTGCTGTATTTACTTATTGAGTTAGAAGGAAACAAGATGGCTCATACTCCACATGGCTAGACACCACTTGAGGTGCCGTTGAAAGATGATCAACCCCTTTTTTCAATATTTTTGTTTTGAACCATTAATTTTTGCTTGGAAGAATATCCAGTTATATGTTTAATGTTTAATCAGTTATTTCTTGTGATTTGAGTTTATAGTCTCCAGAGTGTTGTTTTTTACTTGGTTATTCTTGTGCTTTGGCTTGTTTTGTAGATTGATGCATTGGAGGATAAGAGAAAACAGTTTTTGCAGGGAACAATTAGGATTCAAAAATGCTTCCGTGGTCATCAAGCCCGCAGTTTTTTCTGTGAACTTCAGAATGGAGTTACAACACTACAATCATGTACTGCCAGTATCAAAATTAGTTGCAATTTTAGCAAAACTATCTACTAATTGTTGGCATTATGAATATTTTTCTTCATTGAAATGCAGATTTCTCAAATAATATCATACAATACAAGTACGATTAATATTGGTTTAAATAGAAATGCCTCCACTGTTTAGCTTCTACATCGAAATTAAATTTGAGGTCCTTATGGATACTCATTAATTAAGAAAATTATATACCTAAACTGTAGGCTCAAATAATAAAATTCTTGTCACAATTGATTGTTCATAACCTTGGTTCTAGTTTGTTTATAATTGCTAATTTGTCACATTGCAGTTATTCGTGGAGAAATTACAAGAAGGAAACATGGTGATTTGAAGAAGTCTTCTATAGCAATTTATTCTAAAAAACTTGAGGAGGTTCATGCAATCATACTACTTCAATCTGGTTAGCATGGTTCTGTTGTGTCATGCTTCAACATAGGTGTTGAAAATGATTTGCTTATTATCTGTTTCCTTTTCATGCAGTAATTCGTGGGTGGCTGGTTCGTAAGGGTTGTAGTCACATCAATAAATTGAGGAAATATCATGAAAATGCAAAACCTAGACGAAAGTCTTGCGTTCAGATGCCAGAGGTGAGGGTATTTTACCATGCACTTGAATCTAGTCATATTTTCTGTGATATAATTTAGACAACTACATGTACTCGATTATTTTTCTGTTGCTGTAAACACAATAAAAACTAGTTTTCCTATTCTTTTCCCTTTTCCTATTCATTCCAGTTCCAAATAATAAATTCGTGTAATTTTCAGTTCATTTCTTACCCTCCATTCCATACTATTTATCTCACAAATGCCTTTGAACATGTGGGATTTGAGATATGATGGGTCATCTTTGTGGTGCTTTAGGCTTTTAGTGAATCAAAACCAAGTTAGAATAAGATTACTATGCAGGTACAAATCACTAGTCATGTTTTTCTGATGTGATCCAACTTGGAGATCACTAAGAATGTGGTTTCTCCTTTAGCCTTTAAACTAAATTTGCGCCCTAAACTAAAATTCAAGAAGAAGAAATGTACGCTCAAAACGTGGCTCCTTGAGAACTAAGGAGAAATTAGTTTAAACTTTTGTAGTAAATCAGAGAATAGAAATGTTATATTCTCATGCATGTAGTAAACAATACGGTTACAGGAAGGAATATATAGAGGAGGTAGGCACTCAACCGTCCTCATCAAAAAAGAAATACAATTAATCAATAACTCTTCATAAACTAGAATAAACAAAAAAGGAAATAAACTAATGAGGAGAGATGGCAACATAATGACCAAATCCCTATTATTCTAGAAAACAAATAATGCTTAATCAACGGTATTAAAGTGGCAGATTTCCACAACTTTCAGTTCAAAAAATTCACACAAGAGTGAAAATAATAATTGAAAAGATGGAAGCCTAAAGATGGGTGATCCAAAATAGTTTAATGCTCATGGTCAAATCACCTGCCTGATGTTCTATTAAACAAAAATACTATACTAAGGGCTTTATCAGGTAGTTAGACGATTACACAACATAATAAATAATTCTTCACAGATATATAAATATTTCCGTCAAACATAATATCTAAATCTCATATGTCATAATACAAATAAAGACTCGTAAAAGGGATTTCCTCTAGGGCTTCCAACAAGTTAGTATAAACTCTTGACAAGAACCAATGGAGGTTCTTCGCAGGAACCTAAGAGGAGACTTGGGTAAAGTCAGACTCAAATTCAGTAAATTTTAGTTTCATTCAAAATTGACTAAAAAGAGTTTTACAAGTTCTATTTAAAAGAGGCGCAAAAAATTGTTAGAAATGCCGCCAAAATGGTGCCACTAAGGCACATCCAACTTACTTAGTAAAGGCTTAAGTAATTGTCAAGTACAAGCTTACTACATGATGTAAGGTATTGAGAGTCCCTCATTGGACAATGATATGGCCTAAGTAGTGTATTTAAATGAGGGATACCTTCACCTTAAAAGTTTGTTTTGTAGGGTTGAGTTAACCCTTGTCTAAATTAAGATGATATTAGAGCCTATCCTAAATCTATTAATGGACCACCTATATTATCCACGCACCAAGCCCAATTATGCCGAGCATGAGGTGTATTGAAAGAAATCAAAGTTCCACATTACCTAGAGATAAGCCTAAATAGTTAACCCTCTATCAAAAGATCCATTGAGCTACCTGATGCATGCTAAAAACTCAAGTCTCACATTACCAAGGGATAAAGCCTAAACAAATCCAATCCTCTATCCTAGATCCATTGGAGACTTGATTTTGGGCCACCCTGGTCACACTCAAATAGTGGTTATAAGTGGATGGAAACTGTCGCCTTACAAGCTGGTTGGAGTAGCCATATTAGACAACTCAGGTCATGTTCTAGATGTCTAGCTCTAGGCATCAGCGCGAGCATGATATGGTGAGAGTCTCACAGTGGTTAATGAATATGGCCTGAATAGTGTTTTAAGTGGGGGACAATCCTCTTCTTACAAGATAATTTTATAGGGTTGAGCTAGTCCAAAACCCAAATTCAAATTTTATGATAAGGTAAAAAAAGTCAAAATTTTAACTAATACAAATCATCAAAACTTTGTATAACCCTTTATTGGGCCACAACATCAATGATAAAAACTTAAAATATTTTGTGCCTAACAAATGAGGCATGTCTCTCTCTATGGCTTCTTGGACCGTTATCTTGCTCCTTGTTATTGGCCTTACCTTCCATATATATATATTTTCATGTCTGTCCTTAGGTCCCCTTTGTAGGTCCTCATACTCTTTGTTGACAATATGACCCCTTTCACAAGTTTTGTAAAATAAATCGTAAATCAAATACTATCGGATCAAGCACTTGATTGGAGAAGATTATGAACAAATTATTAATGACTAGGTGTATCTATTTAAGATTCTCTCATTTGGTATGAATTGTTTGAAATTTGCCAAAAAGTATGTTGTCAATATTTGGTAGTTGATAACTTCATAGATGTTACGGGAGGGAGTAATTGATAGGAGTGAGAAAGGTCATGAAACTATAGATGATAGTTATTGATTGGAGTCTAAGACATGAGACTCCCTTTTCAAATATCCAATTCGGTTTTATGCTTTGGAGGTCAACTATTGGCGATGTACCTTTCTGGAGCATTGATGGAAAGGCGTAAGAAGAAATACAATTATCTAACTATGATTCTTATTGAATTGAAAATGGCCTATAATAGAGAATCTTGTATATGGTGTTGGAGTAAGAAAATTTGTTGTTATCCATGTGATGCCATCAAAGAGTATGTATGATGTGTTTTATAACTACTATGTGAGCTAGATGGTAGTGGTCATTAGAGCTGTCAATTTGACAAACCCACTAATTATTGGTACCAGTTCACATGTTCGAGAGGACAAAAAATTTCATAGTTAAAAAGACCTTAAAAAAGAAAGTTCCCAACACTAAAAAACCTATAAAATTTTGTAGGTTTAGTGAGCCTATACGTCCACTTTTTCAAAAAAAAAATTCGATTTTTTGTTTTTTAAATTTTGATAATTTTTTTTTCTTAAAATTTTTCGATAAAAAATGATTTACAATTTCTTTTCGAAATATTTTAGTTCGAGAAAAAAATATCAATTTTTTTTTAAATTTTTCTCAATTTTTTGAGAAAAAAATGATTTAAAATTTATCTTTGAGATTTTTTTTTTTTTTTTTAATTTTTGTGATATTTTTTCGAGAAAAATAAATTTCGATAATTTTTCAAGAAAAAAATATCAAAATTAAAAAAATATCGGGGGCCTATAATCCCTCTCCCTTAAACCCACAAAAAATAATGAATATAATGGACCGGACTTTAAAAAATATATTTTAATAGGGGGCCTAATAAGAAACTTTTTAAAGAGGGCCTTGGGGTTTTTTTGACAGCTCTAGTGGTCATAGAGGATTTTCTTAAAACTAAACCAAAGGTCATCCTTGAGCAATTCTCCTTTTATCCTAGTTGTGAATATTCATACTCGACGTATCCATGAGTTTGTTCCTCAATGCATGCTTTTTTGCATATGATATTCTTAGAATAAGGATTGGGTCTAACCCATCCCCACAAAACCAACTTATAAGGTGAAGGCTGCCCAAGTTTTATAAACACCACACAGCCCATATCTGTAAACAATGTGGGACTAAACCCACCCCTTCACACCCAACACAACAGTGTTGGAGGCTGCAATGAAGGAAATCCAAATGCCGCAATTAGGCGACTAGGGCGGACCGCAATGAAGGCAGAATTTCCAACAGATATAGTTCTAGTGGAAGTGTCAAGAGAACACATTTGTAAACTAGAGTTATGGGGGGAGTTTTAATATAACTTGCTTGTTTTAATTTTAATTAAAAGTAAACTGTAATATATGAAGTCCGTATTCAACAAGATGCAGCTAGCAATAGCATCAGCTTGGTGGTGAAAATTGGCAGAGTTTATAGCATCTTAAATCTATCCTGCAAAGTTAGTGAGAAAATAGAGGCAGATGTAAACCATAGGTTACAAGATGGTATATTCGATTTAGGTGATATATATTAGCATTCAGATATAATGATACCTTACTAATATAAGCTTTGAGGAAACCAGAGAAAGTTATGCTTTAGTTAGAAGTTATAACTAAGCTTATGTGACATGAAAAGAAAACTCTGTTGCAGTCGGATTTTACTAGTCAACTGCCAGATATCCAAAATGTTCCCTTTGTTTTCATTTTTGTTGTGATTATACAATTATGTAAGCCTCCTAGCGAAAATGATACCAAACACTAATTTACATGATGTATTCCAAAATTAAAATATGTTTCCCCCATCAGCATACTTCAACTTCTTCTGCAATGCATGTAATACTTATCTTTCTTATTTACCTTTTGAAATATTCTTTCTATGGATATAAAATATATATTTTTTTTCATGATATTGTTAAAACTTCCATCCACTCATAATGAAAACCCTTTCTTCTCTTCTTTTTGGTTTTACAGGATTTGTCCAAAGAGATGGTTCAGAACTTGCCTTCAGCTTTAGCAGAACTCCAAAAACGGGTGTACAAGGCTGAAGCAATTGTGGAGCAAAAGGAAGAGGAAAATACTGAATTGTGGGAACAGCTAAAACAATCTGAGAGAAAGAGGATTGAATATGAGTTGAAGATGAAGTCAATGGAGGAGACATGGCAAAAGCAGATGGCATCTTTGCAAGTAAGTTGTCAGTTTAGGCTAGGCCTCGTTTTTTGACATACTCATGAATGTTACTGAAATGGATGCAGTTGATATCAAACAAAAATTTTAATTAGTTTATTTTTACCTTTAGTCTTCATTAACCATTTCCTTCTATCCCCTCCACTTAATAACCAAATACTATTTCTATGCATAATATTAATAATATAGCAATATTAGAAGATTCTTCTAAGAACACAAGAAAGCCAAATTTTACTGCACTTCTATCTCTATTAACTATAGGATAGCTGTCACTAACTGTTTTAGTTAGAGTTTTCATATAGAGTCAGTTACAGTCATAGAGATAGTTACAATCTTTATATAGCCTATGCTCTATACTTATAATACTCATAAATCATAATACAGAAATTGCATTTTCTCAACTTTCTCTTTCTCTTGGCTGCGTACAACAGTAAAATTGTATCACGAGCTCTCTAGTCCTTACCCATGGCTTCTGCATATTAAATTATTTCTCCTCTACATAATATGCCGTTGAACTCATTTGTTCCGGCGACTTGTGCATCAGATTTTGCCAAGAAGTCTATTTCTCTATGACACCGTTCTCTTATTGATTTCAGAGAAGCTTGATGAGCAAAACTTCTTGCTCTACCGCTAGCAAGTAGAACCAATCATCCAACCAATCATCCAATGACACTGTTTAGTTGATTTTGTTGTGTGCCCTTATTTTCCACTGCGATATCTAACCGAGCAAGATTGCGACATTGGTACAGTCAACAGTGCCTGTCTTGATTGGCTGCAACAAGACTAGATAATGATATCTTGGCTCCAATCAACTATTTTCAATGCAAACCCAAGTCCTATATTAGAAAGAGATAAAGTCTGGAAAGAGTTTATAAAAGACACGTTCTCCACTTTACAAATCAATTTTGTAAGGATGAGTTAGGTCCAAGTCAACATTTAAGATGGTATTAGGGCCCACCATATTAACCATGCACCCAGCCGAATAGTGTTGGGGTGAGAGCTTGCGTATATTGGAAAAAACACATATCCCACTTTGAAAAGAGATAAGGTTTTAAAAAAGTTTATGAAGAAGTGCACCCCTCACCTTACAAGTCAATTTTGTAAGGATTTATTAGGCTCATTCCAAAACCTAAGATAAAATTTGAGTTGGGCCCAATTTAGGTAAAAAAAAATGTTTGATATTGAGTTGATTTAAATATAAATTTATCATTTCTAATATGTATTAAGTAAAAATTGTTGTTGATAAATTAATGTGTCAGTTGATTTTTTCTATCACGAGTTTACTTCACTTTTTACTAGACAGGTTTTATGGTTGATTCTAATTGCAATTTCAACACAGATGAGTCTTGTTGCTGCTAGAACGAGCCTTGCTTCAGAGAATAGCACTGTTCAACCTGTACGGCATGATGTTGTGTCGCCTCGCTACTATGACTCTGAAGATGCTTCTTCCATGGGATCTCGAACAACTAGTGGGAGCACACCTATGATGAAGTTATCTAGTAGTCTTTCTGTCTCTGATGTAGGGAGGCATGCTAATGGTACTTTGACGACAGTTAGCAATCTGATGAAGGAATTTGAGCATCGAAGACAGACCTTCAATGATGAAGTTAAAGCTCTAAATGAGATTAAACCAGGGCAGTCCGCCGACACAAATTCTGCTGATGAACTTCGGAAACTTAAACAAAGATTTGAGGGATGGAAGAAACAATACAAGGTTAGATTGCGGGAGGCAAAAGCAAGGTTTTCCGAAACCGAAAAAAGTCGACGAACATGGTGGGGGAAATTTAGCTCAAGGGCATAACACCATTCAATCTTGATACGCCCTCTTTGCTGAAGCACATAAATGTTGAAGAATCAGCACAAAAAAATGGCAAAATGATTGTCGTCATGAACTGTCATTTTGAGGAGTTTCTTCTTGTATCTCACTATGTTGCTTGAATACTTGATAAAAGTGTTATCATTCTGCTACTTGGTGAAGGGAATGAAATTGTATATCTAGCAATTTTGATACATGGTGTTAGTATTATATGTTGTGCATAATTGTAAATTTGTAGCATAGTTGTATCATTGGTCTAGTCTACTTCTGTATATTCTTCTTTCCTTTCAATTGTTTGAGAACCAGTTATGCCTCATGTATATTGTCGCTGAGCTCGAAAATTTTAGAGTAAACTTTCACTTTAGTCCTTACATTTTCACTTGCTTACCTATTTGATTTCTAAATTATAAAATATAGTAAGTAACCCTTAAATTACGTTATTGGCCACCCTTGTCGTAATCTAAAATTATAATTAATTCATCAGTTTAGTTTCTCACTTGTCTAAAAATTATGATTGTCCAGATACTAATTTGATAGATTGACAATAGTTTAGATATTAAATATTATATCTACATAGTTTAAGAATCAAAGTTGGAGAGAGATTGATAGTTTAGTAATCATATTAAAAGTTAACATTTTAATACTCAATTATTGGTATTTTCAATTGAAGGTGAAAAAACTCTAGCGTATAGTTATGAATAATTGAGTTTAGGATCAACCAATCTTGTTACATAAAATGTGCTAAATAACTATGTAATAACTCAATTTTCTTAAGAACTCTGGTTCAATCTAAAACTTGAGATAATGGATGTAATCCAAAAAAAAGATTCGTAAGTAGTTGTTAAACACCGACTTCCTAATGACCTATGCTCCTTCACATTTTATTACTTTTTTTAGCTATCTTTATCCTTAATTTTGAAATAAGGATCTGAGCAATAAGCAATTGAACACCTCTCCTAAAATGGAGCTAGAGAAGCCTTTATGATGATACACATGATCCATATCCGATTATGGCTATACATACCCTTGTTTGAGGGGTGAAGTCTTAGTTAGCGAGATCGTCGTTTCGAATACGCTTCTTCTATTACACTATCTTGAGTCTTAGAAGCGTTTCCCAATCCTTCTTGACTTGAGAAGAACAAGTTTCCCATCGATCTCGTAAGTAAGTAACAATCACAACAATCTCTTCTCACTTGTTCTTCCTTCATTTTCATCGATTCCACATTACACATTTTCAGGGTTTCCTTCCTCAAATTCTTGACAATTATTTTTTCGTTTGTGTTTCTGATTAAGTTATGAGTGATTCTGATATCGTAACGATTTCAATTAATGATAACTAAGATTTGAACTACAAATTTTCAAACCAAAAAAAATTTAGACAAAAACTTGTACTGCAATGCAAGCAAGTTTCTATATGAATATGTTTCCAATTTGACGGTTATTTATTTTTAATTTTATTCATTCATTTTGTAAGTAAGAAGTGGATGCATCAAACTAGGTTCCAGCTACGGTCATGAAGTGAATCTGAAATTAAAATCAAATGTTAGCAAGCCAGAAGGATTGATGAGTGAAAAATTGGGGTTGGCTTTTGAAAACAACGCCAAAGGAAAAATTACTTGCAGTTATCAAGTCGGAAGTTAAAGTTATATGGATAATTTCTTTTTTTTTTGAAAAATCTACAAAAAGCATGATTACATATGAGAACATGATGCAAAAGAAGGATTATAAAGGGCATAAAGAGTTATCATGTAATGAGAAAAACAAAAGTTTGTTGATTAGAAATGTTAGTTTTGGGAAAAGTTGGGGTAGAGAAGCCTCGAGAGTTCAACACTAGGGGAAACCATGTGATCAGAAAAGTGGAAGTGCCTCACTTAATAGTATTACTTTTGGGAAAATCTATGTAACACAGTCACAAGATCCAAAATCTATGTAACACAGTCACAAGATGAGATGGATGAATCTATTGTTGGAATTTCTAAAATATATTTGTAATTTTCTAGTAGCTTTATTAACCTAGTAAAATTAAGTAACTTAACACCTTTCTTAGTCAAGTTGTTGCAATCCTTCGGTTTAATTCAAATCAATGCAAAAATTTATGTTACATGAGTCAAGATTATGTCAAAAATATTTCTGAGTCATTTTTTCTTTTCTTTAGTGTACAAAGTAAATGAAAAAACTTTATTCTGTAAATTATCATCAATCGATATGTTTGATTTGAATGTGCAATTCACTTCATGAATTTCAAAGTATCATGTGATTTGAATGTGCAATTCACTTCAAGGATTTCAAAGTATCATAAAGGAGATTCGGCGGTTAACCCGTTTGCATCCAATATATATAGATTGGTGGGGGCAAATCGAACCTAAAGCTTAGTGTGATACACATGCTTTGGAATTTATTTGTGCAACATTTATTATCATCAATTTCATCTTCTTCTTGTTCAAGATTTGCAGTATACCCCTACAACAAAAAGAGCCAACAATCTTTAGGTTGAATTTTGGTTTTAATTTATTTTTGAACAATGGTTGCTTCATTAAAGAAGATGAACAATAACATATTTTTTACTACGACAAAATATTCAATTTTGATTTTTGCTTTTTTGATTAATTATACTGTCTACAATTGGAAGGAAATGGTTTATGTCTATAACAAAAACATCAAATGATAAGAGAAATCTTAGAAAGATAAATATCATTATCCCTCCAAAACATCAAATGATAAGAGAAATCTTAGAAAGATAAATATCATTATCCCTCCATATTTTATATAGTGTCATACATTCATGCATATTTATAAATCTAACATTAAGTATAATAATATCAGAAGCAGTTCTATCTATTATATGATTTTAGTGAAATTTGAACTTAAGAGATTTTTTTTTAGTGAAATTTAAAATAAGTGCAAATTTTATCAAATTTTATCATTGTTTGGGCTTGAAAAATATGTATCTGGACTCCAAAATTATTCTATACATGTGAAGTGTTCATTCATAGAAAATTATATTGATAAAATACTTGTTGGCATCAAATATTTGGTTTGACCTTTTCAGCATAGGAAATCATGTTAGAAGGTAATATTCACTAATATGCAAAATAGTAATACTATTGGTTAAATAGAGTGGGATTGTCATAAGCATTTTGGAAAGTTTAAATTCTAGTTTTAATTTCTATATATGTTTTATGTTATTTTACGTCAAGACATGAAAATATGGACCAATTTTAAAACTCATGTTCATATGTCTTATTTGTGCATATATTTAACCTAATGTTTTGATGTCTTTTGGTCTTAAACTTGTACCATCTTAATCACCTACCATTCCTCATTGCTAACCATTTTCTGCCATGGTAAAAGATACATAATTATTTTATATGGATATAAGATGTGTTTGATACTCTATATTTACTATATTTATGGATAGTATCTCAATAGTAATATTTTATTATATTAAATTTAATATGTGATATTAGATTCATATATGCATGATTTAGGAATTATTCAAATATGTGAATTTCATAAGTATGAATATATGTTTGGTTTATGATGCACGCTTAGCATATACTCTTAATTTATTTTGATATGAAACTTGTGGATATATGAATTATTATAAATATTAAGTGTGTGTTTTAATTATTTTGTTATTTCATGCTACCAGTTTTTATATTTAGAATGGACGATATCATATTACATGGACATAATTGTATGAAATTAATTGTTTATTTGTCATCTTGATATTAACAATAATTTGGGTATATATTTGGACTTATTGTAAGTTTACAAATGTTAATGAAGAAAAGTAATAGAAAATCTTATTAATTTTTATTTATTGTATAGTTTGTATTATGATACTTATTTAGATTTTACCATAGATAATATTTAAATATGAAATGTAAATTAACAAATAGAATCTATGATCATGTATTAGTTATAATATAACTATGAAAAATTTATTTCTTTAATATAAATTAAATGAATTCTTATTTATTAAGGAGTATATTACTTACATGTTTTGATCCATCTTATGATATTTGATAATGAGAAATTTTTATGATCATGCTTTGTTAGCTTGAGGCAATATATATTTAATGCATTCAATGTATTATGTCTTAGACTTGGATATATTGAAAAGGGAATTAGAATTTTAAATTAGATGCTTATCAAATATAGTAAAAGGTAATATGACATAAAAGTTTGTGTTTTGATAATTGAAATGCTTATTAATTGTATATGATACAATGTGAAGAGATTAAATAACAAAAGTGTCATGGTTTGGTGATAGTTGGTCAACACTATCAAGAATATAAGAGGTGATCGAATGTTTGATGTAAGTCATGACTTATTCTAGACCTGATATAACATATGTTGTTGGAAGATTAAATCGATATATAAGCAATTCAAGTAAAGAACAATGTTATGATATTAATTAAGTATTAAAATATTTAAAATAAACAATTAACTATAGTTTAATCTCTAGCGGATATCATTCAATTTTGGAAGGATATACATATTCTAGTTGGGTAGATCATGTTGAGGATCATGATTCCACAAGTGGGTGAATCTTCGATCTTGGTGGATGTGCTGTTTTTTGAGGTTCAAAGAAACAAACTTGTGTTGCCGACACCACCATGACTGCAAAGTTTATTGTTCTAGATGGAGGTAGTAAAAAGGCTAAATGGCTAAGACATTTATTGTATGAGATACGAATTTGGCCAAAGCCAATGGCACCAGTACCCATATATTGTGATAGTCAATACACTATCAAACGAATATAACCAAGTATATAACAAAAAGTCAATATATATTTGTTTAAGATATAACTATGTAAATAATTTAATGGAGTAATATCTATAGTGTTTGTAAGAACTGAAATGAATCTTTCAAATCCTTTGAGGAAAGGTCTGACAAAGGAAATGGTATTGAAGACATCATTAGGGATGTGAAACAAGCTCATATCTAAATAACCACCAATGGTAGAAACGATCAACTCACACTTGAGTAGCATCAAGTCTTGAGTTCAATGATAAAAATATACTATTAGAGTGATTGAATTACTTGACAATAGATACATTCTATAGGGTAAAAGTACTTGGACTATCAAATAAAAGTGGTAGGATGAGGTCTCGTCTTAATGAGCATATAACATATATTTGTTGGGATGTAAAATTATGGGTGCATTTATGATATAGTCCACCTATATGAGAATGAAATGGGTCGCTTCATAGAGTTCATAGGCTTGACTCTTAAATTCTCATGAAAAGGATATGAGACACAAGGCCTTGTCTAATGTGTCGTCTTAATAATTCGATAAATGGTACCAAGATTTCATGTGAGTTATGCACACTTGTTCTAATGAATGATTGTTTCAAAGCTTGTATATCAATCTATTCGGAGACAAATGAAAATATAAATTACTAAGTAGTGGTTCAAATCGTAAGATACCTTTATTTGAAACTATGAGATTTCTAAATAGATTTAGATATATTTTGAAAATGGTGGGGGATTATGACAAGAATTTCCAACATGTCTGGAATTCTCTAATAGCTATATTAATGTTGCAAAATTAAATAACTTAATGTATCGCTCGGTCAAGTGGTTGCAATGCTTGAGTTTAATTTAAACCAATGTGTCTGTTATGTTACCAAAGGTTACAATCTTTTTCAAAAGTTGTTTTCTTTCACCAATTGGTATGAGTTTCTCTCTGAATAGAGATAATTTAGAGCCTGAAAGAATAAGACAAAAATTCATGTTACATGAGTCAAGATTCTGTCAAAAATATTTATAAGTCATTTCTTTTGTAAATTATCATTGATCGATAGGCTTGATGTAAATGTGCAATTCACTTTAAAGATTCCAAAGTATCCTGAAAGGGATTCATCGATTAACTCGTTTACGTCCAATATATATAGATTGGTGAGAGCGAATCGAATCTAAAACTTAGTGTGATACACATGTTTGGAATTTATTTGTTCAACATTCATTATCATCAATTTCATTTTCTTCTTGTTCAAGATTTGCAGTATACCCCCAACAAAAGGATCCAACAGTATGTTGATAGGACAAAATCATGGGGTCACAAATCATCTTTTGGGAAGTAGAGTGTTGGATCATATACAAACTCTAGTTGTGAACTTATGTCTGTTTCAAAGCTGCAAAGGGATAATATAATTGAAAAGAAAGATGTGGTTACAATAAAGCTTGCAGATAAGAAGTTCTTAAGTCATAATTCAATCGACAAATGTCGATATCCAAAATTTTGAAATTGTATGAGTTAATTATGAAAAAAAAAACTTTCTCAATGTCCTCTTGAATTAAAGATGCACATAATCAATCATGAAGTTATATATGAATGCATCCTACAGACTAATATACTCTAAATGGTAATTAAAGGTCTCTGATGGTAACATTCTCAATGTGGACATTTCTTCTCTCTATTTAAGAAAAACTTGTTCAATACTTGTATGCTATTATTGAAATAGTGGATTAAGTCTTATAATGTACCGTGGCAAAATCTCTCTGTAAGGGGATGACTAGATGTAACAACAATCTATTGGAACTAGTACAAAAATATATGTATTCCCTCTATCTCTCTATTTCTCTTATCTGTGTTCTCTATGATTTAATCTCTTTGTCTCTAAACCTATTTTAATCGCAAGTTGAATGATTTGAGAAAGAAGTATTGGCGGATACAACAAATTCTTAGTGCAAAATAATGGAAACATTATAATGCATGTTAATAATTTAACTAACCAAACTAGGAGAAGTTTTCTTAATACTTCAATGATCCACTATATATGTTCAAATGAGTAGGTAACCCGTTAGAAGAAACGATTAGTAGGGTAACCTCTCATCCAACATCTCAAAATCGGAAGGTGGAATGACAACAAGTCGAAGACCCTGTCAAAACAAATGTTGGAGGATACACTCAAGCATCCTTGGTTAAAATAAAAACCAACAATGCTTAAAAGGGTAGATCAAACATAATCAATCATCTAATCATTATCCTCTAGGAAGAAACAAACATGAGTTTAATATCGGAGTAGGCAAAAAGTTCTTTTTTTTATGGAACAAATATCTTCATCTAATGTGATCCATAGATGATGCATTTGAAATAATTATGAAACAAGATTATCCTCAAGGAAACCTGAATTGCAAGTAAATGACCAAAGCTCTTTCATGAAAGATCTTCTTATGATCCCTCCACTAGAGAAGTATGTATAATAAATGAGTTTAAATAACTCATCATTTGGTCAAACTCATGGGCATATCAGAACCTAAGAAGAATTGTTTTGACAATCCACTAACTATAAGGTTTGAAGTTATTCCTTTGTCTGCTCAAGGAGAAGATCTTTGTTTTTGGTATATAACATGCTTGAAACTTCATTTAAGACTCACATATATGAAAATAAAGTACTAGAAAAGAAAGACTACATATGTTGATTCAGAAGAAAAAAAAAATCAGAACCAAGCTACCTCTACATCCAGTTAAAAGATCATTTGAAAGAAAAGTCTGACAAACTCTAGTAAGACGTAAGGAAATTTTTTCTAATTCATCCTCGTCTATCATCATTAAGGTACTCTATAATTTATTTCATTATTCTATGTGTACTTTTTGTTTTTTCTGATATTTTTTTGTACATGTTTGTGAAGGTGCAAACACGAGAAGAGTAGTTGAATTATGTTTGACTTAGTTGATAATTTTTTATTATTTGATTAAACTGGTTTAGCCTTGATGATTTACTTGGAGTAGAAACAATAACAAAACTGAGGAGTGAATAAATAAAGTGACACAAATAATTTATCTTGGTTCACCACCAACATGGCTACATCCAATCTCTTCACTCATAAGGATTTAATCTACTAATTCAACAACTTGAATTACAAATAGCTTGACAACCCCAGACTTTTGAGGAACACACACACCTTGACTCTACTAGCCAAGTCTTCTCCACATAATCTAACAACCCCAAATTGTTGAAGGCACACTAACACCACTATCAAGTTTGAATACAAAGGTTTGGAATTTGAATCCTTTCTTCTAGAAAATTGATTATAACAATGACTATCACACTCTAAAAATAACTCTTAGAAAATATTTCTCATTCGAAGAAGTGTTTCTCTCTTTGAACTCTAAGATGAATTTGGAATTTTGAGCTTGATTTCTTCTTCTCTTTTTTGATTTTTTAGTGATCTTCTTCTTTAGCATTAAGTATCTATTTATAGATAAAATTAGGGCTTCAATTTAGTCATTATTTAATTCTGAATTGTATCTTAATTCCTAGCTTGGTAAACAATGATCTTATTCAACAATAATTCGGAACAATATGCTTTTTGATAATATCTTCTTTAGCCAATTCTTTATTCCGGAATATAATCTGACCAATTCTTGTAGATTGATTACGTTCAGATCGAGTTTATAAATTCTTTAGATTGATATTGTTCATATTTTGTTCAGTTTGAGTTTGTAAATTCTTCATATTGACACTGTTCATATTTTGTTAGATTGCTTTCGTAAATTCTTCAGATAAAACTTTCTTCCTATTACTTGCTTTGATATGTGCAGAAACATAGTGTTAGACCGGTTCTTGAACTTTCACAAGTAGGAATATGACTAAGTTCGATTCAATATTTTGTTCTTTGTCAAAATTTGAGTTATATCTTTGCAAATAATAAATGTATCTTCTTGTGAATATTTCTTCTTGTCAACAATTCTTAATCATATCTTTTTGTAAATAATTCATATCTTCTTGTGATCAATCTTGATCAAATCTTCTTGTAAATAATTAATATCTTCTTGTAGATAAATTTTGATCAAATCTTTTTCTAAATAATTCACATCTTCTTGTTATAAATATTCATCAAATCTTCTTGTAAATAATTCATATATTCTTGTAGATAAATCTTGATCAAATCTTCTTATGAATAATTCATATCTTATTGTCGATAAGATGTTGATGATATCTTCTTCAAATCTTGATCATATCTTCTTTTCAACTTGGTCAAATCATAATTTATAGAATAATATAGCCATATCTTGAAAAATTTAAAATCATTTTAACATTTGAAAAATTAAGATTTAGGATATTGAGTTATTTGATAACATTTTTATGCATCCATGATTTATAGAATAATATAACGATTGCTTTTGTTTAAAAAATATTAACCATCGATCTTATTGTATCTATTTAGACACATTACTCTAAATTGTATCTGTTGAAACAAATTTTCGGCCACGCTATCAGCCTCTTGCAATAGTTTCTAGGTTCTTCTTCGATTCCTGCTAAGCTTTATATCTTTGATTTATAGTATGGATGTGAACTATTGTATATATTGCTTCTATGAGAGTATGATTTGTTTTTTTGTGCTTTGAAATTATTTCGCTGTGTTGTATTCGTCTATGAGAGTGTTGTTCTTCCATTGGTGTTTCTTGCTAGTTTGTTCAAATAATAGTTTATGTGATGTGTGAACTATTGTATATATTGCTTCTATAACCGTGTGATTTGTTCTTTTGTGTGTTGAAATTGTTTCGTTATGTTGTATTCGTCTATGAGAGTGTTGTTCTTCCATTGGTGTTTTTGTGCTAGTTTGTTGAAAATGTGTCTTCTTGTTTTGTTCATATTTATGGTCATTGTATTTCAAGTTATTATGTTTGATTCCATCCATGAATGGTCTCAGGTCAGGGTTCATTTAGCTTGGACCTCTATATGTTGGTTTATGTTGGACTCATTTAATTTTAAGGGTGTTATCCAATTATCTCATTATTTATACATTCCTTCACAATATATATATATATGAAAAATTTAATAATTCTCCAGAACTTATAAAAATTATAAAATAAATATATTAATTTTTTTTTAAAATAAAATAGATTATAATAAATTGGATAGGTGGAAAATAGCTTGGTTTATTTGTTTCAAAACATGGGACGAATAAGGATTGGTTTATTTATTCCAAAAAAAAAAATTACTTATTTACATCATTATCAAAACTCAGAAGGATGAATAGCAAAAAAGTGGATTCTTTCAATGTTAGATTCTCTCTACAAAGTATTTTAGGAAAAGATAAACTTGAGTTAGCTTTGATTTTCATTGAAGAAAATTTGCAAGTGAAGGGTTCAACTACAAAATTCATTTATGAAAATTTCCTTTCTTCTCCATTTCAAACGTGTTGAATTGAAAATGGAGAGATTGAGTCGCAGGAACATAGATCAGAGAAGAAAGATATGTTATTTGGTTAATTCGCCAAATTTTTTTTTTTGACGATTTGTTCAAATAGAGTATCGATTTGGTGCTTTGTTAAGCAAAAATAACTGGTATTGTATTTGTGTTTTTTTTTTCTCTTCAGATTTTTTGAGATCGATAACTGGTATTCTATTTATGTTTCTACCCTCTTCTTTTCCAAATCTGAACCAACCAAATCCGCATGTGAGCAACCACGACCGAATCTTAAGATCCTACACCTCTCCCCCATCAAAACAGAATAATTATAATTTTATTAAGATTTTTTAGACTTGTTGTACAATGGCCTATGACATAGGAAAAACCCATTAATATAAACACTGAAATAGAAACAAACTACCTTGTTAAGTATTAATAATTATTTCTTTTTCTTTTTTTTGTTACTTTTATCATTTTTTTAATGTTTTATATTGTAGCAGATTTTCTTTCAATAATCAATATAATTTTTTAGTATATTAAAAAAATTAAATTTTAAAGCAGTTTAAAACTGCCAAATTCAATAAAATTCAAAAATGAATAACTCAACAAATTTAAACTCAAGATGTCTACAATGAAAAAGTTGTGGTTGTTTATTTAAGTCAGTGTTTAATCTATTTCTCAAAACAATGTGGCGGTTGCTTAAAAGGACAAAATGTAGAAAAATGGACAAAAAGAAAGTGTGAAAAAAGAAGAAAAATAGACTGAGCGTGGATAGTACACTGTAATATTGTGAAGTGTTTGATTTCATCTTTACCATTTAAATTATTTAATAATATATCTACAACTATAATTAAATTGGTCCAAACGACATATAATAGGTGTAAAGTTTGAGTTGTACTTGTATTTATGTGTTGGTACGTAGTTGCTCTAACCTTGTAGTGTGCAATTGTGCAAATTTTTAATATTTTTGGTGTAAGGCTTGTAGTAATTTTGGTTAATCTTGATTGTATTAAAATGAGTACGGTGCTTTGTCCATTCTAGACCTTTGCTAATAAATTTTTAATTATAAAAAATTTGAGTAATTGATTGATTCTATGAAACATATTTAATTGTGAAGGAGTTATAAGTTCCTGAAACCAAAAAATGGTGAACGTTTAGTCCAAATCAAATATGGATAAAGCCGATTTGACACAGGTGTGTATGTTATTGTGTTTATTATGTTAGATGTTAGATTATGTTAAAAATGATTACTAACTGATTTTTATTTATGGATTGGAAAATCTTTTGTTGTCGGAGGATGAGTTTGAACAAGATGTTGGATATAAAAGTGAAGAACCTATTATAGATGAAGGTATAGAGGAAAGTACAAACAAAGGTGTAGGTGGATGTAGTTTTGACAAGACAACTGTTGTGAATTGTTTGAAAGACATTTCAGCCCTATCTTTCCAAGAATTAACTCTAGAAGATTTAATGAAATACCGTTTTTTAGATGTTGGTGTGGCATTTATATTTTACAATTGGTATGCTAGTTTCCATGGTTTTGCTGTAAGAAAAAGAAAAAGAATGAGAGGCAAAAATGGTGAAATAACACAACAAACATTTGTTTGTTACAGACAAGATCAAAGAGAAGAACAAGCTATTACGTCTACAAGTCGAAAACATGTCCACATTGAAGCAAAAAGTGGATTTTGGTACATGAAATTTTTACACAATGCACATAACCATAAATTGTTGGATGACCAATTTATGGGTATGTTACCGAAACATAGAAAGATGACAAATTATGATATTTGGCGAATGCGCAACATGCGACAAGTTGGGATGAAGACTACCCATATTTTTAGGCTTATTTGCAAGTGAAGCTGGTGGGTTTGAAAGAGTAGGATTTTGTAAGTGAGACATGTACAATGAACAAGAGAGGCAACACCTAACTTCATCAATTGATGCGAAAGCTGCATGTAAATATCTTGATAGCACGCGTGTTAGTGATAAATCTTTGTTTTAGAGTCATAAAGTTGATAATAAATGAAGTCTTTCACATTTATTTAGGGTGATGGTGCAACTTAGAGGGATTATGTGGTTTTTGGCGATGTATTGGCATTTGATGCCTATTATAAAAGGAACAAGTACATGTGTCTATTGGTTGTATTTTCTGTTGTGAACAACCATAACCAAAGCATTGTATTCAGTGGTGTAATTGTATCCAAAGAAATAGAGTCAACATATATTTGGTTGTTAGAACAATTTTTGACTATAATGGGAGGCAAAAGTCCAACATCAATTATTACCGATGGTGATTTAGCTATGAAAAATGCAATAAGAAGGGTTTTTCCTAAGTCTCATCACAAATTATGTGCATGGAACCGTTTAAGAAATGCTTACACTAACGTTGGAAACACTCAGTTTGTGAAGAAATTCAAACAGTGTATGTTCAGTGACTATGATATTTTGGAGTTCCAGCGAAAATGAGATAAAATGGTAATTGATTTTGGACTACAAGACCACAAATGGGTTCGAGAAATGTACGAAAAAAGGCACATGTGGGCCATTGCCCTATATGAGATAAATTGCTTGTTGGATTTAGAACAACTTCTCGATGTGAAGGATTCTAAACATAATTTGGGAGGTACGTTAACTACCAAATAATTTGCTTGAGTTTTGCATCAATTTTTTAGATGTTTAAATTACATGCATTTTACTGACGTTGAGGAAGATTTTGGGTCAGTTCATGGAGAACCTGTTTTAGAAAACTCGTTGCCCCTAATTAAGAGAGTTGTTGGAGAGATATAAACAAGAGAACTATTTCTTTTAGTTCAACCAGTGCTTCGCAGAGCATGCACATGCACTACTATAAATTGTAGGCAAACAATATCTTGTTATATTTATATGTTTGTTAAGTATCCAAAAGAATATGTTCAATGGCAAGTGTTTTTTCTCCTACTATATTGAAATTCAAGTGCTCATGTGAGAGGTTAAAATCTTTAGGTATTGTATGTGAATATTTGGTTGTTGTGTTAGTGTTTATGAACATTGTCACTTTACCAAAAAGTCTTGTGTTAAAGAGATGGACTAAGAATGCAAAAGACTCAATTCATGTTTACACAAGGAAGAACATGTTTTCAAATGAGCTTACTTTGATTAGCCAATTTTTGATTGTCGTTGAACGTAGTAAGAGGATGGTTGTGGTAGCTATTACATGTGGAAAGTTTGAACTCATGCATAGTATTGTTGACTTAATTGAGACACAAACAAAGATATTAGAAGATTCTTGCCTTTACGATGGTTCTGCCTATGTATACAATCGAACATTTTTTGATAAAGAGACACTAAACCCATCTCGTGTTAGAACAAAAGGATTTGGTGCAGTTGAATCATCTACACAAACAAAAAATAAGCGACATGAAAGGAAACCATAAGCTTGTGGCTTATGTAGGGCTGAAAGGCATAATAGAAAATCTTGTACTTGTCAAAGTCAAAACCGTTGTTTCAGTGATACTCAGGTTGAGGCAAATCCCCTTGATAACGAGTAAGGTCATCATGGGAATAGGAGAGATACCAGAGGGTTGCCGAACAATAGGTTAATCACCGATAATAGGACAGATACCAGATTATCAATTGTTGTTCTAATAGTTGCATACGATTTATGGCGTTTATTAACTCCACGAAACAAAACCAAACCCACAAACTACGAAAATTAAAACATGGTAAATCGTCCATGAAGAAATCTAAATCGGTTGTTTTACAAAATACAAATTGAAAAACAAGAAAGAAAAAGCAGAAGTTCATAATAAATTTAAAAACACTTTCTGATGCACAAGATCAACAATTAGTTGCAAGTGCAGAGCATACTTATTTTGCACAACATAAATATGGATTTGGTGCAAATAAAAGCGGAATATAATTAATATATACTAAACAAATATTTACAATGAGAACTTGGTTTTGAAAAACGGAAAAGGAAAATACAAGATTGTGAAAATATAGGAGACACTTAGGAAACTCTTAAGATTTCTAACAAATATTTACTCGCTGTATTCCACTCTGATTTGAGCTGAAGAGGAGCCTTCCTTATATAGGGAAAGGATTCCGCCTGTGCTGCATTATAAAGTGGAGGAAATAATGAGATTCCTTCTACTTTCGGTGCCACGTTTGACTGTTGGTGCAGATGGCAGACAAGTGCCAAACAACTTTTCCTTTTTGCGTTTTGCTTTTCAAAAAGAAATATTCATGTCTTGATTCTTTCTTTTTCTTTTTTTTAAGTCCGGAATCAATTTTGGGCCAGGTTCGTTAATGATATTCTAGTCTATTTTTACACTGATTCGAATTAAAATTTGGGATATGCCTATTACATGATATACAAGTCTTTTTTTTTAATGGGCCAAGATCATTGGGCCTTTGCATTCATTTTATGGGTAATAGGATACCAAAACAATTGTCTTCATTTTCATTATCCAAATTAATGGTGTCTTCTGAAGCGTTGTCTGAGGAATGTATTGATGATTAGGCCTTACTTTTGAGAAGTTGGGCCATGATTTCAAAGTATTCATCCCCGGATTTTGCCGCTGCTAGTTGTGTTTGGGCAAATGATTTTTGGGCCAAGAATTTGGTTGCCATTGGGTCTGGCTTCTTCGTTCCTTGCCTTTGGAGCCATGCTGATACAACTTGTTTTTTGATACTTGGTGGAATAAGAATTTTGTCCACCATCTGACTTTGAATCTTTTGACGAGGATTGTTTGGGTCTCTTTTTGGTTAATGTCAAAATACCAGGCTGATACCCATGGTAGAAAGAATTTTATAGAGAATAACATTAAAGGGTGAAAAGTGCGTTCTCTGTCTGTTGGTTTGTAATGAGTTTTGTATAATTGGAAGCTTTCTTGAACTTCCGTTTTCAAGATATCTGGAATGGAGCCAAAGAATTTCCACCAATGAGCAAACCAGTGAGGGATTTTAGAAGGTTCCATGGTAAGGTTAAAGAAAAATAGCCAAGTATGGCTAAATTTTTTATTTTGAATGAGGAAAACATTGTACCAGGCTTGTTGATAGTCCAAGTAATTTAAAGTCCTACAATGGTTTTTCATATTTTTGAAATCAACTGGGAACTGTTTTGGTGTGTGAAGGTTTGTCTTGAATTGTTACAGATCTTGTACATTCAAGGATAGATTTATAGTAAGGCTGGGGTTTTGACAAATCATATGGTTTGAAATACCAGCTCTCTGGGAAAATCTTTGAGATGACTAATTGAGGATTTCTATTATAGAAATGATTCTCAATTGTCCAAATGTTTTGATAATCTATTTTTACAAAGTATTCGAATTTTGGTTTGAACAAAGTGATCTCAAAATCATTTAAAATAATATTTAAAGTTTCTCCTTGAGAGAGTTTTGAAATTAATTTACAGGATGGTTCCTCTTGTAAAGGTTTTGTGAAGATTCTCCCCTTTCCTGCCCCATAAAAGGAGGCATTTGTATTTGGAGGGATTCAATCTCTTGTTGGAGTTTGTGGAGTTTTGCAACTTTTTGGAGTTGAAGGTTATCTTCAATTGAGTCCTTTATTTCCTAGAAATTGTCAGGACCAGCTATTTGTTGGCTAGCAAGCCATTTTTGAATTTGGTTTTGGGCTTCTTTTTCTTCTACAGCTTCTTTCCAAGACCGAGTAGGTTTAGCAGATGAGATAGGTGTTGGGGTTTCTTGTGGTTGGTCCTTCTGTACCTCAATTCTTTTATATTTTATGGGCATCACTTAAGTCCTATTTTGGAGAAATTCTTTGGTTAGAAAATATGGAATTGAGTTTTAATCTCCTTTAATAAATTCAATTTCACAATAAAAAATGCTAAGGATTACTTGCCATCTGGCAAAAATTTGTTTTGATGCAATGTTTTGAACATCTTTTTGTAAAACTTCTTTTGCAGATTTGCAATCAATTCGAAGTAAAATTTTTTGGTTAAGTAAATTGCTTTGAAATTTTGTAATGCACATGACAATTGACTGAATTTCTTTTTTAATGGTAGAGTAATTCTTTTGGCAATCATTCCAATGTGCATATGTAAACTATACAATGCATTCTTTGTTATTTGTTTTTTGTTTAAGGATACCCTCATATCCTATGTCTGAAGCATCTGTCTCAACAATTTTTTGGGCTGATGGGTCAGCTAAATGTAAACAAGGTATTTCTTTAACTTGTTTTTTGATTATTTGTACTATTTTTGTGTGTTCTTCAGTCCATGCGACGTGATTTTTCTTTAATCTATCGTGAAGAGGTTTTGCTATCCTATTAATGTTTGGAAATAAATCTAATACATAGTTCAAAGATCCTAAAAATCATTGTAATTGTGTTTTGTCAGGAAATTTATCTGCGAAGGATAGGGATCTTTCAATGGGTGTAATAGTGCCCCGAGAGATGTAATGTCCTAGGAAACGGATTTTTTTTTGGAAAAGTGAGACTTTGGATTTTGAAACAACCATTCCATTTTTCTTAGTGATCATTAAAAATGTTCTAAGATGTTTGAAATGTTGTTCAATAGTTTCTGAGAATATTAAGACATCATCAATATAGACAATGCAAAATTTTGAGAATGGATTAAAGATTTCGTTCATAATTCTTTGGAATTCTGAAGGAGCATTCCTTAATCCAAAAGGCATTACCGTCCACTCATATTGACCAAAAGGGACCGTAAAAGCTGTTTTAAATCTTGACAGATTTTTAAACCTTCCTTTTGAGTGAAGCTAACCAATTCCCCATAAGTTAATGGTTATATGGAATTTGGTTTACCCCATAGACTTCTTTGATTTTGTTTCTAACCTTTTCTCCTAAAAGGGTTGGGAGTCCTACAAGGAATTTGTCTTTCCAAAAAGGTTGGTTTGAGTCTTCCCTTAGTATAACTCTGGTTAGGAAAGTGTTTTTATAATATTGGAATTCATAAAGTTTTTTACATCTAAGGTTAGATAGGAGTTCTGCATTTTTATCTTTTAAGTGTGATGGATCACCTATGAAGTGCAAGCTAATTGTACGTATTAGTGTTGCAACTGCATCAGGTATTGGGTTTCCTATTTCGTCGAGGATGGGAACTCCTTCCTCTGTGGTTTGGATTGCGTTCAAGATTTCTAAGTGTTAAGGGGGTGTGAGATGATAATCCCACCATCCTTTGAGTTGGCCTGAGAATCCTGCTATTAGGAGTTCAGCTATGGCTTTGTCGGGTGTATTGGCTTGGGTTTTGTAAGCATTTGATGCCATTATCATTTGTTGGAGGGGACTTAAGATGTTGTATTTGGACATACCATCTATGTTCCATTCGTAGACAGTGTTGGCATTGAATTTGGATTGAGAGAGGACTTTAGGTCTATTTTCAATACCTAAGTCTAGGGCTGTGACCATGGCAAAAGGTTAACCCTTCTGCCATTGAAGTTTACACAAGTTTTGTGGTTCGTGTTCGATTTCACAAACTTGGTCTAAAATCGTAACTGTTTTGTCAAAGGTGTCTTTAGCTACCATTAGTGTGGAGGTAGAGGAATGTTCTATCCTACTAAGTTGTTCATGTAAGGCTTAGGTGAATTCTGATCTGCCTTCGCTAAACAGTTTTTGGCTTGTTTTTGAATTTTGGATCAGTTGTCTCAATCGGAGAAGTAGTGGAATTTTGTTTATTTTCTTGTATCTTAGTTAATTGTTTTGCTATTGTACTAAGATGGACATTTGTAAACGTATTTTGTTGAAGGATATTTCGAATATCTTTTTCAGAACTATCACTTGGGATTTTGAAAGGGGCAGCTTCTACTGGTTTTTCTGGATGCGTTATTATGATTTGTCTTAAAGGTGGGTGTTCAGACTGGATTTTTTGTCCAGTTGCTAAATCCCATTCTGGAGTTTTGTTTCTGGTTGTTCTGGGATTAACAGAACCTAGGTTTTGTTTGAAAGGGTAAGAAATTTGGTTTTGTTTAGCATAAATTTCAAACCATTCAAAGAATAGAATATGGGTCTTGTTTTGTAAAATGAACTTGTAAAATTCATTCTGAATATCTTGTCTTTGTTTTAGAAAGTTTTTGAAGAACCAAGTTCTTTTTTTTGTATTTTTGGAAGCATAAAAATCATTATGGAGAATAGTTTTATCAACTTCAAATTCTTTTTCTATAACATTGAGTTCATTTACAACATTTTCAGTTATAACAGAAAAAGATGGCGAAGTTGGTGGAGAAATGTTTTGTTGCTCCTCATTTGTGTTTTGAGGTGCTGTGTAAATTTGATGAGGTATATTTGTGGAGTAGTCAACATTTTGAAAGGAAGCAGTTGGTATGCTGGAACATAAAAAACATGGTTTTGTAAAGTTTTCTAATTTTTTAGGCAATTAATTGTATGATGGGAATCTATTTGGAGGAACTAGCATCAGAATACCTGGCACTAGAAGTTCTTGAAAAACTTAGTTTTACCCTATCGTCATTGTATTGTATGACTTCTTTAAGATTGTTGTTTGGTTTTGACTGTTGGAGAGACTGTGGTTTAACAGCTGCTTCTAGAATCCATTCTTCGGGAAGATCAATATCTTTCGAGAGGATGGTTCTTGGAATAACAGTGTTTGCCTTAGTCAAATCAGTTTGTAAAAATAGCGTTTCGCCCTTTTTGTTTTCAAAATTTTTTGTTGCCGTAAAGGCTGAAAACATTGCTTTGTAATGAATTCTGTAAATAATACCTACAGGAATAGATCCTTCTATCATTTTGTAATTATGAGTTTTGATTTGTAACATGAGAGAATTTGCGATGTTTGGGTCATTTAACTGTACTTATAATTGAATCTTGAAAGTTCAAAAACCTTTCATCCCGTAGGACACATAGGATTGAAGTGTTTAATCCTTCCCTTGTTAGAGGTTTTATACCAACTTGAACAAGACCTATATGTATGAAATTATAGTTCCTGCTAGCGTGTTTTTTAAGCGTTTTTGAAGAAAGAAGATTTATTATTTCAAAGGGGTTAGAAAGAGTAACATAACGTTCCTCCGTTTTGATAACATAATCGGTTTTTGGATAGAAGAAGTGGAGAAAGAAGAAGTTCTACAAAAGAGATTATCCATATTTCCATGAATTAAAAATTGATGAACAAACTATTCAAAAAATCTTGGCAATACTTTTAGAAACATCTGAAGAAGAAACACCCACAGATTTTGAAATAGGTTCATTGGAAAATGATAAACCTTTGCAGTTTGATGAGTTGGGAACCTCCAACACTCCTAGCGACTCATAATGTAGTTCAAAATCAATTAATGTTTTAACAAAAGATCAAGAACTAATTCTTGATATTATAAAACAGGTCGGAGATACAAAGCTTCAAAATGAAATAATAGGAAAGCTGTTAAATACTTTTGAATCAAAACAAAGTCAGCCTTCCAGATCCTCATCAAAATTGCTTCAGAAAACCACTTATGACTTAAAAAATATCCTAGGAAAAAGAAGAAGATCACAAACCCCTGTCACAATCCAATCACTGCAAGAAGAGATTATAATTGTAAAATATGAATTAAAAATGTTTAAACAAAAATAGGAAATTGATTCAAATATTCTTCAAAATTTTCTTTCCGAATTACAAAATCAAACCTCTTTTGAACCAGAACACGAAGGAAAAGAAGGAGAAAATGAAGATTATTCTAACACAATTGAAAACTAAGAAGAAATCCCAGAAGATTTCTTGTTTGTTATAAGAACAATAACAACAAGAAAGTATTTAATCAAAATCAATTTAGTCTTTTCTGAAGATTTCTGATTTGAAACAATTGCACTTTTTGATACAGGAGCCGACTTAAATTGTTTAAAAAGTAGCATTGTACCAAACATATTTCTGCAAAAATCAAATGAAAAACATGTTGCTATTAACAACTCCAATATGATTATAAAAAATAAAATTAAAGCTTCCATTAAAAATAGAAATGTTTCAATCAAAACTCCTTTTGTTTCTTTAGAGAATATAACTCATAGTGTCATTTTAGGGACTCCTTTCATTAACATGATAACTCCATACTCAGTCAATTATGATAGTATTTCTTGCAAAACAAAAGAAACCAAAATTGTTTTCCCTTTTATTAAAAAACCCAGAACAAAGAATTTAAATCTTTTGAAAGCTTGTTATATTTACAAAACTAAATTAAATTGTTTAATCCAAGGAAAATAAAAACATCTATGTTTTCTACAACAAGATGTTTCATTTCTCAGAACTGAACAACAATTACAAAATAGTTTCATAAAACAAAAAATTTTATAACTCCAAAAAAGAATTGAAAGTGAAATTTGTTCAGATATTCCAAATGCTTTTTGGGAAAGAAAACAACAAATAGAAGATCTACCATATGAAAATGACTTCTCTGATAAACAAATACCAATGAAAGCTAGACCTATTCAAATGAATTATGAACTTGAAACACATTGCAAAGCATAAATCCAAGACCTAGAACAAAAAGGCCTAATAACAAAATCTAGGTTCCCCTAGATTTGTGCAGCCTTCTATGTGAATAAAAATATTGAAATAGAAAGAGGTACACCTAGGTTAGTAATAAACTATAAACCTTTAAACAAAACTTGAAAATGGATTTGATACCCGATTCCAAATAAAAAAGATCTTTTACAAAAATTGCATTCTTCTTCTGTATTCAAAATTCGACATGAAATCAGGATTTTGGAAAATACAAATTGATCCAAAAGATTGATATAAAACAACATTCACAGTTTCTTTTGGTCAATATGAGTGGGCGGTATTGCCATTTGTATAAGATATATGATATGGGGGTATTCTTAACCAAAAAAAAAAAACAAAGAATGCATTGTACAGTTTACATCTGCACACTAGAATGTTTGCCAAAAGAATTACTCTACAATCAAAAAATAAATTCTTTTAATTGTCACGTGCATTATGATATTTCAAAGTGCATTACGAATTGATTGTAAATATGCAAAAGAAGTTTTACAAAAGGATTTTCAAAAAATTGCATCAAAACAAATTTTTTCCAAATTGTTTTAAATCCAAATGATTCTCAAATTACTTTGTTTAAACCAACATTTGAGTATTTTGTAAAAAAAGAATATCAAAACATTTGGACAATCGAGGATCACTTTAATAATAAAAATCCTCAATTGGTCATTTCAAAGATTCTTCCAGAAGGTTGGTTTTTCAAATAATGGGATTTATCAAAACCCCAGCCTTACTATAAATCTATTCTTGAATTTAATAGATCTATAACAATTCAAGACAACCCGAAAGAAGGCCCAGTAGCTTATTCAATTGCAAAAATCCACAAAATAATCCCACCTTCAGAATGGGGATCAAACTTTTACACACCAAAATAATTCCCACTTGATTTCAAAACCACAATAACCCATTGTAAGACTTTCAATTACTAGGACTATCAACAGGCCTGGTACAATGTTTTCCTCATTCAAAACCAGAAATTTAGTCATACTTGGCTATTTTTCTTTAACCTTACCATGGAACCTTCCAAAATCCCTCAATGGTTTGCCCATTGGTAGAAATTTTATGGCTCCATTCCAAATATCTTGAAATCGGAAGTCCAAGATAGCTTCAAACTATACAAAACTCATTACAAACCAACAGACAGAGATATCTTGGTTTGTAATGAGTAGCTAGGAGAGTTGGAGTTCCCAACTCATGAAACTACAAAGGTTTATCATTTTCTGATGAACCTATTTCAGAAACTGTGGGTGTTTCTTCTTCAGATGTTTCTAAAAGTATTGGCTCGATATTTTGAATGATTTTTCATTAATTTTTAATTCATGGAGTTTTTTATTCCTGTTGCAATATCTTGAGATGTGTCCTGTTTGGATACACTTATAACAAGTTATTTGTTTCGAAGTTTGGGATTCGAACTTCTTTTGCAAGGGTTTTTTCTTATAAAAATTAGGTTTTCTTTGATTGTATGAATTTTGAGGTTTAGATTTTTTACAGAATTCATGTTTTCCTGGTTTAGAGAAAGATTTTATGAGAGGTTTTCTAAAAGTTTTTGAACAAGATCCTCCACAACTTTTGAAACATTTGTCATGGGTATCTCAAATATTTTGCAAAAATATCCTAGTTCTTGTCTAGTTCTTTTCATTTCCCATTTTAGATGTTTTTGGAGTTTTAAATCTTGGTAGATTTTCATACCTTCTTTTTGTGTGAAGCTTACCAATTCTCCATAAGTTAACTAATTATATGGGATTTGGTTTGTTCCATAGAGTTCCTTGATTTTGTTTCTAATATTTTCTCCTAGAAGGGTTGGGAGTCCTGCAAGAAACTTTTCCTTCCAGAAAGGTTGGTTTGAGTCTTCCCTAAGGATAACCCTAGTTAGGAAAGTATTTTTGTAATATTCAAATTCAGATAATTTTTTACATCTGAGGTTTGAAAGGAGTTCAACATTCTTATCTTTTAAGTGAGATGGATCACCTATAAAGTGCAGGTTGATTGTGTGAATTAGCGTTTCAATTGCATCAAGTATTGGGTTTCCTATCTCGTCGAGGAAGAGAATACATTCCTTTGTGGTTTGGATTGCATTCAATATTTCTAAGTGTTGAAGATGGTAATCCCACCATCCTTTGAGTTGACTTAAGAATCCTGCTATTAGGAGTTCAGCTATGGCTTTGTCAGGCGTATTGGCTTGGGTTTTGTAAGCATTTGATGCCATTGTCATTTGTTGTAGGAGACTTAGGATGTTGTATTCAGACATACCATCTATGTTCCATTCATAAACAATACTGGCGTTGAATTTAGATTGAGAAAGGACATTAGGTATGTTCTCAATACCTAGGTTTGGTGATGTAACCATGATCAAAGGTTGACCCTTCTGCCATTGGATTTTGCATAGATTTTTCTATTCTTGTTCGGCTTCAAAAAGATGGTCTAAAGTTGTAACTGTTTTTTCAAAGGTATCCTTAGCTACCAATGGTGTAGAGGTAGAAGAATGTTCTATCCTACTAAGTTGGTCATGAAGGCTTGAGTAAATTCTGATTTTCCTTCTCTAAACAGTTTTTTTGCTTGTTTTGGAGATTTGAAATGGTTTAAAAACTGGGTTTTTTAGTTTTGAATCTGTTGTCTCATTTGGGGAGACAGCGGTAATCCGTTGATGTTCTTTTATCTTAGTTAATTGTTTTGCAATTGTGCTAAGAAGAACATTCGTAAAATTATTTTGTTGGAGGATATGTTTAATATCTTTTTCTGAACTATCACTTGGGATATATAAATATATATATATATATATTTCATTAATTTGCAAGAGGAAGTATTTTATGTGTCCTTACTTAATTTCATTTTGTTTGCTGAATATTTAGTGGAGTTGAAAGTGATTATGAATTGGAATTCACCAAGTTAGAGTTGGTTAAATGTAAAATGTAATTGTTATCTCTTTCTTCTATTTGTGTCTGTATTTGTATATTTTTCTTTAAACAAGTTTTGTACTAAATAATTAAGGATTATGTAATGCATATCATGTTCTTCTGTTTGTGTTTGACTAAGTATTTGTGTATTCTTCATGATGCCAATTGTGTATGCTCAAACTAACATGGTTTGTCGAGCCCTTGTTGTTATGTATCTTGGTTGTGCAATTGCATGAACATATATGGTGATATGTCATTTACAACCACTTTTTCAAGCTCTGTTATTTTGACGTGAAAACAATAAGCAATAGTTTATTTTATTAAATATCATCTTATATTAGTAGTATTATTTTCATAAAACATTAGTTATATCTGCTAATTTTTTTAACACGTTCGTCTGTAGGATGAGTTTCAACTTGCCCTTTTTAGAAATAGCAGCAAGGAGAATCTACTTGCAAACAGGGTATATAAATGTCTTATCTAAATGTGAATCGTGGTTTATTTCAAATAAAATTTTATTGTGGATTTTCATTTCCTTATATAGAAAATGTTGAAGAATATGAGAATATAGAAAATGTTGACATGGTACATTATTACTCAATTGTAGAATATTTAGTGGAGTTGAAAGTGATTATCGATTGGAACTCACCAAGTTAGAGTTGGTTAAATATAAAATGTAATTGTTCTTCTGTTTGTGTTTGACTAAGATATGTCAATTGTAGAATATAAAATGTAATTGTTATCTCTTTCTTCTATTTGTGTATATATTTGTATATTTTTATTTGAACAAGTTTTGTATTAAATTAAGGATTATGTAATGACATATCTTGTTCTTCTGTTTGTGTTTGACTAAGTAATTGTATTTTTTGCATGATGCCAATTGTGTCTGTTTAGACTAACATGGTTTGTTGAACCCTTGTTGTTATGTATCTTGGTTGTGCAATTGCATGAACGATTATTTTGACGTGAAAACAATAAGACAACAATATATTTTATTAAATGCCATCATATTTTAGTAGTATTCTTTTTATAAAACATTAGTCATATCTGCTTATTTTTTAAACACGTTTATCTGTAGGATGATTTACAACTTTCCTTTTTTAGAAATAGCAGCAAGCATAATCTACTTGCAAACAGGGTATATAATTTGTCTTATTCAAATGTGAATCGTGGTTTATTTCAAATGAAATTTTATTATGGATTTTCATTTCTTTATAAGTTTTTTGCAAACATCTTTCATTTTAATATACATGATGAATTTGTTTGCTATGTCAAAGGCATATGAAGAGACGAAATTTGAATGTATGAAAATAATTTGGCTTAATTGCAGTTTTGGTTTTGCGATTTTAGTTGAATCGCGAAAGTAGTTCCCCCATTTTATTTCTCCCCAATTTTGGTCCTTCAAATAGAATTTTGGTCTAAAATTTGATGAAATTTCAATTTTTTTTTTTGCGTATATTAAGTCATATTATGTCTCAACATCTCATGGTGCAACAATTGTACATAAAATCTATGATCATAACTGGTGAAGTGCAGCTTTAAAAAATGACATTTCATTAAATTTTGAACCTAAATTTTATTTGGGGGACCAAAACTGGGGAGAAATAAAATGGAGGGACTACTTTCGTGATTCAGCTAAAATAAAGGGACCAAAACTACAATTAAGCCAAATAATTTTGTATTAGAGAAATCCAACATTCATTCATTTCTATGAGATTTTGATTATGTATCTCCATTAGCTATTCGTTCATAATTATGTGTAGATTATTTCGAATTATGGTAGACTAACGGTTAACACTAGGTGAAATATAAATAACAAAATGAGTTTATATGCCAAAGGCATAAAATCAAGTTATATCCAATAGTTACCTAAAACATAATATAATTAGGGTGAAGATACTTAGTTATATAGTCAAAGTCAAATACAAAGAACAAAATAAGCCCATATAGATAAAAGGCTTAGCCAAAAAATAATATAGAAGTTTCCAAATGATTTTGGTTACATAATATACACACAAAATTTCAACAAACCATCCATTCAATAATTAATGAGTTGCCATTTTTTTTGCTTCAACTTCAATAGTGGTCTTCAGCTCATTGTACATTTCAAGTAGCAATCTAGTAGCTACTCTGATGCGATGTTGTTCTCTAGCAACTAGAAAAATAAATAATAAATGGTTTTAATAATTGGATGATGGACTAATTGTTATTAACTAGAATAAATAAGTTTGTAAAATATTGTGAAGGTTTGTTTTTCCAAACCTCTCCTTAAATAATGGGTGTGAAACATTCATTCATATCAATCCATTCGATCAACCAGACAACGCCATTGTCATTTTGCATAAACAAACAACTGCAACAATTAGTTTACTTGTCTTTTTCTATTAAAATGACTATTAACTAAATTTATGAAAATATGATTGACAATAACTATGGCTGCAGATATGTATGCCTCTAGCTTCCTTCACTAGCCACTCACTAAAAGTAACAAAGTGTCCAACAAAAGTGGTTCTGTAAACAGGAGAGCAAACCATTTGTTACAAGGTTTTGCACTACATTTGAATAACAACAACAAAATTTCAATATTATAGCATAATTAATTGAACACAATAATTTGACATGAATATTATAAGCAATGAGGATAACTAACCAAAATAGACACAGTTGCTCTTCTACATGCAACACCCTCCATTCGGCAAAAAGAATCAATGATCATTTCTGTTTTAATAGGAATGTATATTTGTTCATAGTTTAGATTGTACTCCATCAACCAAAAAAAAAATCATTGATTATTTATTTGATAACTCACATATTTTAAATTTGAATATGGATCCATTCAATCGCGGTAGTAACAATCAAGTGATTTTAAAATTGGTAGTCCTAAAAAAACATCGTCCTACACATAGATTTGAAAGTGACTATGATATCAATATCTTGTATGAAATATAAAGTTGGTGAATATTTTATGAACACAAAATGATAACCGCAAATGATGGTGGTAAATACCACACAACTCCTCTATTATAGTTTTTTTGAATTCATGTGGATCTTCTACAAATCAATGGCATGATCTATGTTGTGTTAACAAAAATAAAATACAATTAATTGTTTTCGTAAAAAAATAAATTTATAATAATTCCATTAAAAAATATGTACAAGACCTTATCGTTGATAACCCTTCTTGGAGCAACTGTGTCAAAATCTTACCTATATCCTATAATTCTGTTGGAACTCACCAACGGTTTTCTGTATAGTGGTAAACACATATATGAATTAGCAATGTTTACAATTAAGTTTAACATATAAAACATTAAATTAAAAAAAAAAGTCTAACATACTATTTATCTTTATCATGATGATACACATAAACAATGATTTGTGCTTCAACGAGACCTAGTTGCATCTCAAAAGTGACATCAAAGTTGCATCGTATGCCCTAGAAAAATAACTAATACAAAATGTCAACTCCATAGGAACAAAGAAATAACAATAGAAATTTATAAAATAATAGTTTGAAAATCTAACCTTAGGTAGCACATTAATTTATTTCTTACTACCAATTTCACTACGATTTACTAATTTCTTCCTCTTTCATGTAGAGATGATGTTCATATTTTTTGTTACTCAAATAGAAGGTGAAGGGACATATGGTACTTGGTAGGCATTTTCAACATCCACAACATGTGGTGTTGGAGAGCAGATTGAAATAGTTTGTTAGTTATTTGTTGTAAATCATCGTTTTGCATGAATTTTTCTTGATGACCTTTTAAATCACATTGCATTGTGAAAATCGTTTGTGTTATTCAAACCTGTAGTATTCATCCATTCTTTTAGAAGTCGAGGTTTTGGGAATAATTGACTATTTTGAAAATTTATTTTACTAATGATTTGACACAAATGTTCATAATGTCATCATTTTCGTCCTCAAAAAATGTGAGACCAATGTTAATATTATCAAGTTCACCAACATTGTTCAACTCTCTTCCCCATCATTGTTATTTCATTTGCATTTTCCCTTCCCATCACCATTGTCAGGAAGTTCAACGCTCAACTCTTTAGCACTAGACACAACTTCAACATCTTCACAAGTCTTCTGAACATGATTGGAATTCAAGGTTTTGGTACCAATATGATTTGAACACATTACAACCTCTATCATTTTAGTGAAACAATGAATGAGATCTATTTTGATTGTTGCTCAAAAATCATTTTTTTAGTTCATCAAAATATTTAGCATAATGGTCAACAACAAAATTTTTGAGTTTCTAAAAATATGGTCAAAAGGTTTATTTTAAATATGATATTTTTTATGAGTTATTACAACAATACTTAAAAAAAACATTAAAAAAACATTTGTAGATTAAAACTTTCAACAATGTTGGTTAAAGTAGTATTGGCGGAGGAAAAGAGTTGGTGGAGATCATGAACAATGTTTATTGGTATCATACCATTTGTAATGGAGGTTTCTTTATAGATAAAATTTGACTCGCTACAAATATGACAAAAACACATTAACAACAATGTAAATTATAAGAATAAAAAATAAATATATCTTTTTAGGTAGAGCTTGCAAGTAAAAGAACTTATTGCGTATGCAACTTCATTTTTCTCCATAGTGGATAACCAATATAACTTTTTCTCTAAGTAACATCAATGTTGCAGTGAAATTTTTATTTGTTAAATAGGTATACTTTACTTTCATTTTTCTGTCCACTAGATTGGGAAAATTCTCGAATTTTGTTTTATTTATTAATATATTAATATTATTAGTGTACTAGTGTGAAACTATTTTGTTAGTTTCAACGTGGCTGAAATAGAGATATTATTTATGTGAATATGTAAAGTTGATTTTTGAGATCGGTCACACACTAAGTAATATTTTTTTTATTGTTACAAAAATTAAGATAAAGACATTATTCGTTTCAAATAAATTCTTATACTTTTTATATTAATGTGTTCCTTTATTAAAATAAATATTGCAACAAATAATAAAAATTCATTTTAAAAATTTTATTATAAAAACTAGGTAATATATATCATACTATTCAACTTTTTAGAGTTGAACTTTTCACAGTTCAACTTTTTAGAGTTTATCTTTTTAGTGATATGACTACTCGTTATAGGCATTATTATAGACATCATGCTAATAGTTAATTCCATCATCATACCAATATGAATGATAATTTGAATTAATAAGAAATCAACTTTAAAAATAATTAAATATAATAAATATTTAATAAAACAAATATTCAACTTAATTAACGTTCAAACTATTTAAAAAATAACATAGTTCAACTTTTCAACAGTGATAGTATCTACTCGTTGTAGACATCGTTATAGACATCACACAAACAACTAAGTACACTATAATAATAATAATAATAATAATAATAATAATAATAATAATAATAATAATAATAATAATAATAATAATAATAATAATAATAATTTGAATTAATAAGAAATCAAACTTAAAAATAATTAAACGTAATAAACATTTAATGAAAAAAATAATCCACTAATTAACATAATAATTAATATCTAAACCATTCTCAAAATAGGAGATAATCAACTCCAACCTAATAAACAACATAATTAAAAAGTTTAAAATTAAAGAAACAAATAATAAACTTAATTAACTGAATAATTGACATCTAAACAATTCTCAAAATAGCATATAATCAACTCCAACCTAATAAACAACGTATTTAAAAAGTTTAAACTTAGTGAAATAAATAATCAACATAATTAACAAAATATTTAACATCTAAACCATTCTCAAAATAGCATATACTCATATATTCAACTTCAACCTAGTAAACAATTTAATTAAAAAGTTTAAAATTAATTCTATCATCGTACCATTATGAGTTATCTTTCTTCTTAAAAGTGAACCATCAACCATTTTCAAAGATAATGTTTAATTTATCGGAGACTGGACTAAACCAAATAACTCAAACAAAAACTTAAATTCACAATGAACGAAAAAACTAGAAAAAACAAAGAATTTTTCCTCTTAAGGTAGCACACTGGTTTTTTTCTTACCACCAGTTCCATTATGATTGACTAATTTCTTCCCTTTTGATGATATAGAGCCGATGTTCATTTTTTTTGTTATTTCAATAGAAGGTGAAGGGACATATGGTACTTGGTAAACATTTTCAACAACATGTGGTGTTGGAGATGAGATTGAAATAATTTGCTAGTTATTTGTTGTAAATCATCATTTTGCATGATTTTTTTCTTGAAGACCTTTTAAATCACATTGCATTGTGAAAATCGTTTGTGGTATTCATGTAGTATTCATCCATTCTTTTGGAAGTCGAGATTTTGGAAGTAGTTGACTATTTTGAAATTTTATTTTACTAATATTTTGACACACATTTGTTTATAATATCATCATCTTCTTAAGAAAATGTGAGATCAATGTTAATATTATCAAGTTCTCCAACGTTGTTCAAATCTATTTACCAATCATTTTTATTGCATTTTCATTTTCCCATCACATCACTATGTTAAAGAAGTTCAACGCTCAACTCTTTAGCACTAGCCACAACTTCAACATCTTCACAAGTCTTCTGAAAATGATTGGAATTCATGGTGTTGTTCCTTTCAGCATGGCAGAAATAGAGATATCATTAAGATGATTATGTAGAGTTGACTTTTAAGATTGGTCACACACTAAGTAATATATTTTTTTATTATTAAAAAAATTTAAGATAAAGACATTATTTGTTAAATAAATTCTTTTTTATTTTATAGATTACTTCATCAAAAAAATTCATATATTTTTTAGATTAATATGATTATTTTATTAAAATATTTATTGCAACAAATATTAAAAAAAAATTATTTAAATGTTTTATTTTAAAAACTACGTAATATGTGATAGGTAATAGATAATGATAAAAATCTATATCATACTATTCAACTTTTTAGAGTACAACTTTTCACAGTTCATGTTTTTAGTTATATGACTACTCGTTATAGGCATCACGCTAACTATTAATTTCATCATCGTACCAGTATGAATGATAATTTGAATTAATAAGAAATCAAATAATAATTATTAATTTAAATTAATAATTTGAATTAATAATAAAAATTAAATGTATTAAACATTTAATGAAACAAACATTCAACTTAATTAACAAAATAATTAACATCTAAACCATTTTCAAAACAACATAGTTCTACTTTTGAAGGTTCAAGTTCAATAGTGATAATGACGAGTCGTTAAAGGCATCTTTATAAGCATCACACAAACAATTAAGTACACTACAATAATAATAATTTAAATTAATAAGAAATCAAATATAAAAATAATTAAAAACAAATAATCCACTTGATTAACGTAATAATTAACATCTAAATCATTCTCAAAATAGCAAATAATCAACTTTAACATAATAAACAACGTGATGAACAAATAATAAACTTAATTAACATAATAATAAACATCTAAATAATTCTCAAAATAGCAGATAATCAACTCCAACCTAATAACCAACCTATTTTAAAAGTTTAAATTAATGAAACAAATAATCAACTTAATTAATAGAATAATTAACATTTAAATTATTCTCAAAATAGCAGATAATCATATAATCAACTTCAACCTAATAAATAATTTAATTAAAAAGTTTAAAATTAACTCCATCATCTTACCATTATGAATGACGTTTCTTTCTAAAGTGAACCAACGACCATTTCAAAGATAATGTTAAATTTGTTGGAGATTGGACTAAACCAAATAACTCAAATAAAAATTTAAATTCACATTGAACGACACAACTAGTAAAAACAAAAGAATTTTTCCTCTAACTCTCTCAGCACTCAACTTTTGACTTAATTTGACATTCTTCTTATTTTCTTCTTCTATAACTTCAAAGACACGTGTAATAATTTGTTAATTAGATTGGTTTTTAATAGAAATTTATTAAATAATAGTTTGAAAATCTATTAGGTAGCACGTTGGTTTATTTCTTATCACCAGTTGCACTACGATTGACTAATTTTTTCCACTTTGATGATGTAGAGCCGATGTTCATGTTTTTTATTATTCCAATAGAAGGTGAATGGACATATGGTACTTGGGAAGCATATTCATCATCCACAACAATGTGTGGTGTTGGAGAGGAGATTGAAATAGTTTGTTAGTTATTTGTTGTAAATCATCATTTTCCATGACTTTTTTCTGATGACCTTTTAAATGACATTGCATTGTGAAAATCGTTTGCATTATTCAAACATCTAGTATTCATCCATTTTTTTGGAAGTCGAGGTTTTGGGAGTAATTGACTATTTTAAAAATTTATTTTACTAATGGTTTGACACAAACGTTTGTTCATAATGTCATCATCGTCATCGTCGGAAAATGTAAGATCAATGTTAATATTATCAAGTTCTCTAACATTCTTCAACTCTTTTTCCCCATCATTGTTGTTGCATTTGTGTTTTCCATTCACATCACCATGTTCAGGAAGTTCTAACGCTCAAGTCTTTAGCACTAGCCACAACTTCACCATCTTCACAAGTCTTCTGAACATGATTGGAATTCACGATTTTAGTACCAATATCAGCTGAACACATTACAACCTCTATCATTTTAATGGAACCAAGAATTAGATCTATTTGTGACTGTTGCTCAAAAACCATTTTTTTAGTTCATCAAAATGGTCAACAATAAAATTTTGTAGTTCCTATAAAATATGGTCAAAATGTTTATTTTAAATATGATATTTTTTATGAGTTATTGCATCAATATTTAAAAATTAATTTAAAAAATGATTTGTAGATTAAAACTTACAGCAATGTTGGTTAAAGTAGTGTTGATGGAGGAAGTGAGTTAGTGCAGAACATGAACAGTATTTATTGGTGTCATACCATTTGTGATGGAGGTTTCTTCATCGATAAAATTTTATTTTCTACAAATATGATAATAACACATTAACTGCAATGAAACTTATATGAATAAAAAATAAATATATATTTTTATGTAGAGCTTGCAAGTAAAAGAACTTACTGAGTAACACCAATATAACTTTTTCTTTGGGTTATTTTAATGTTATAGTGAAATTTTGATTTGTTAATAGATACCTTACTTTACTTTTTCCCTTCAGAAGAGTAGGAAAGTTTCTGAATTTTGTTTTACTTTCCAATATATTATTATAATTATTAGTGAAGTGTGAAACTATTTTGTGAGTTTCAGCATGACAGAAATTGAGATATCATTTAAGTGATGAATATGTAAAGTTAACTTTTAAAGTTGGGCACACTGTATATATATATATTATTTAAAAAATAAATTAAGATAAAGACATTATTCGTTAAATAAATTCTTATTTATTTAATAGATTACTCCATCAAATAAATTCCTATACTTTTCATATTACTATGTTCCTTTATTAAAATAAATATTTCTATGAATACTAAAAATTCTTTTAAAAAAATTTATTTTAAAACTAGGTAATATGTGATAGGTAATAGGCAATGATAAAATTTTATATCATACTATTCAACTTTTCAGAGTTCAATTTTTCCAAGTTCAATTTTTTACATTTCTTCTTTTTAGCGATATGACTACTCGTTATAGGTATCATTATAGGCATCACACTAACAGTTAATTACATCAACATACTAGTATGAATGATAATTAATTTGAATTAATAAGAAATCAAATTTAAAAGCAGTTAAAGGTAATAAATATTTAATGAAATAAATATTAAACTTAATCAACGGAATAATTAACATCTTAACCATTTTTCAAATAAGAGAGCTCAACTTTCTAGTAGTGATAGTGACTACTCATTATAAGCATCCTTATAAACATCACACAAACAACTAAGTACACTACAAGAATAATAATTTGAATTAGTAAGAAATCAAATTTAAAAACAATTAAACATAATAAACATTTAATGAAACAAATAATCGACTTAACTAACATAATAATTAACATCTAAACCATTATCAGATAAACCGGTAATCAACTTCATCCCAATAAACAATGTAATTAAAAAGTTTAAAATTAATGAAACAAATAATCAACTTAATTAATAGAATATTAAACATCTAAACCATTTTCAAAATAGCAGGTAAACAACTCCAACCTAATAAATAACGTGTTTAAAAAGTTTTAAATTAATTAAACAATGAATCAATTTACAGAATAATTAACGTCTAAACTATTCTCAAAATAGTAGATAATCATATAATCAACCTCAAATAAAAACCTGACACAACTAGTGAAAACGAAATAATTTTTCCTCTAGCTCTCTCAACATTCAACTATTGATGTAATTTGACATTCTTCTTAATTCTTTTATAACTTCAACGATAAGTGTAGTAATTTGTGAATTAAATTGGTTTTCAATTTCATCAAAATCATCTTCATCCTTAATCGAAATAAACAAATTGCGTGTAACAGGTGTCATGCAATATGTGCATCTTTTCTTGTCACACGAATTAACCTAATTAAATGACATGTATCATGTAGATTGTATCATATAGATTGATAAGTGCAGATCATCCTTGCATAATGTAGATTGATATGTGTATATGAACTAAATTTATTTTACCAATTTTTTTTAATTATTAAAATTGTATTTTTTTTTATAGGCTTGATTATTAAGATTAGAACAGGGTTCCCACAATCATTAAAATGAACCAAATACATAAATTTGGTAGACTAAATTATAATGCAGATGTCTATTATAAAAAAATCGAACGGAATAATTTATAAAAAAATTTACAAAAACAACTACTATAATTATAAACTATATTAAATTTTCGAACCTAAATTCCAACTAAATTTTTATTTTTAAAAATATAAACAAAAATTTGATCTACTACATCTCTCCAATATATTTTAGTAAATTTGATCTAACTTATCATTTTTAGAAAACTTTTACATATTTACCTATACCTATGATTGAATATAGAGAAATAGTTAAATTTTATTTAAAAAAAATTATTTATGTTAAAACAATTGAATAATTATTAATTGTAACAAATTTGTGAAAACCAAATTATATAGGTCTATAGCATAATACGTGTTAATCGATTGTGATGACATGTTATCTGTACAAGCTGTAACACCTCGATTTTCAAAGCGAGGGTGTATTTTTTTTTTTCAAAACAAATTAAAATAAAACGGATAAATAAATAAGGTAACACATTTGGACAAATGTTTAAGTCAATATAATTGATATGCAGCGGAATGGTTCTCTTGAAATATAAATCCAAAGTATTTAAACAACAACAAATGGTACATGGAACCCATTCAAATAAGATGTCATACTGACAATATTAGTAAAGGTACAGTTTTCCAGTTCAAAATAACATAATCCAAAAGAAAGACATCCGCTCCCTCTATGTCATCCTAATCTGATCATTCTACAAAAAACTATAGCTATACACCCTGAGTGATCTCCACGTGCCCCGTAAGATCCTCCTAACATAGCTCCATGTCATGCAGTCCCATCTACATTCCCATCCACAGGGTATAAACCAGAAGGATCGTCCTGTCTCTCATCTGAGGGCAAAGCCCAGATTTCCACAATAGTTGTAAAGAGTCACCAACCGAAATTAACAGTTATCACATAACATTTAAGTTTTTAAATGCACAAATAATCTTTCCACTTAGCAAGCACCTTAAAAGGGTTTCCATATGCTAAACATGCATAAACAAAGTTGAAAATTGAAGTTTTTAACAAAACAGCATTGTTGTATTCGAATACAGCATCTCTGTATTCGAATACAAGGCTGTTTCAGCATTCAGCAACAAAAACAGCATGTCTGTATTCGAATACAACAGTCTGTATTCGACTACACAGCAAGTCAGTAGCAAAACAGCATGTCTGTAGTCGACTACAGCAGTTTGTATTCGACTACACAGTAAGTCAGTGGCAAAAACAGGATGTCTGTATTCGAATACAACTTCCTGTATTCGAATACACAACAGACAACAGCAGAAAAACAGCAAAATTCAGCAAAATTCAGCTTTTTAAAGGGTATCGAAACCAATCAACACTTAACACAAATCCAAACAATCATACTTAACAATTATAGCGCAATCACTACGACATCTTGAGTTTTGAAATGGTTTTGCAATCAATCACACTTACAAACAATTCCAAAACATCCACACTTGGCAATTATAACAAAATCACCACGACAATTTAAGTTTCAAAAAGGTTTTGCAATCAACCACACTTACACGCAATTCCAAAACATAACACTTAGCATTTTCAACACAATCACCACGCGGACAAGATGAACCAACAAATCACATGGAATCATCTTGACGCAACAATCCCCACACAGACAAAATGAACCATCAAATCACAATTTACCAGGCTGTAGTCTCTCACGGACAAACACCTGTGCAGTCTCTCACGGACAAACACCTGTGCAGTCTCTCACGGAAAAACACAATTTACTAGGGTGTAGTCTCTCACGGACAAACACCTGTGCAGTCTCTCACGGACAAACACAATTTACCAGGGTGTAGTCTCTCACGGACAAACACCTGTGCAGTCTCTCACGGACAACCACAATTTACCAAGGTGTAGTCTCTCACGGACAAACACCTGTGCAGTCTCTCACGGACAAACACAATTTACCAAAAACGTAAATCGTAAACATACCACCTATCACGGGTCAGTATTGTTTACCGAGGTACCACCTATCACGGGTCAGCACGATTTACCAAAACAAACATTAAGTAAACAAGACATTAAGAGATTCCCTATTCTTAGTCCTCATTTAACTTAAACGATTTTCACAAACAAACACACATTAAGCCAACAGAAATATTAAGAGATTCCCCATTCTTAATACTCTTTTAACTCCAACGATTTTCAAAACAAACATTAAGTAAACAAGACATTAAGAGATTCCCCATTCTTAATACTCATTTAACTTAAACGATTTTCCAAAACAAACATTAAGTAAACAAGATATTAAGAGATTCCCCATTCTTAATCCTCATTTAACTTAAACGATTTTCACAAACAAACACACATTAAGCAAACAGAAATATTAAGAGATTCTCCATTCTTAATACTCTTTTAACTCCAACGATTTTCAAAACAAACATTAAGTAAACAAGACATTAAGAGATTCCCCATTCCTAATACTCATTTAACTTAATGGTTTTCAAATTCCACACAAAGCAAACTCAAACATATTATCAAATTCAATCCACGATTCACACTAAAACACATCAATTCATTTCTCCACAAAATCCAACCATACACATATTAAATTTCATCAGTATTAATTAAGAACACGTCAAATACGACCAACACAAATCAACACAACCCACCACTCAAACACTACAATTTTCGTTTACTCAAAATCATACATAAATGAGTTTAAATTCATTTTCCATGATACATCCATCAATATAACCAAAACCCAACTCTAAGATTTTTCCCAAAAAGCCTTAGATTCATTTTCCCCAAATTAAAACTTTAACCCTAACCAAATTCCTTTCCACACAACCACAGATAAGTCCCTAAATGCAAACTAAAAGTTTGGAAGGAGCCCTTACCTTCACGTTATCTTTAACGTGCGATTACAGTACCGCGAGCAAATCCGGTGAAATCTCCACTCGCAACGCTGCTTCCAAAGTTGGTCCCCTAGCACCGTAGCGTGGTAGTAAGCAACTTTCCCTTCTATCTCTTCGCGAAACGAAGCTTAGATCTAGATGAAACGGGAAGGTTTGTGTTTGAATCCCTAAAACCGTTTTTCTTCGTTTTCAAATCAAAGAGGAAGTATGAAGCTGAGAAATCCTTGCTTTCTTACCCACCAAGCCTTGGGTTTCTATCCTTGAAGAAAAGAACGAAAAAGGAAGCAAAACTGACGAATGAAGAAAAATGGAGAAATTGGTTCGCGCGGCAGAGAGGAAGAAGATGAAGTTTCCTTTTTCTTTCCTTTCTTTTTCTTTCCTATGTTTTTCCTTTCTTTCTTTTTCCTTTCCTCCTATTTCCCTCCAACCATATATATATATATATATAAATTAATATATTAAATATAATTAACAAATATCTCAAAATATCTAGATATTTGTTAAATTACCATTTCGTCCATAACTTTCCAAACCACTTTTGTTAAAAATATCTTCTCTCGTCATAACTCAATTGACAGATGAAATTTTCAGTAGTTAATGTAATTTTAATCGAACTTCAAAATATCTTTTTGATCATATAAACTCCAAAATATTAATAACTTTGGCTAAAAAGCCTCTGAGTTCAATACCAACAATACATTAATATACATAAAGTACACTTTAAAATTATGGGTCTTATATTACTACCCCCCTAAAATTAGTTTCGTCCTCGAAACTATGCGTCGATAAATAACTCTGGGTGTTGTTCTCTCATCTTGCTCTCCAGTTCCCAAGTCGCATCTCCAGTAATTGGGTTCCAAATCACCTTGACCAACGAAACATCCTTGGTCCTCAATCGCTTAATCTTCCTATCATCAATTCTCACAGGTGGTACCTCGAATGACAAGTTATCCTTTAGCTGGATTGTGTCTGGTTCGATCACATGAGATGGATCTGCAAGATATTTCCTCAACTGTGACACATGAAACACGTCATGAATATTGGACAGTATCGGAGGCAATGCAATCCGATAAGCAAAAGGCCCAATTCGTGCAGTAATCTGATATGGTCCAATGAATTTAGGAGTCAATTTCTTCGATTTCAATGCTCTACCAACTCCAGTAGTGGGTGTGACTCTTAGAAACACATGGTCACCCTGTTCAAATTCTAAGAGTCTGCGACGCTTGTCCGCATAACTCTTCTGACGATCCTGTGAAGTCTTCATTCTCTCCTTGATCTTCCTTACCTTAGCAGTAGTCTGTTGTACCATCTCTGGTCCGACAATCATAGTTTCACCATCCTTATACCAACACAAGGGCGTTTGACACTTGCGCCCATATAAAGCCTCATATGGTGCCATTCCAATACTTGCGTGGAAACTATTGTTGTAGGTGAACTCGATCAACGGAAGTACGTCATCCCAACTTCCTCTATCATCTAATACACAAGCTCTTAACAGATCTTCCACGGACTGATTCGTCCTTTCAGTCTGTCCATCCGTTTGTGGATGGTAAGCTGAACTTAATCGTAGTTTCGTTCCCAACGCTTCATGCAATGCTCCCCAAAAATGTGATGTGAACTTCGGATCACGGTCTGATACAATACTCGATGGTACCCCGTGTAACCTCACAATTTCAGCAATGTAGATCTCTGTTAGCTGATCTACCTTATAGGTGGTCCTAACTGGCAAAAAGTGTGCGGATTTAGTCAGTCGATCAACTATCACCCATATAGAATCATTCTTTCTCCTGGTTTTAGGCAATCCAGTTATGAAATCCATGGAAATGCTGTCCCACTTCCATTCGGGTATATCTAAAGGTTGCAACATCCCAGCAGGTCGCTGATGTTCCACCTTCGCTTTCTAACAAGTTAGACAAGTCGATACATACTTCGCTACATGCCTCTTCATTCCTGGCCACCAATAATTCTGCCTCAAATCCTGATACATCTTTGTTGCTCCAAGATGAATACTCAACTTACTCTTATGAGCCTCTTCTAAAATCGCTTTCCTCATATCTGCAATTCCTGGTACACAAATCCTACCATTACATCGCAAGATATTATCTAATCCAATCTTGAATTCTGTTGTCTTCCCTTGCACTATTAGGTTCCTCTTCTCTTGGATTAAGGCGTCATCTTGAGAATTTGCAATGTCTTCAAGTAGTCCACTCGAAATCTTAATCATCCCGAACTTCAAAATTCCCGGTGCAAACTCTACGTCCAAGTGTAGGTCTCTAAAAGCTTCCCACAACTCTTGTTGTCTAGCCATAATTGTAGAAGACACCGATACACTCCTTCTACTCAACGCGTCAGCCACTACATTGGCCTTCCCAGGGTGGTACTGTAGTGTGAAATCAAAATCCTTGAGAGTTTCCATCCATCGCCTCTGGCGCATGTTCAATTCCTTCTGATCAAACAAATATTTCAAGCTTTTATGGTCACTGTACACTGTGAACGTGCACCCATATAAATAGTGCCTCCAAATCTTCAATGCAAAAACAACCGCAGCAAGCTCCAAATCATGAGTAGGATAGTTTCTCTCATGAATCTTCAATTTCCTTGAGGCATAAGCCACAACTTTCTTGTGCTGCATCAGAACACATCCCACCCCTTGGTGAGATGCATCACAATAAACTTCATAGGGTTCATCTGATTGCGGTAACACCAATACTGATGAGGTCGTCAATTTTCTCTTTAGTAATTGAAAGTTTTCCTCACACTTCTCCGTCCATGCGAACGGTTGATCTTTTCTGGTAAGTTGTGTCAATGGAGTCACAATCTTAGCAAAACCTTCAATAAACCTCCTGTAGTACCCTGCCAGTCCTACAAAACTTCGTACGTCAGTGACAGTCTGAGGCTGTTTCCAAGCAAGAACCGCCTCAATCTTAGCCGGATCTACAGCGATTCCTTCCTTGGTTATCACATGTCCTAAGAAATTCACTTTCTCTAGCCAAAATTCACACTTTGACATATTGGCATACAATTGCTTCTCGCGTAAAATCTCAAGAACTTGACGTAAATGTTCTCCATGCTCTTCTTCAGTTCTTGAATAGATTAATATATCATCAATGAACACCACGACAAATTTATCCAGTAATGGACTAAAGATTCTATTCATGTAGTCCATGAAAATTGCTAGTGCATTGGTAACTCCAAACGGCATCACGAGATATTCATAATGTCTGTAACGGGTTCTGCAAGCAGTTTTTTGAATATCTCCTTCTCTTACTTGAATCTGATGGTAACCCGACTTCAGGTCAATCTTCGAAAATACCGCGGTCCCTCTTAATTGATCCATTAAATCATCAATGCGTGGCAAAGGATAACGATTCTTAATAGTTGCCTCATTAAGCTGTCTATAATCCACACATAACCACGAGCTTCTGTCTTTCTTCTTAACTAGTAAAATAGGAGCTCCCCATGGCGATACACTTGGTCTAATAAATTTCTTCTTCAACAAATCTTCAATTTGGCCTTTGAGCTCATTTAGTTCCAATGGTGACATTCGGTACGGCGCAATCGAAATTGGTCTCGTTCCTGGGTGCAAATCAATGAAAAATTCCACTTCTCTTACCGGTGGCAATCCTGGAATTTCTGTTGGAAATACATCCCGGTACTCATTGACAAGTATCACATCTTCTATGTTCACATTTATCTTTGCCTCCACATTAGCCAGAGACAAAAACTCATGAGTCCCTTCACTTAGTGACACTTGGAGTTTGTTAGCGGCTAAATACTTAACAACTCCTGGTTCGGGGAAAAGAACCAATTTACGAGCACAATCCAAGATCACATAATGATAAGACATCCAATCCATACCGAGAATGACCTCGAGTGATTGTAGAGGTAAACAAATCAAATTAACCAAGAAATCCCTATTCTGAATAGTCATTTGACAATGTAAACATGCAGAATTTACTGTCAAAGTCTTAGCAGGTGTGGAGACAACCAAATCAAAAGATAAAGCAGATACAGATAACTTCAACCGATTCACACAATCCATAGCAATGAAGGAATGGGTTGCCCCCGAATCAAAAAGTGCAGTTAGAGTGTTACCTGCAATCTCACAGTCACGTTGTATCAGATTCCCAGATGGATTCCCATCTTCAGCACTCACGCAATAAATGCGTCCTCTAGCAGTAGGACGAGTAGCCCTAGCTACATTCACAACTGGTTCCACCTTCGGAGCCGTGCAATCCCTTGCCACGTGCCCTGGCTTCCGACAATTGTAGCAAGTGAGAATATTAGAGGTACAAGTACTAGCATAATGTCCCTCTTCCCTACATCGGAAACATCGAAGCACTTATCCCAATTGTCTTCCAAAATTTTGGTTCCCCGAGCGATTCTGGCCACCGTTGTTATTTTGTGGTCGATTATAGGGTTTAGCAACTTGTTTCCCCTTGCTGTTATGATAATTCACCCGACTGGGCCCTCCAGCACTAAAATTCCCTCCTCGGCTAGCCCTCTTATTCTTCATGTCCTCGACTTCCCTGCATTTTTCCACAAGGACTTGGAAACGTTGAATTCCCAAAGGCAAGACAGAATCCTGGATCTCATATTTTAGTCCGTCTTGAAAACGATGACACATGAACGGTTCATCAATTTCTTCACGGAAAAACCTAAAGTGTCTTGATAGGGATTCAAACTTAGCGGCATATTTGCCCACGGTCATGTTTCCCTGATGCAGTTTCAGGAAATCGTCACCCAGTTTAGTCCTGGTGCTCATCGGGAAGTATTTGTCTAAAAACTTCCTTTTGAATGATTCCCAATTCACCTCCTCGTGGGCCGACCTCATCAACAATCTTGTACTCCTCCACCAGTACTCCACATCCCCCTTAAACTTGGGAGGATTGTAACGACGGAAATCTTCCAACCCTCTTGACTCTGCAGCACGGATCTCTCTTTCCCTCTTTTCGAGATCACGTTGAGTCTTAGCAGCAGTCTGAGCAAAAACAGCAGCAGCCATGTTATTCATAGCCTCCGCCATTCGATCATCCCTGTTAGCATTGGCTCTCGGAGCGTCATCCCTTCTTGGTGGTATGGTGTTCCTATAAAACCATCATCAATTAGAATCTTAACACTACTTCATAAAAATTCCAGAGCTAACTTCCCTCCATAATCCACACATAATAATTATTGCGGACCTGACAGCTCAAACCACCTAAACCGACACATGATCAGATGACAACTCCCACCCAACAGGTTGACCTACAATCTATAACCAAAGGCTCCACAACTCCCAAGGAAAACCAAACCAAAGCTCTGATACCACAATGTAACACCTCGATTTTCAAAGAGAGGGTGTATTTTTTTTTTCTAAACAAATTAAAATAAAACGGATAAATAAATAAGGTAACATATTTGGACAAATGTTTAAGTCAATATAATTGATATGCAGCGGAATGGTTCTCTTGAAATATAAATCCAAAGTATTTAAACAACAACAAATGGTACATGGAACCCATTCAAATAAGATGTCATACTGACAATATTAGTAAAGGTACAGTTTTCCAGTTCAAAATAACATAATCCAAAAGAAAGACATCCGCTCCCTCTATGTCATCCTAATCTGATCATTCTACAAAAAACTATAGCTATACACCCTGAGTGATCTCCACGCGCCCCGTAAGATCCTCCTAACATAGCTCCATGTCATGCAGTCCCATCTACATTCCCATCCACAGGGTATAAACCAGAAGGATCGTCCTGTCTCTCATCTGAGGGCAAAGTCCAGATTTCCACAATAGGGTTAAAGAGTCACCAACCGAAATTAACAGTTATCACATAACATTTAAGTTTTTAAATGCACAAATAATCTTTCTACTTAGCATGCACCTTAAAAGGGTTTCCATATGCTAAACATGCATAAACAAAGTTGAAAATTGAAGTTTTTAACAAAACAGCATTGTTGTATTCGAATACAGCATCTCTGTATTCGAATACAAGGCTGTTTCAGCATTCAGCAACAAAAACAGCATGTCTGTATTCGAATACAACAGTCTGTATTCGACTACACAACAAGTCAGTAGCAAAACAGCATGTCTATAGTCGACTACAGCAGTTTGTATTCGACTACACAGTAAGTCAGTGGCAAAAACAGGATGTATGTATTCGAATACAGCTTCCTGTATTCGAATACACAACAGACATCAGAAGAAAAATAGCAAAATTCAGCTTTTTATAGCGCAATCACTACGACATCTTGAGTTTTGAAATGGTTTTGCAATCAATCACACTTACAAACAATTCCAAAACATCCACACTTGGCAATTATAACAAAATCACCACGACAATTTAAGTTTCAAAAAGGTTTTGCAATCAACCACACTTACACGCAATTCCAAAACATAACACTTAGCATTTTCAACACAATCACCACGCGGACAAGATAAACTAGCAAATCACATGGAATCATCTTACCTTCACGTTAACTTTAACGTGCGATTACAGTACCGCGAGCAAATCCGGTGAAATCTCCACTCGCAACGCCGCTTCCAAAGTTGGTCCCCTAGCACCGTAGCATGGTAGTGAGCAACTTTCCCTTCTATCTCTTCACGAAACGAAGCTTAGATCTAGATGAAACGGGAAGGTTTTTGTTTGAATCCCTAAAACCGTTTTTCTTCGTTTTCAAATCAAAGAGGAAGTATGAAGCTGAGAAATCCTTGCTTTCTTTCCCACCAAGCCTTGGGTTTCTATCCTTGAAGAAAAGAACGAAAAAGGAAGCAAAACTGACGAATGAAGAAAAATGGAGAAATTGGTTCGCGCGGCAGAGAGGAAGAAGATGAAGTTTCCTTTTTCTTTCCTTTCTTTTTCTTTCCTATGTTTTTCCTTTCTTTCTTTTTCCTTTCCTTCTATTTCCCTCCAACCATATATATATATATATATAAATTAATATATTAAATATAATTAACAAATATCTCAAAATATCTAGATATTTGTTAAATTACCATTTCGTCCATAACTTTCCAAACCACTTTTGTTAAAAATATCTTCTCTCGTCGTAACTCAATTGACAGATGAAATTTTCAGCAGTTAATGTAATTTTAATCGAACTTCAAAATATCTTTTTGATCATATAAACTCCAAAATATTAATAACTTTGGCTAAAAAGCCTCCGAGTTCAATACCAACAATACATTAATATACATAAAGTACACTTTAAAATTATGGGTCTTACACAAGCTATCTTGTTACATGAATTCGCCTAACCAAAAGGTATGCATCATATAAATTGATATGCATCTTGTTGGTATGCATCTTGTTATAAATTAACTTAATCAAATGGTATGCATCATGGAGATCCAACAACACATTAGGAATACTAATCTCGACGATCCAACAATTCATTATCACCTAATTACACTAACTATAATTTAGGAATCTTAATCTTGATGATCCAGCAGTAAACTATTACCTAACTAGACTAAGTACAACTTGGGAATCATAATTTCGACGATCCAACGACACTATCTCACATAATTAGATCAAATACGACTTAAGAATCTTAATTTCAACTATTTAATCGTAATTTCTTTGTTTTATGGAACAACTGTGACTTAGGAATACTAAGTTCAACTACCCAACACTTAATTCTAATTACACAGACCAACTACAACTTACAAATCTTAATTTCAAACATCCAATAGTTCAATCTAATCTAATTAAAGTAACTATGATTTTGGTAGCCTAATTTCAATTATTCAACACACCTATCTAACCTAAATAGGCTAACTATGACTTAAAAAGTTTTAAATTGAACTAACTGACATCCAATTCCAACCTAAATAGAATACCTACAACTAACAAATCATAATTATAACGATCCAACAATTTAATCTAACATAATTAGACTAACTAAGACTTTAAAATTCTAATTTTAACGATCCAATCATACATTCTAACCTAAATTCACTAACCACAACTTACGAATCTTGATTTCAGTGATCCAATAGTTCAATCTACCTAAATACACTAACTGCGACTTATAATTTCTAATTTATGCGATTCAAGCATCAATTCTAACCTAAATAAACCAACTACAACTCATGAATCTTAATATCAAATATTCAACCGTTCAATCTAAACTAAATAGACTAACTATGATTTAAAAACTTAATTTCAATAATACAATCGTACCTTCTAACTTAAATAGACTTACTATAACTTACGAATCAAAATATCGAATATCCAATCATACAATCTAACCTAAATATATTAACTACAACCTAAGAATTCTAGTTTCGACGATGCAACAAATTTTTTTAATTGTCCTTTCAATTATTATTTTGTATACTAATTTTAAAATATCACTACAACATTTTTGACTTTAGGCCACAGATCACCCAACTACGGCTGAAAAACCGTGGCAGAAAATAAAAATAGACAACGATTTTTTAAGTGTTGCTTATAATTTACTTATAAAGTACACTTTGTGGACTTCAAATGAAAAACCGTTGCTTATTTTTTTTCTAACAACAATTTGGCTACAGTTATAAAAGTGTTGATATTTTAAACCACATAAAAAAACCGTTGCTTCTTAAATTTAATAACAACACATTTTAAGATGTGGTGTAAAGTATAAAAAGTATAACCATAAGTGATCCCAAATAATAAACGACAACATTAATAAAATTTTAATTATTTTTTTATTATTAACTGCGGTTTAAAGTTTTATTTTAATAAATATTCTAAATATAGTCTAACAGTTCCTTTTATCCTTCTTTACCCTAATTTTACTTTCTCTCTTTCACTCTCCCCCGTTCACATTCCCTCCATTCACATTCCCTTTCACTCTCCCCATTCACATTCCCTTTCACTTTAGATCAAAGCATGGGGCTGATGCGATTAAAAGGCTAGGCTAGCAAAGAGACTGGAAAGCCGGGAAAGCATGAACTCCGATGCCCTTACTACGAAAGACGGAGAAGGAGGCTGTTCTCAGGATAAATGCCAAACCCTTATGAAGGTATCCGACTTTTTCCAATTCAGCCCTTGTGACTTCATCAGTCTACCAATAGCAGCATGCCAGTACTTTGCCCTAACTACGAAGCTTGAGTCCTGTCTTCGCCTGTGAACGCAACAGGACGCGGTCGTCTAACTCTACTTCTGCAGCGAGTCTCATTGCAGCTTTCTCCTGCAGTAGTCATGACGGTTCGCCACACCAGACATCACATCCCCTTGAAGTTAAGTTCCACTTCAATTGCCACAAGAGAGCATCATGGCATTTCTTCCATATGAGTGGTAACAACACTCTAACTCGGTCTACCACGCTAAGTGTCCCAATGACACATCGACCTCTACCATATAGCATTCTTGCACATGCATAGGTAATAGTGAGATCCTGGGCACCATCCTTTTCAGCCCTTTCCTTTGTCTCACAATACCCTCTTGGCAACGTCTTATTGTTCACAACACATTGTAACAACATCAAGTATGTATTCAGTATCTCTCTCTCAATTTTCCATTGATTTCCATCGATTGTGTTTTTTTATTTTATTTCGCAAATCAATAAATTATATTTATGAATGATGGTCAAGGAGGAATGGAATTGGTGGTTCCTAAATCCGTTTTGAAGAATCAAAAAAGGAACGAAGAATATACTTTGCCCAAAAAAACAAGAACTTGAATCACCGATGAAGGAGATGTCTGAAGCAAACTCAGTTGGAGTAGTACTAAATAATTGGCAAAAGAAATACAATTAACAGGTTTTGCATTTTCAAATATATATAATTCAATCAAATAAATTATTTGTATATTTATTTAATTTTTGTTCACCAACATAAATTGATTAGGTTGAAGTGTGAAGCTAAACTTAAGGATGGGTTTTATGTTGTCCCTGAAGCTAAGATCTTGTTCATTATCAAGGTCAGAGGGTAATTTATCTTCTTATTATTGTTTTTGTTATTATTTTTTGGTTCTTTGTTACTGTTGTTTTTTATTTATGTGATCTTTCTTGGTTTTAGTTTTGTTGTTGATGGATTTTGATTAGTAATATTCATTTTTGATCGAGGAATTTGTCCTGAGCTGTTTGGATTCCATTTATGATTGCTTATAATTGTAGATGTATTGTATCTTTGCATTTGTTCACAGTGAATTCTTATGCAACTTATTATGAGAATGTCAAGGTTTCACAAGCAGATGCTAAATTTGATTTTTGTAGGATTATTATATGTTTGCCATTATTAAAATCTTGCTCAAATGAAGTTTATGTTGTTTCATAGACTTTGTGTTGCATTCATTGTACAAGTTTGAAAAGCCTAAGGTGTGTCTACTTATGATGTAGATTCATATGTGTAATTATGAAACTAAGCTTCACATTGCATTTATGGTTTATGATGTTTCCATTTCATTTTCTATAATAGGTAAAGTTAAGCTTTGTTAGCTTCTGGTTGGTTCTCTGATCCTCATTCTTGTATGAAGATTGTAGTTTTGTAAGGACATGGTGATAACTTAAGTGTTCAACTATTCATAAATAATAACATGTATTCAAATTGTAAAATCAAAGTTCATTACATGTTATCAAGGTCAGGTGTGAGAAGATAATTAGAGGTATTGGAATAATGAATGAAGATATGAATGGAATCAAAGAGCCAATTAGCAAGCAAAACAAGGCATCAACTACTAAAACAGTTAGTTTCTCAAGGCTACACGGTTAGACAAACACATTACAAGAGACAATCAACCTTCGATTAAGATTGCAACTCAAGGAATCAATATATATGAGTTATCAAATTTGAAGCAATTGGTCAAACAAGTACAACTACAATTCAAGTTATCGAATTTTACACAATTCAAAAAAGAAGTTTGATATTGTCAAGAAAGTCTCAAATGAAACATCAATGTTGGTTATAATATTTTGATAAGACAATTATTTTTCCTTATTATCATATATTTTTTATTAATATTTGATTATGTTTAACTCTTGTGTATTTTATCCAATGACTTATTTAAATTTCAATAATTTGAAAAAAATATTTCGAAAATTGTGGCCTAAACATATAGGCAATATTTGAAAAAGTTTGTTAAAAGTGCTAGCAACACATATAAATTTATTGCCTTGGACCAAAAAGTGTTGCCTATAAAAATCTATTGCTTTTTGGCAACGGTTGAAAAACATGGCCTTATATTTGATAGGCAACATTTATGAAATGTGGCCAAAATCAATCTTTAAAACCGTGGCTGGAAACATTCAGAAAAACCGTTGCCTCTTTAAGCGTCTTTAGCAACGGTTTTTTTGAATTCGTGGGAAAAAGTACAAAACAGTGGTCTTAGATAATAGGCAACGCCCACCTAGACCACACTTTGTAAATCGTTGCCAAATTGTTGCCTAAACTTTAGACAACAATTTTTTTAGTTTACGCCACACTTTTTAATTGTTGTCTAAACTCAAAAATGTTGTAGTGTATTAATTTTACTTTACCTAGTGGAAATAATACAATTAATTAATAAAGATAAACATAATTTAATAAAATAATGTTTTTTAAATAATAATTGAATTTTTATTAAATATACAAAAACGACACATATTTTAAAACAATTATTTTTTTGTTGAATAAAAAACCAATGCTTTGAACCTTAAAAATAAAAAATAAAAATAAAATAAAAAATAAATTGGAGAAATGGCGTTTGCAGCTTAATAAACACACCTTATATTATAAGGATGTGTAATGTTTTTGGTCAATATTGAACAAAATCTAGTCCAATTTTGGGCCTTCTTAATTTTGATCCATTATTCTTTTCAACAAAACTAATAGTTAATAATACAATTTTTCTATACCTCCACAACAGGTAACCCATTTGCAGTCCATTATTTGATGGCTGCAATAAGATTGGCCAAAATGGACCAATTTTTTCATAGGTTCATTCTATACAAACCCCTCATGTCATATTAGCTTGTTTCATTTGTAACATCTATAGAATTTCATCTTCCCTTTCTTTGTGTAAATGTTCCAATAATTGTCTAACCTTATGATCTCATTGATTGCTCCTATTAACTTCATATTTTTAATAATTATAATTGGTATTATGAAATCAATAAAACTCTATTAAAAATGATAATGATATTAATGAGTGTGAATTGAAAAATAAAAAAGTCTCACATTAGAGACATTATACAAACTAGTAGTGTTTACAAGGTAAATGTATGACAATTAAAGTGTGTCTAAAAAGTACTGCAATTTTGTAAAAAGTAAGAACACATGCAACCGAAATTTGAGACTTTTCTCTCTAATGAACCCTTTGGAGATTATAAGTTTTTGGTTGGTTGTACTAGTAGGTATTTTTTATTATAATTTTTTGGTTGGTTGTACTATAGTAGATATTTGTCATTGTTATTTAACTTGTTTTGGCTTGATTAGAAATAATATTAACAAGCTGGTTGACATTTTGATCGATTCATCCATTATGAAGCATGGAGTAAGGTGTGGAAATCTAGCCATATTTTATTGACTTTTTTAAGATTACTCGTCTCGAGTAAAACCTGGTCCTGATGAAATCTGAAGACGACGAAGCGATCCCATCATAGTGAAAGAGACAGTTGATGAAGATGATTATCATGGATTACATGTTATGGTATATCGGTGCGTTCTTGGATACAAACACTACAGAGAAATAACCAAGACAAATAACCATGTCTCACTGAATCAACAATGCAAGTTTAAATTAACGAACATGTCTATTCAATCTTCATGGTTGAAGACTGGCACGGACTATTGAAAAGCATAATTCCAAAATTCATTGAGTCAGATGAAGACGTCCTTGAAATGGTACTAGAAACTGACGATGAAGATGAATGAAGGTGGGTGATTGGAGATGATTGAATGGAGGTAGATGGTATATGATTTTCATGGAAAAGACAAGAAAATCAAGGTGGCAAGGGCCCACCAATGGAAATCATTGATGAAAAACTTTTAAAAAAGTTATACCATCCAATAAAATAGAAAACATCAGTGTATCATTGATGAAAAAGTTTCACTAAAGTTTCATGGTACTATGAATTTTGATCAATAATTTTCTTTAATTAGTCTATGTATATATTAGCATTGCATCTATTAAAATTGATTAAATTAAATTTTTTTATATATAATATAATATGTCATTCAATTATTGGTGATTTGATTTTGATAATATCAAAATATATTAATTTTTCAATGTAAATGTCTCTAGAATATTAATGTCTAAACGATGTGAGAGTTCAATACGTGAAGAAGCACGTGATGTTCAAAATATTGACGCTAACGTAGAGCAAAAGGCACGTGTAGGTGTGGAGGTAATAAATGAAGCACTTGAGGGAGGTCGAAAATCGTATCTTCACTAAAAAATTTGGTAATGAAATTGTTTTCTCCAAAAATTTGGTACACAAATTAACACTATTGGAAATGAGATGAGGTGGTACGTATCCCGTAGGTATCGGGTTTGACTATCACAAAAGGCAAAAGCTTGTTATTTTCAACGAAAAGGTCGTGACTAACAATGTCGATAACGGTAAAGATTGGACTATTACAGCTCTCATATTAGATTGTATAGGAGGATGGATTCGAGAATGTTCCACAATATTTTTTGTTCATTTGATCTTCACTAGCAAAACAAACATGACCTGGAAATTTCGTTAATTTTTGAAATTTTCAAGAGTTATTTTCAACCAAAAATTTGAAATTTCAGGCATGTCATATTTCAATACTAGAAATTTTAAAAATGAAACTTTCGATTAAAAACAACTACTGGTTATTTTAAATTTTTGGTTAAAACTAACTAATGAAAATTTCATTTGAAACATAACAATTGGATATTTAAAAAATTTATTTTTGAAATTTTCAATTTGAAGAACTTAAAAAAAATTACTTTTTCAGAAATTTTAGAATGTGAGATTATGATCAAGATATCTAAATTTATTTTAGTTTTTATTATTCACTTAAATGTATTTTAGTAAGTTAATAAATACAAATTATAAATGAGGAGCATAAATCCAATTCTCTAATTTTCGGTGTGAACCCGTCTCATTAACGAATGCAACAAAAAGCTTGAGTTGCAAAAAGGAGAGGCCTATAGAAAGAAACAAGAAAGCAATTTTGATGAACATTTGGGAGAGAAGGGTAACCGAATCCATTTAGAGAAAAGTGAAAGCAACTTTACTGAATCTTCATGAGAAAAGGAAGTTATGAGAACTAAAATATGATCTTGATCTTGTTTCTTTCATTAATCCCTCAGATGACAGTTCTCAAAATCGCAACTTTCACTTTTCACAAGCTAGCAGTTCTTCGGATTGTACAGAGCAAAATGGGTCAGTAAGAGATTCCGGTATTGGTAATTGCAATGATAGTTTCTGGAAGAAATATGAGTTTTTAGCAACAAAGTTTGGAAAATCGTTAAGCTATTAAGCGTTTCTAGTACAGACAAAGATGATGTTTATATTGCAAATCTTCAAAATATGGATAAGAGGGATTGCAAGGAAAAAATTGAAAGGGAAAACCAAAGGAGGATAAATGAAAAGATAAAATTAGGTCAATTTTCTTTTTGCATATTTCAAGAAACTAAAAAGAAGTAGTTAATACCTCTTTGAAACTTTTTTGGGAAACGTACAATCCTATCTAATAGGAGATGACGTTTTTTTATTATGCGTGAAATGGAATAATGTGCGGATTTACGTTATTAATATTTGTTCCCCGTGTACAATTGTGGGGAAAAGAAAACTGTGGGAGGATTTTCTATGAATGAAATCTAGTATGAAACATAGGGAGTGGTTTTTAGGAGGTGTTTTTAATGAGGTCACTTAGATATGAGAAAAAGGGTAACTGGACTGTACGTGTAGACATAAAAAACACAAGAAAGAGAGAAGTTGAATTGTGTTTTATGTTAAAAGAAAAGTTAAAGGTGTGGAACAAGGAAGTGTCCGAGGTGATAGATTTGAGAATGGATTAGATGAGATAAATCAACTAGATGTTATAGTAGCGAATGAAGGTGAGATTGTTGCAATTGGCTAACATATGTTGAGTAATAGCTTTTGCAAACAAATTAGAGCTAAAGAGAGCTTACTTACACAAAAATCTAGAGTAAGGTGGGTTAAGGAGCGGAGACGCTAACTCTAAATACTTTCATGCTTATATGAAAGTGAAACTACATAAGGAACTAAATTCTTAAACTCTAAGTTTACAATATAATGGTATCTGAAGTCGGTGTGGTGAAAGAAAAGGTGAAAAGGTTCTTTGGCTCAACATATCTTGAGACAAAGTATAACAGACCTATACTTTGTGGTGTTGTCTTTAATTAGGTTAGTGCACAAGATAGTTTGAAGCTAACATCACCTTTTTCCATAGAAGAAATTAAAGAAGCAATTTGGAGTTGTGATTGAAACAAAAGTTCAGGTTCGAATGGGTTCAATTTGAAGTAGCAATATCAATCACAAGGAAGGGGGTTTAACTTGTGATCCATTTTTAAAATATTAGTTCCTGAACTTAATTCAAATTAACTCAAGTCCAATCTTAATTTCAAACAAAAAGTCCAAAATGTTATGGGTGAGTTAAAAATAAATAAAGCATATTATTTTTAGGTGATATATGATCATTGAGGGGGAAATAAATAAGGATAATGATAACAAGATCACACAATGTTGCATCTTGGTTCATTCAAAGTGGACTACGTCCAATACTCACAATTTATGAGATTTTGTGCTTAGCACCATACAGTTTTTGCTTTCACACTATCTTTCTTGCTTTCACTATATCTTGTTTGGTCACTCTTGGGGACATGGGACAAGTGTCCATACTTAGTTTTTCTCGAATTGGAGAAGTTCTTGTTGCATTGCTTCAACCCATGAGTTATCAACTATGGCTTCTTTGATTGATTTGGTTCCATTTGAGAGACCATTTCCATGTTGCTGTTGTCATCTTTTAAAGAGGTTCTTATTGTAATGTCATCATATGTGTTTTCAATGATTGGATTTTGTGGATGATCTCCTACTATTTTTCTGCTTTGTGGAAGAGTTTGAGATGAAGATTGATGATCAATCTCATTTTTCTGAGGAATAATTTGTTGTTCATCTATCTTTTGTACATCAAGATCATCAAATTCATCAAATAACACATGCTTATTTATAGCCACAACTTTTGTTCTTAGATTATATATTCGATAACCTTTGAAATTAGTGGAATATCCAAAAAAGATGACTTTGTCTAATTTAACATCAAATTTTCCTAGATTTTCTTTGTTATTTAGGATATAGCAGTAGCAACCACACTACAAGAATTTCTCTATTTTGTGGCCAATTTTATAAATATTTTGTGGCCGAATAAAACCCTCACAAATTTGTGACCGAAAAAGCCCTCACAAAGGATAAAATTGAAATTGATAATCTTTTGTGGCTGAAAAAGCCCTCACAAATTTTTAATTTTTTAATTGGATTTTGTGGCTGCCTAAGCCCTCACAAAATCACAACATTGTGATTTTGTGAGGGGTTAGGCAGCCACAAAATCCAAGTAAAAAATTAAGGATTTTGTGAGGGCTTTTACAGCCACAAAAAAGAATTTTGTGAGGGCCAGATCCGTCACAAAAATCTGAAATGATGTGGCATTACTGGCTGCCTAGGCCGCCACAAACGAATTGAGGACGTGGCATTACTGGCTGCCAAGGCCGCCACAAAAGGCGCCCAATGCCAGCTGGGTTTTTCTGGCCGCTCAGGTCGTCACAAGTGGAGCTATACGTTACCTTTACTAACGGCAAAGGCCGCCACAAAGGCCTTTGTAGCCGTTGGCGTTTCTGACGGGCAAGGCCGCCACAAATGCAATTAGCCGTTGGATGTTGTGACGGGCAAGGCCGCCACAAAGGCCCAATACGATTTCTATATATATTACTCATCCCCTTATTCATTTTCACAATACAACTTCTCTCTAAAATTTATTTCTTACTATTCTCTCCTCCTTCTCTCTACAAATTACTCATCATATAAATTTGGTAAGTTTAATTTATATTATGTATGTAATTAATTTGTATTATATATGTAATTAATTTATAATTTTATTTTTTAATATGATATAACTAATTAATGTTATTGATTTTTATTTTTATAGTGCTTGTTAATTTTTTCGAAGACTTGCAAGCATCGTACGTGAGTGGAAGCTTGAAGTCAGACGCTACTCGACATTCAAGTTAGTATTTTATATATTTTAAATTTAGATTAGTAAATATATATATATATATATATATATATTATTTTTAAAATATAGATTAGTAATATATATATTTAGATTAGTTTTATAAATTTATTTTTTAAAAAATAGTAATGATGTTGTTTACATATTAATATATGATAAATTAAAGTTTTAAACCACAGTTAAAATATATTAGTTTTAATATAATTATTATTTAAAAAAACATTATTAAAATTGATGATATTATTATTTTTTATTTTAAATAAGTCTTGATTATTAGTGTTGATTTTTAAAAAAACATCATTTAAAAATTTATATAGGTTTGTATAATGATATAGTCTTGATTAATAATTTATTATATTGTTTGCAAATTAATTAATATATAATCCCCTAATTAATTGACATACATATCAAAATTATTGATTTTAAAAAAATCATTATTAAAATTTACCATATTAATTATTATTTTTTGTTATAAGTATTAATATGTTATTATATTATTTATAATTTATTATATTGTTGGCAAATTAATATATATATATATATAATGTTTATTTAATTATTATTTTTTTGTTAGTATTGATATTTTTTGATAGCATTGATATATATTTTATTATTGTATTGATAATAATATATTATATTGTGTGCAAATGCATGCTCCCCTAATTGACATATAAATATGTCAAAATTTATATTAATGCTTTTGAAAAATAAAGCAATTAATATATAAAACATCGATATATATATATATATATATATATATATAAAGCAACTATGGATTTAGACCGTAGTTGGATGTACGATAGGAATTTTCTCGGAAGAAAGGGTCTTAAACAACGTTTTGCTAACAAGGTCGAAGAGTTTCTCAATTTTGCGAGAGTGCAAAAAATTGTCCAAGATGAAGGGGGGATGAGATGTCCATGTTGTTTATGTCGATGTACACGGTTTAAAAGTGAAGATGAAATAAGAGTGCATTTGTATGCAGACGGATTTATGCCTAACTACTGGATTTGGACTAATCATGGAGAAGAGTCTCCGGTCACGCCTAATACTAGTACATATTTGGAGAATTATAACATAGGTCCTTCAAGTAGTACTAACATGTTAGGTATAGATTATTATAACTATCAACACTTTGAGGCGATGAATGATATGATCTCGGATGCTGTTGGGGTTAATTTGTCATTCAATGAAGATCAATATGATGATACTGATGGACTTCCCAATGAAGAAGCTCAGAGATTTTATGGTCTTTTGAAAGAGACAAATAAACCATTGTTTGAAGCTTCTTCAAACTCAAAGTTATCAATGTGTATTAGACTGTTAGGTCTAAAGTCTCAATTTCATGTTCCTGATTTAGCTTTGGATTTGATGACTAAAATGATGCTAGACACAACACCTGTTAGAGATGGTTTGCTGCAAAGTTATTACGATGTGAAACGGTTAGTGTCAAAGTTAGGATTAGGTGTCAAGAGGATTGATTGTTGTGTTAAAGGTTGCATGTTGTATTATGACAATGAATTCGGTATGAATGATGCAAACTTAGTTGAATGCAAGTTTTGTCAAGAACCAAGGTATCACCAAAGGAATAACTCAAGGGTAAGTAGGGGAAAATCAATTCCAAGGAAAGCAATGTTTTACCTCCCTATTGTATCAAGATTGCAAAGATTGTTTGCATCAATACAAACTGCAGGAAAGATGACGTGGCATTATGAGAATAGAAGAAATTCAGGCGAGTTGCGACATCCGTCTGATGGTCAGGCATGGAAACACTTTGATCAAATACATCCTGATTTTGCATCAGATCCACGCAATGTAAGACTTGGATTATCCTCAGATGGATTTACGCCTTACATACAAGCATCGTCTACTCCTTATTCTTGTTGGCCGGTTATTGTTACTCCTTACAATCTTCCTCCTGATATGTGTATGTCTAAACCTTATATGTTCTTAGCTGTTGTGATACCAGGTCCTTCTAATCCTACAACTGGTATTGATATTTATTTACAACCTTTGATTGACGATTTGAAGAGGTTGTGGAATGGTGTTTGACATACGATATTGCTCGGAGAGAAAATTTTATGATGAGAGCAGCATTGATGTGGACCATTAATGATTTCCCCGCTTATGGGATGTTGTCAGGATGGGGCACCCATGGTAAACTAGCTTGTCTTATTTGTATGGAAGATACGAAAGCATTTACTTTAAAATTTGGTGGGAAGGCATCGTGGTTTGACTCGCATCGTAGGTTTTTACCTGCTGATCATGCATTTAGAAGGAACAAAGCTGCATTTATGAAGGGCTATGCAGAAAGTCTAGGACCCCCGATGAAATTGACATCAGAACAAGTTTGGAATAAAGTAAAAGATATGCCAAATGTACATGTTGTTAATGGTGTGACTTGTAAACCACAAGGTTACGGACAATGGCACAATTGGACTAAAAGATGTATTTTTTGGGATCTACCGTATTGGAAAGATAATCTTTTGAGACATAATCTCGATGTTGTGCATATTGAGAAAAATTTCTTTAATAACATCTTTAATACTGTGATGAATGTGAAAGGGAAAACAAAAGATAATGACAAAGCAAGAAAAGACATAGGTATATATTGCAGACGATCAGATTTGTTGTTGGTGGAACAAAACGGCCAACGTGTTTCAGCTCCTTTGTGGCTGCAAAAGCCCTCACAAAATTTTGTGACCAACTTCTTTGTGGCTGCCAAAAGCCCTCACAAAAGCCACTTTTGTGGCTGTTTTTTCCCCTTTGTGAGGGCTTTTGGCCCTCACAAAAGCCCCCTTTTCTTGTAGTGCCAAATACATAAAAATATGCGATATTTGACTTTCATTTTTTTTCCTCCATAATCTATAAAGTGTTTTGTTGATAATTTTTCTTATTGAGACATGATTTAAAATGTAACAAGAAGTATTAATTGCTTTAGCCTAAAAAAATTTCTCAATATTTGATTCTTCCAATATGGTTATGGCCATTTCTTGTAAAGTTCTATTATTTCTTTCAATAACTCCATTTTGTTGGGGGACTTCTTGCACATGAAAGGTTGTGAGAAATACCATTTTCATCAAAAAAAATTTTAAAAGAAGCATTTATGAATTCTCTTTTATGATCACTTCTTACAAAGAATATGTTAGAGTTTTTATCATTTTGAACCGTTTTACAAAAGGTTTGAAATATTTCAAAAGAGCCATCTTTCTGTTTTAAGAATAACACTCATGTGAATTGTTGAAAATTATCAACAACTAGATTATGGCCCACACAATGCGCCGATATTAATTAATTTTATAAGTTTTGTAAGTAATATTTTATGTAATATAAATATAATTATCTTATAATATTATTTTATTGATTTGTAATAATTGAATATGATTAGGAAAATTAAACTAATAGAAAATTATGTTTATCACAATCATCTAATTTAATTTTTAAAATATTTTTAAAAATTCGTATGATAATTTATTATATATGATAATTGTTTGACTCATTGTAGTGTGATTGTTAATTTATTTTTCAACATATAATGGTACTTATATTTATTTGATGAAATAAAATATAAAATACAAACCAAAAAATAAGATGTAAAAATTTAAAAATATGATTGACTATTTAATATTTTTATTTTAAAAAAATATTAATATTGAATTATATTGTAGCGTAGTCTAAATTTATTTGTTTTATTAGTATGATATTTTAATTGTGAGCACGAGAAGTTGTTGTAAAAAAAATTATTGAATATATTTTATCAAGAGTTTATTAAAAAAAACATATATAATAGATTATAGTTTTTAATAATTGGAAGTAGCTTTTTTAATAATTTTTCATATATTCATATTTTATGATTATTTTAAATAAATTTGTGTATTTTCTGTCAAATAGAATCTATATTTTTATTTTATAAAAAGTTACTAAAAAAATTGATTGACATAAATTGAAAATAACTATAAATAGATTGACATTAATAAGTAATTGAATTTTTAACGTATAAAATTATTACTTACCATAAGTGGAATAATATAAT
>JBBPBS010000417.1:5148258-5204317 GCA_037974835.1 Cicer judaicum
TGATAATAATACAAATTATATATTATTATCAAATTGTAAAATAATTTATAAATATATTATAAATAATTGTAAAATAATTTTATAATTTATAAATTTATTATAAAATAATATTATTAGATAAAGAGCATTTATGTCGATATTTAGGAGTGATTAGTCGTTATTTTTATTGAATTTAATGATTAATAATATAAATTATTACTATTGATAAATGACTAATAATATTATAAAATAATATTATAAAATAATTTATCAATTTATTATAAAATAACTTATAAAATAATTTGATAATAATATAGATTATAAATATTTATCAAATTGTAAAATAATTTATAAATTATAAATAAATGTAAAATAATAATATATAAATTTATTATAAAATTATATTATCAAATAGATTTTGGATGTATGAAAGAAATTTTGGAAGAAAGAGGAAAAATAGAGTAGGATTAAAGGAGATTAAGTATTGAGAGTATGATTGAGAAGGGAGAAAGGATGAGAGGTCCACATCAGCTTTTTGGCTAATGTGGAAAATATTTGTATAGGTGGCATTCGAGGGGGTGAGGTGGCATTCAGAGGTGACGTGTCATTCGGGGTCTGTTTTAAATATATATAATAGATTACAAAGTCATATCTCATTCTTCCAAGACTTGTAGTTTTGATAGGTTCAAAGAGATCAATGTGAAACAGTTCAAAAGATTTTTGAGTTGTAATAAAATCCATTGAATGAAAACTACTCTTGAGCTATTTTTCTTTAGCACATGCCTCACATATTTTATCTTTGTCAAAACTGATTTTTGGCAGGCTTCTTACAAGATCAAGATTGGATAATTTTGAAATTATTTTCATTTTGATATGCCCAGTTCCTTTGTACCATATCCACTTATCTTTGTTTATAGTCATAAAACATGATTTAGTGTTAATTCTTCTAAACATAAGACATACAAATTTTTCTTTTTTGATCCAAAAAAGGTAATTTTTCACGAAAGACACTTAATAGACTTCATATATGTTTGGTTTAAAAATAACATCAAAGCCATTGTCACACAATTGACTAATACTTAGTAAATTATGTTTTAAACCTTCAACATTAAACATTAGCTATTTTTGCAAATTTTATTTACCTATAATACCTTTACCTTGATCTTTGCCTAATCATTATTCTCAAAAGTGACATATCTTTCATCCTTCTTGACAAATGAGATAAAATATTGATTATCTCCTGTTATATATCTCGAGCATCCACTGTTCAAGTACTATTGATTTTTCTTGACATTTTGAAAATCAATCTACATTAGATATTAATAAGTTCTTAGGTACCCATTTTGTAACACCCTGATTTTTATAAAGAAAAAAATACTTTTGGATGAAATATTTAAGTCGTAACACAACGACAAAAGTCAACAATATTTACAAACATTGGAAATAGTTTTTGAAACAAAATCCATAGTATTTAAATAGAAATATACAACGGGGCTATAAGACCTATCAGACATAGCTCATACCCTTAGAGTATTCTCGGCAAACACCTGCATAAAAGCAATGCCCCAAGAATCTCTACTTTCCCAATGTCACATCAAAATGTGGAACATGGACATATCAAAAGAAAAGTCATCGGACAAATTAAGCATAGATACAATCTTCCAAAATGAAATAAATACAATCACAAGAGAAAGATATCTAGTCCTTATACAACCGCCTAATATGATCATGCTACAAAACTACACAACCCAAGTGATCTCCACGCGCCCCGCAAGATCCTCCTGACACAACTTCGGTCAAGTATGACTAACTACTTTCCCATCTCCAGGGTACTAACCGGTAGGATGATCCTGGTTCTTATCCGAGAGAAAAGCCCAGATTTCCACAATAATTGTAAAGGTCACCAACCGAAATTAACAAACATCACATAACAAAATTCTTATATTTTCAAATGCTCAAAAGAACCTTTCATCATAGCATACTCCTCGAAAGGGTTTTCATATGTCCAAAAATGCACAAACAATGTTGAAACAAATATTGTCCAAATTTGACATTCACATACTCGACTATTAAAGTATCGAAATATTTTAGTTAATAAAATACTATAAACTTTTTTTTCTTTTTAAACTCAATCAAAGCGTAATTAAAAGAGTAACATTTTAAACTCTAACCATTTTTAATTTCAATCTATCTTTTTGCTCAAACTCTTTAACTTAGTTAAAATTTGAACTTTTTCACAACTTTAACAACTCTAAATTTTTCGTAAAATTTCAACTTCAGTTCAAACTCATTTATTTGAAAATATCTTTTACGTTACTCACACACATCAAATTTAATGACTACATATATAAATCACATTAAATTCATTTTCTACAAATCCACACATCAAATACATCAAATTTTTTTTCCACAAAATCATTTTCTAAATGCAAACTAAATGTTTGGAAGGAGCCCTTACCTTAACGATAGCTCTAACACGCGATTACGGTACCGTAATTAATTCCGGTAAAATTTAAGTTCGTGACGTCGCGTCAAAAACTTGTTCACTAGCACCACAACGTGGCAATGAGCAACTTTATCTTCTACCACTTCTCAAATGGAAGCTTATATCTAATAGATTAATGGAGGTTTATATTTGAGTTTTTGAAGAAAAACCCAAAACTTTGGTTTGGGGTGGAAACAGAGAAGGAAAAAAAGGAAAGCACGGCTACTGAGGGAAAAAAATGCTTCCATTCTTTGCCTTTTATATAATAATAATAATAATAATAATAATAATAATAATAATATTAATAATAATAATAATAATAAATATCTAGATATTTTTATAAAAATCATCATTACGCCTGTCACCTCATATCACATCACAAACTACTTTTTAAAAAAAATATCTACTCTCGCCGTAATTCAATGGGTAGATGAATTTTTTTGAAAAATGCTGCATCTCAGAATTTTTTTTTTCTTCGACAAAAGATTTACCGTAATTAAATAAAATTATTCATCTACGAATAATTTTAATCAGGTCTCCAAAAAGATATTTTTGGCATTTAACTCACAAAATGTCATAAAATTGACTAAAAATCCTCATAAATTCAACACAAAATTCCCCAAAATACATAAATTAAAATTTAAAATTAAGGGTCTTACATTACTACCCTCCAAAAAGAAGTTTCGTCCTCGAAACTTAAAGTACGAGTAACAATCACACTAGGTTTGTACTCAATTTCAACATACAAGTCACAAATTGTTTTAGCCGACCAATTCGAAGAAAGTGTTGCCTACCCCTTTTCAAATGGTGCTTAATAACTCTACACACTATCATAACCGATAAGACTCGTTTGTTCCATTCAATATGATTTTGTTACTATGAACAAGAGATTAAGGATGACCAGTTCCTCAATTTGTCAATAAATAGCCGACAACCATGAGGGTGGCTTAAACTATCTTAATCGAAATGTAATAACGCTCTTTGCAACTTGCACTTAAGGTTATTATAATGCAAAAGTGGTCAAACAATGTCCACTAAGTTTTTCCTTATTTTCCTATAACTTTGATCCTATCGACGAAGTACAATCGCCCATAGCTATGTCACATAGCCTCATATACATCCAATCATTACCGTCGAGAAAATGTCACCATGGTCCACAAATCTTCGATTTCTCTTTAGTCGCACAATTACACCAAACCATAGTGTTCTTATCCGTACGTTCTAATTATAACTCTAATAATTTTATCCCCACATCTGCTTGGTGATCTAAGCTTCCTCAAACTTTTTTCGATAACATGCCAAACCTATACTACTCATGATACACAAACTTCCTTCAGGTTTTGTGCTTCGTTTCAAGAGTCACGTCTCCAACAAAATCCAACTTGAATTTCATTCCTGATTATGACCTACATTTGTCTCATGCCTTAACACCTCAAATTCACGCTTCACTAATCCATTTCCTACATATGCCACAATTCTGGACAAACCCGAAAATAATTTCCTACATTTACTTCCAACATTCATTCGGATACTTCTCAATTTCGTCACGTCCTTTCTTTGCAGCTTGATGATTATCTTTTCATTATGACAAGTCAAACATATTGTATTCACTCCATCACTTTTCCATTTATACAAACCTTAAATTTCTACCTCGAACCTTGTTACATCTTCATTATTGTGATTTCAATAAATCCAGCCTTACGAATTCCCACCAAACTTTTCAATTTCATGCTCAATTATTCCCTATCACCCAAACATTAAACTCTGTTGATTGGCGAACACAATAACAACCCCCATGACATGCATTCAATTAGTGCCTTTGTATAATTGGCATACCTTTATAATAATAATATCTAAATTACGAGTGAGATAATTCCTTTCATGAATCCTTAATTTACATAAGCTACATATCCATGTGCTGCTCCAACAAGTCCTCATGACACGTTTTTTTCCCTAAATTTTGTTTACTCGCTAGATTCTTATTTGTTCCCAACCTTCACCGAGGTACAAATTGAAAGAATCCTAACAATCAAATGTCCTAAAGAACGATTTCTCAATTGTTCCCAATAAGCACTTACTAAAAATTTATTAGCTATAAACCTCGTCCTCATAACTTTGCAGTAAAATATCTATAGGATCTACATATTTTTCATCGTCCATCTAGTCACTAAAACACTCATTTTAAATCTTAACGCTTGATTGCCCAAGACCAACAACTAAACCATAAATCATTTGTTACATTTCTTCTTTTTCACTTTCTACTATTAAATAAGATTATAAAATCAGATCCTCAAAATCTCCAATTACTCATCACACCGTCTAATTTCATCAATTTCATCTTAAGATACAATACCAGGTCTTTTTCATCATTAACTCTAATCGTCTTAGTAATCTCACTAATTAAAACTCTTCTATTCATAACACAACATTTTTAGTAAATCTTCAAACACTCTCATCTATTAAAAGTTAATGATGAAGAGTAAATAACTTTACAATGTACCACATAAATTTTAGTAATACAAAACATTATTTTTAAGTAAAAGTCTCATTTTTCCACACACGTACACCAAACAAACATCATTATACAACTCTTTAAGATCATTAGTACCTAAATGTTGGTGTAATAGTTCATTTCATCCCACAACAAAAATTAAATCAAATACTAAATAAATAGCCATAAAATGTAAATATAAAATCATTTCATAATAAAATATTTAAATAAATTGATTCGTTAATAGTTCTCAAAGATGTATCAAATATCATAAAATGTATCTAAATAAATCAAGTAGCAATCGTAGAGCAAATAATTAGATCAAAATAAAAATAACAATAAAATGTATGCAAGTTATGCATGCTCCTAAACATATGTGATCCGAATATAACCAGTCACTAAGAAGTCAGTCGTACCAATGGGGAAAATTAAACCAACCACACAAGCATCCACAAATATGCATATGATATGTAATGAAATGATAATGATGCTCAAAAGGTACATGTCACCACCCACTTAGATAATCACACAAATCATTAGACACTTAGGCAACCACAAAGATAACAATATTTAAAATACAAATCACCAGCCACTTAGACAACCACAAAGATAAGAATATTTTATGACTAAAATAAAATCAACCTTTTTCTTTTAAGACATCCATACATCATTTAAATATCCTACAAACCGCTAATTCAATATCTAGCCTAACTCTACGTGGGGAAAAGCCCTTACGTTGAATGCTATTCTTCCACGTAACACTATATAGCCCTCGAAAAATCTCATAAAGATGAAGGAACGAAAGCTTAGAATTTCCACAAGAAAGAGAGGGAATATGTGGGTGGTTGTTTGAGTGACATAGAAAATATGTGAGATAAATAAAATATAATGTTCGGAATGGCGTGTGAGGTATGGGTGATTAGGACTTCTTTTTGCTCTATTGCAAGTTTTATCGTATTCTATGAAGAAGAGTTGTATGAGACTAATATGGAGATGTGAAGCTGATTAGAGGAAGAGAATAATTATTCTCGTTGAGGTTAATTGCAGACATCAATAAAGTATTCAATTGGAATAATATCATTCAATGACCAACCATTATGAATTAATTGGTATTCATGTACTTATTATTGCTTGTTACACATTTGAGGGGATGTAAAGTAGAAAACACACGGTTTTATAAATAAATGCTACTAAAAATAAAATATAACTATCAAGAGTACCAATGTGAGTGATTACAATTTGACCAAAATTGACATGGTCAGTATTCACTATAAAAAATAAATACTCATACGAGTTTTAATTAATGACTAACAAAACTCCAACAATTAATAAAATAATTAATATAAATATACTTCATCAAATAATTAAACATTAAAGGAACAATTATCTTATTATTGTCACACGAAATTAATTTAATAGAATATATAAATAAAACCAAAGATTTTCACTAACTCTACAATCTCTTAGGTTGAATACTTATTTGGTCTAAAGTAAATAATAAACGATATAACTTCTATAAATTATAATTTAATTAAATAATTCAACTAAATTAAATCAAGTAAGACAAAAATATCATTGCAGGTTACACATAACAAAATAAAGCCAACATATTTAACACATCAATTTCATGATTATTGAAATTAATCAAATAAAAAAATATACAGTTGTCCACGTAGAAAATAATTATGCCATAAATCGTTCTAATGTAATTGTCACACCAAAACAATTAAATAAAAATAAAGGTTATAATTATTCAAGTAAAATAGAGAGTGGTAAATTTTAATTTCTTTACATATAGAATAAATTATTAATTTAACAATAAATTATGAAAATTACTAAAAGACACATATATAATATATATGAAAATATTGGGGTGTTACAACATCTTACGGATAACTCTCCTTAATCAAAATGATGTAACTAGGTGCACCTACCGCCGTTAACAATTTCATAATCATAACAACAATTTCTAAAACACATATTTAAAACTCATCTTTTATTTCATCTTAACTCATGGAAAACATATTATATAACAAAAACCATGAAAATAATTAAAGGAAGAAATTGAGATAAATTCAAAGGATATTTCCCCAATTTTTAAATAAATGTTTTAACATAGAAAACGAGTAAAATTATAATTATAGCAAAATAAAAATATGTGACAATGATTGTCGTTTACTTACGACTATGGATAATCGACTAAGTTTGTTTTCAAACAACTACATGAGTAGTTGTCAGGACCTCAACTAACAAATCTGAATATCAAAAAAAATCTTAAGACTTTAGAAAAATTATTAAAAGTTTAGCTAACTTTAGGAAACCATAAAAATACTTTAAATCTACTCTAAATACAAATAATATTTTTAAACAAACTACATTTTTTCTAGCGATTCATTCTTAGCATTAGAGTTTTGTATTTACCTCCAAGAGTCTCAATAAATATCTTTCAAAGAATGGTATTATTTTCCTTCTTTAACTCACGAACCCTAACCTCAAAATCATAATCAAAAGCACTTGTAGGAATATGAGAAGCTATACTTTTAGAGATGTTAAATTCATTTTAAAAGTTGAAAATTTATACGTGCAATTTATATTGTTCGGTGAAAAGAAGCAAGGAGAAAAACAAGAGAAAAATAAATAAAAAGCGAAGGGAGGTTGATGTTGCTGTCGAGATAGAAGAATAAGGAGAGAAAAGGTGAAGTGAAAAATAAAGGTGGAACGAATTTGATTTTGTTTTATTTATTTATTTATTTATTATTATTAATATTATTAATTTTTTTTAAATGAAACGGAGCGTTTCAATATACGTCTACAAAATCTTGATACACTAATCATGTCTATATTTTACAAAGTTGAGAGACGATTTCTTTATTGTTTTTTCTACATATTTAGAATGCAGTTAGAAAAAGATGAAAACATTTAATAATAAAATATAATCAATATTTTTCTCTTTAGAGTAGAGGTGATTCCAAATAAGAAAGAAAATTATGTAGAGGAAAGTTTTGGTTAATTTCTTTTATGGCTTTCTCATTATTCAATACATAGATTTACAGCCACAACTTTTACATTGATTGAATTCTTCACTTCCACATGATTAGTGATCCTAAATTCAAGGACTCAAATATAAGAATCTAAAAAAATGATATGCATTTGGAACATAGACTATGTTAGTGTGTGAATTTAAAATTTTGTTGAAGTTTCATATTGACAAATTCTCGTACATTGAGTAGTTTTCCAATCTGTAAATACTTAAGTACTACATTAGATATTTACCATATGTGAGTTTGCTTTCATCACTATATAAAGAGTGTCAAACTCTTGTGAAAAGCACAACAAAGTTGAATGCATTTTTCCCAACTTTTTATTTTTGATCCCTTTTCTGCTCGATACATTTCTAAGTCATTTATCCCATTTCTTTTTGTCCATTTGGTTTTCGACCCTATGTTTTTTGAGTTCTTTTTGTCCTTTCAAATTTTGAGTGGTCCTAATACTGCAGTTCGATTGGTACTTTTTTGTTGATAGTCTGTCTGCGTTGCACAATTTAGGTGGAAACTCAAAAATAAAAATTTTAAGACGTTTCTTTCTTCCATGTAATCAGGTTTTGTTGTCTCCAATTTTAATAAACTGTTTCAGTTTGAGGCAAACAAAAAAGGATTATGCCTCGGATTTCAATAAACTATTAGTTTGAGGCAAATAAAAAATGTTAAGAAAACTAAAAATAATGAGGAAAACATAAAAAGATAAGAAAGTTGAAAAATTAACCCATCGTAGGATAATGATTATCTCTGTAAGAATTATATTATTAATGGACTTGATGATGATTTGTATGACTACTACAGTTTCAACAAAATTGTGAGTCGCTGCCTCAATTATCATAGTATCGGATGACCGATCCTTGATTCGTAGGGCCCACTCCCGTGGATTTCAAAAGATAGCTCATGAGGTAATCTCTTAAGGTATGACTTTATATGAAAACTTTCAAATTGTTATTATTATTGACAAACTACCCCTACTTGGAAGGATTTCAAAAATTCTCTCAGGCATAAAACAAAAGAATTTTCTCTAGAGTATGATAACCAGTTGCCAAAGATAAGAAGAAAAAAAAATATTGTTTATGTTTTTTTTTTTATTTTTTTTAACAAGGCATTTAAGCAAATTTGTACACCAATTCTAAATATTATATTTTTATTGGAAAATGGTACAACACTAGATATGATATTTTTGCTAGAAAATGGTACACCACTAATGCACATTTAATTTAAAAATGTTATTTTATCACTTTTATGGAAGATTGTTTTGACTATACTTTCGTATATCTAAAAACGGGTGCACTTGACATATTTAAGATCTTTGTGATTAAAATTGAAAATCAATTTAGTAGTAAGATTAAGATGAACCGAGTTTGATTCTAGTTCGTTAAATGAGTTTCATAAATTTCATAGAATTATACATAAAACAACTGCACCATATTCGTCTAAAATAAATGGTAAAGTTTAAAGGAAGATGTGAGCATCATTGACAGCCTCATGTAAGCCACTGATTGTACTAGACCTGACATTGCCTACATCGTGGGACTATTGTGTAGGTTTACCAATAGACCTAGTATGGAGAATTCACACGCTATTGAAAGATTCATGAGATACCTTAAAAGGACTGTGATTCTTGGTTTACATTATCAAATATTTCCTATCGTCCTTGAAGGACATAGTGGTGTTGATTGGAACATTTTATCATCTGACTCCAAAGCAATTAGAAGTTATATTTTTAATATAGTTGGTAGTGTTGTACATTGAAAATCGAAGAACATATGATATTGGTTGAGTCCACTATGGAGTTTGAAATGATAGCACTAGCTACTGCTAGTGAAGAAGCGAATTTATTGAGATCACTTTGTGCGAAAAACCAATGTTAGTTGTGTTGATCCACTTTGATCGAATCGCGGCTATTGCAAAGATTGTGAATCACAATTACAATAGTAAGAGATGACATATACGTTATAAGCACATCATAATTAGAGAGCTACTTTCTAAAGGAGTTGTTATAGTGGATCATATACGTATTGATGAGAATGTAGCAGATCCTTTGACGATAGGGTTAGCTAAAGAGAAAGTTCTAAATACATCCAAAAGGATGGGACTAATGCATATCGAGTCACTCATGATGTTAACCCGACCTAAAAGACTAGAGATCTCAGGAATTAGGTTCAATGAGTAATAATAAATCGTGAAGTGAGATGAACATACTATTATATATCAGATAAATTTAAAGGATAAGATAATAGAAACGCTTGATGAAATTTCTACTCTACATGGTGTAGAGTACCTAGCTACAGTAGTACTCTTTGTTGAGTGGAGTATTTAGCTCCATGAGTACTCTATGTGAATGTGGAAGTGGGGTTGTTTCCTATGGAATTTGGAAGCAGAATTTCTATAGCGTTCTGTTATACTAGGATATATGTGAAGGATCATTAATGCACATGCTTTTGATAATACACCCTATGAAAATGTTATTTGTAGGTTTGGTGTAAGAGATAGAGTTCAAGACTATGAGTCACTTTTGTTGAATCTGAATCTTACTTATTATGCCAAGGTTCAAGTCATAAGACACCCCCTACTTATGCACAATCTTATAAAAGTGTTTGACCCTACATCAGAAACTTTTTTTTTTTAATTCAAGTGAGGGATTGTTGGAACATAGAGCATGTTAGTGTGTGAATTTAAAAATTTGTTGAAGTCCCACATTAGAAAACTCTCATATATTGAGTTGTTTTCAACTCTATAAATACTTAATTCCCGCATTGGATCATTAACATATGTTGGTTTACTTCCGTCATTATATAAAAAATGTTAAACTCTTGTGAAAAACACACCAAAGTTGGACGCATTTCTCAACTTTCTTTTTTCTCCCTCTTCTGCTCGACGCATTTTTGAGCCATTTCTCCCTTTTAATTTTGCCCCTTTGGTTTTTCAGTGGTCCTAATACCACTTTCCATTAGAGCGATTTATGCCATAGACCCTTCGATTTTTAATTTGGAGCGGTCATAATACCACTTAAAGTGGTCCTAATAACAACAATATATTGTAGACCCTTTAGAGTGGCCCTAATACCACTTTCCTTTAGAGTGGTTTATGCGGTTAGTCCTTTTAATTTATGAGTGGTCATAGTCCCCTATTGCAAATGGCTTTAACCACCATATTGAGGATGTAATTATAGAACGGTTTTCTATGGTGCATTAGAATTCCAATACTGTTTGTTTGGATTGTTTTATCTTGGGAATTCGTGGTTGATAGTCTGTCTTGCACAATTTGGACAGTGTCGCAAAACGTCTTAAAGAGAGCGACTTAGTCCACGACTCCACTCAATAATATCTTTATTGGCATAAATTTATTTTAAAACAGTTTTTCGAAACTAAAAAACAACATAAAATTCTAAAAAGGCTCCTAACAAACTGGCAGTGAGAATCAAAAGATTTTGTACTGAGCCACCAATATAGTCATCTATTTAGTGGGTAGCTTTTCTGAATTTTCTACTTTTCACATCACTTATACTTTCATCCTTTAACACATTTAAAATGATTATTCGATTATTTTTACTATATATAAAATTTATTTATTTTTCCTTTCTATTTTAGCAAATTTTTCTGCATTTTTAAAAATTTCAAACAATTTAAAATTTTAAAAATAGGGATGTGGTAATATCTATGATCAATGTGGAGTTGTGCACTAATTTCAATAGGTAATTTTTACATTTCACAGCTCGACATTGCCTCATTCATAACATGTGAGTGGATAAATATTTAATATAAACATGATTAAATACATATTCAAACTTTCAAAATTGTGAGTATTGAGACTTTTCAAAAAATTTAAAAGTTTCACATGCTTTAACAAATGAGTTTTAAAAGTTTTATTTACTATGAAATTTTCAAAAGTTTAAAAAAAATTCAATTGTTTCATTTAAATTTGATAATTTAAAAAAAAATTAAAAGGTGAGTTTTGAGTTTTAAAAATGAAATTTCCAGTAGTTATAAATTGTATACAGAATTTTTAGACGAAAAATTTTACTTATCGGATTTTTAGGCAAAAAATTTTACTCACCGGATATTTGATTGAGGAGGTAAGATTTTAGAGTAATATTTTTTTTACCATTTACAGATTAAAAATTAAAAGGGCAGTTTTGGATATTTAACAATTTGGAGGTAAGAATGGCAAGGGGTATGATACTATAATACTTGTCCCCATACTTGCGATTTAAAAAATTATTCATACCCTCTTGGTATCAATTTCAATACCCGTACCCTTACTCTTTGGGTATCTAAATATACATACCCATACCGATTACTCACGCTTTAACTAAAATAGATCGATAAATAAATGAAATTATTGTGATTAAATTTAAAAATTATTCAAATATTTTAAATCCAATTATAAAGTATTATAAACCAAAAAATTTTTTAATTCAAAATATTTCAAATGAACACTCATTACAATACACATTCAAATATCCATAATAATACTTTCTGAAGTTGCAAGTCCTACGACAATATAATTCGAGATTTGTAAAAACAACTGATAGGAAGTTGCAAGTTTAATTATAAAGTCACGATTAATAAGACATAACTCTTAGTTATAAAGTCACAATTATTTACATATTCATCATAATCAAATTCTTAAAAAATTTGTAAACATTTATCTTTCGATTATAAATATTGTAGTAATCCAATGATATTAACAGATGTAAAAACATAAAAGAAAACAATTAATTAAACTAAACACTGATATAATAAATAATATATTTATATAAGTGCAAGTGCGGTGTGGGGTGGGTACTTTAGTATCCATACTCGCGTAATTTTACGGGTAATCACTCGTTTCTGTAGTCATTCCTATTATGCAGATTTTTACCCTAACCATTGTGGATTTTTTCTGCGGGTACCCAATGGATCTGAGTCTAATAATCATACATATTTGGAGGAGTATAAATTCAATTGGAGGTACGATGTCCAGCTTTCAGTTGTTTATCTTTGTCCACAATGGTATCGTGACTGCAATATTTTCTTTTTAGTGTTTCATGTTTTCATTTCCAATAATAAAATAAGACAATTTTTATAGTACTCTTAATTTTTTAATAAATAAATGTGTTATCTTTTTCACATTGGCATCTATATATTATTTATTAAGTTGATCAAATTATTTGTACCAGTATATTTATTTTTTCAATTTAATCCTCTTAAATTTACTAAATTATTTTCTTAATTTTTTATTTGTACCTAGATGTTTGTAACCTCTTCCATTTATCTCGCGAAACCGCTCTACCACATAAGAAAATTGCTCTCTTTCATCGTCCTTCTACAAACTCTTCGTTCTGCCACCATCGCAAGAAGATCCATCATCTGTCTCATTCTTAATTCGCTCGTGTTTGCATTGTTGTCGTCTTGATGCCATCGAACACGTATCGTTATCGTTGCATCTAATTCGTTTCTATGTTCATCTTTGATTCTTAATAAACTAACGATGAAAATAGACGATGAAGAACGAGGACAAAGACCGTGAGGAACGATGAAGGGAAACGGTGAGGCACGACAAAGAGGTAATGAGTGGACAGAAGAAACTATTTTTTTTAATATAACAAAAGTATAAAAGTTTAAAATAGAACAAAAGTATAAAAGTTTAAAATTTAATGGTGTTAAATTTTAAATATGTTATTAGATAATTAGTAATTTAATTTGATATTGGCAAAACATATTCAATTTCAATCGTACCATAAAAATTCCTGTAAAATAAACATTAGATAAATCATTATAGAATGTTTTAAAATACTTTTTCAAATGGATCTGAGTGGTTATAAATTTTTTTAAAATAATTCAATATATTGTTTTTAGTCTTTTGGAAAATCTATTTTCTCTAATTAAATTTCATCTTCTTTATATCGCATAAAAAAATTACTTTTATGTTGGATCACGAGGGACACATGATGGATCATCGTCTCATTTAAAGAGAACAACACACCTGAATTAAATATTAAATAGTATATAAGTCATATAACTTATATATTATATATTATTTATTATTCAATATTTAATATTTAAATTAATGTGTTATTTCTAATTCACATTTAACACCAATATTTCAGTGCTTCAAATTGCATTATTCAACATTGACGTTGAATTGCTACTAACTGTCGCGTCTGATTTGTCTACAAAAAATGATTCGGCATCAATTTTATTTTTATTAAAGGAAAAATTGAATAAACCGAAAATAATATTTTTGAACCAAAAATTTAGATTCAGAAGTCAATTACGAGTAGGGAAGTATTATCAACCTACAACGTTCGTTAAAATGGTTACCCTATAATTAATTATATACAAACTATTTATTTATTTTTACCCCAAAAAAAAATAAAAAAAATTAAATTATTTACATCAATAAAATAAGAAAAAAATATTTTGTTATTAATTTGGTTTGATAAGGGGAAGACCTTGCTCCTACGTATCCCCAAGGGTAATAGGGAAATCAAAACACACGTAGTTCTTGGATAGAAAATATTTATGTGTTGACCGATTTTATTACTAATTTTACTTTATATATATACATATCAAAATAAATCAACAACATAACTGTAACACCCCGATTTTTAACAGCGAGAGTGTATTTTTTTTTCAAAACAGATTCATAATAACAAAAAAATAAATAAGAAAATACTTTTGGATAAATATTTAAGTCGTACACAACGACAAATGAGTCAACACAGTTTACAAGCAGCAAAATAGTTTTTGAAATACAAACCCAAAGTATTTACACATCAAAAAGTGGTACATGGACCCATCAAATAAAATGTCAAGGGGACAATATTGGTATAGGTACAGTCTTCCAAATTAAAATGGATACAACAAAAAAGAAAGACATCTAGTCCCTATACGTCCACCTGATCTGATCATACTACAAAAACTGTACAACCCGAGTGATCTCCACGCGCCTCGCAAGATCCTCTAACACAGCTCCAGTCAGGTGTGTCCAATTACATTCCCATCCATAGGGTACTAACCGATAGGACGGCCCTGGTTCTCATATGAGGGAAAAACCCAGATTTCCACAATAGTTGTAAAGGGTCACCAACCAAAATTAACAATTAACACATAACATTTAAGTTTTTAAATGCACAAAATAGCCTTTCAACTTAGCATGCACCTTAAAAGGGTTTCCATATGTCAAACATTCATAAACAAGGTTGAAAAATGAAGTTTTTAACAAAATAACACTGTTGTATTCGAATACAACATCTATGTATTCAAATACAGGGTTGTTTCAGCATTCAGCAGCAAAAACATGTTTGTATTCGAATACAACCTTCTGTATTCGACTACACACCAAGTCAGTACCAAAATAGCATGTTTGTATTCGACTACAACAGTCTGTATTCGACTACACAGTAAGTCAGTGGCAAAAACAACATGTCTGTATTCGAATACACATCAGACATCAGTTGAAAAACAACAAAATTCACCTTTTTAAAAGATTTCAAAACCAATCAACACTTACACACAAATCCAAACAATCACACTTAACAATTATAGCGTAATCACCACGATATCTTGAGTTTCGAAAAGGTTTTGCAATCAATCATACTTACAAACAATTCCAAAACATCCACACTTGGCAATTATAACACAATCACCACGACGACTTGAGTTCAAACACTCAATCATAATCTTAAATCAAACATGACTTGTGTGCCAAACACCCTAATGCAATGCGTATATGCCAAAATGCATGGACTCGGAATTCCAAACCAAAACCCTCCTCGAAGGGTCGTAAATCATAATTGTACCGCCTTTCACAAGCCGAAGTACTAAACTACTGAGGTGCTACCTATCACAGGTCAGCACGATTTACTAATCACGTGCAGTTTATCGCAGACCTTACACGACGCGACAATCCCCGCAAGGATAAGATGAACCAGCAAATCACATGGAATCATCTCGTGGCCTATCTGGTCACCACATACTATGAAATGCATGAGCATACTCTAACTCTATCCACAACAATTGTTAAGTAAATGCAGATATTAAAAGATTCTCCATTTTTAATACCCGTTTAACTCTAACAACTCAGACGATAATCATTAAGTAAATGCAGATATTATAAGATTCCCCATTTTTAATACCCATTTAAGTCTAACAATTCGGACAATAATCATTAAGTTAATGCAGATATTAAAAGATTCCCCATTTTTAATACCCATTTAACTCTAACAATTCGGACGATAATCATTAAGTAAATGCAGATATTAAAAGATTCCCCATTTTTAATACCCATTTAACTCTAACAATTCGGACAACAATCATTAAGTAAATGCAGATATTAAAATATTCCCCATTTTTAATACCCATTTAACTCTAACAATTCGGACGACAATCATTAAGTAAATGCAGATATTAAAAATTTCCCCATTTTTAATACCCATTTAACTCTAACAATTCAGACAACAATCATTAAGTAAATTCAGATATTAAAAGATTCCCCTTTTTTAATACCCATTTAACTCTAACAATTTGGACAACAATCATTAAGTAAATGAAGATATTAAAAGATTCCCCATTTTTAATACCCATTTAACTCTAACAATTCTCACGACAAACATTAAGTAAACGTGGATATTAAAAGATTCCCCATTTTTAATACTCGTTTAACTCCAATGATTTTCAAATTCCACAAAGAACATACTCAGACATATTCTTAAATTCAATGCACAATTCACACCAAAACACATCAATTCAGGTTTTCATAGAATCCACACAAACACATCTCAAAATTTATAAGTATTAGTTATGAACACGTCAAACACGACAACCACAAATCATCACAACCCACCACTCAAACATATAAAATTTCATTTCCTCAAAAACCACACATAAATGAGTTCAATTAATTTTCCACAAAACACTCATCAATATCACCAAAAACCCAACTCTAAAATTTCACCCATAAAAAGCATTAAATTCATTTTCCCCAAATCAACACTTCAACCCTAACAAATTTCTTTTCCACACAACCACAAATAAGTCCCTAAATGCAAACTAAAAGTTTGGAAGGAGCCCTTACCTTAACGATAGCTCTAACAACGATTTACAGCACCGCGATTAATTCCGGTAAAATCTCCGTTCGTGACGTTGCTTCCAAAATTAGTTCACTAGCACCGCAGTGTGGAGGTGAAAAAATTCCCCTTCTATCTCTTCCCGAAACGAAGCCTAGATCTAGGAGAAAAGTGGAGGTTTGTGTTTAACGGTTTTGAAAATCCCTAACACCGTTTTTCTTCGTTTTCGAATCGAAGAAGAAGAAAGAAGTCGAAGAGATGAAGTCGAGTAGCAGGGACATGTTTTTCTTTCACTAACTTGGTTTTCTTGAAGCCAAAGAAAGAAAAAAGAAATGGAAGGTAGAAGGAAGAGGAAGGAATGGGTTCGCGAGGCTGGAAATGATTTTGTTTTTCCTTTTTTCCTTTCCTTCTCAAATAGCTATATATATATATATAATACCAAAATAATATCTAAATATGTAGATATTTTAGATATTTTTAGAATCATCATTTCCACATCACCTCCCGTCACTTCCCAAACCATTTTGATAAAAATATCTACTCTCATTGAAACTTAAATGACAGATAAATTTTTAGCAACGAGTGATATTCTTAACAAAATTGTCCAGTATTAAATCATTTGCAACGTAACTAAATTAGTTTCCGACAAATAATTTTAATCCAATATCCGAAAATATATATTTGGCATTTAACTCACTAAGTACCAAAAAAATGGCTAAAAGCCTGAGAAATTCAACACAAAATACCCTAAAATTGTATAATTTAGGATTTAAAAAATTAAGGGTCTTACAATAACGGTGATAATAATAGTAATAATGGTAGTAATAAATATAATAATAGGAGTGATGTGTTGTATATTGATTTATTGCATAGAATATTAAAAAAACTCTATAATAATAATGTCAAAAAAAAAAAAAAAATAGATGAGAAGAAAAAAGAAAAACAAGTGTTTACCACACTGGAAATGTTCTTTAGTAGCTCTTGGTTCTAATCTTTCTTCTCTATTTTTTTGTGCTCTCAATTGTGCTCCTCATTCTCCTCATTTTCTACTCTTGTTTTCAACTATTTATAGACTTTTTGGGTGTAGATTACAAAAAGACAAGAGAATAATTGTCAATTGATTATCATTAATCTGTTTCTTTTCATTAAATTGGTCACATTTATACTAATTCTTATTATCATTGATTCATTTATCCAATTTCTTTTCTATTCAATTGATCTCCATAATATTGATTTTTATTACCATTGATTCATTTCTTCGGTTTCTTTTCTATTCAGTTAATCACCATTATACCGATTTTTATTACCACTAATTCATTTCTTTTCAGTTTCTTTTCATTCAAATGATGACCATTATAATGATTTTTATTACCATCAATCCATTTATTCAATTAAATATATTTGTTTTTTTTTATTATTTATTTTATTTTATAAAATAATGCAAATTTCTGAAAAGGAATCAAAGGCAAACAGAAATCAAACACATCCATGATTTTCTAAAATTTAAAAGTCTAACTATTTATTTTTATTATTAGTTTTATCATTATTATTTTTTTTATTAATTTTTTATATATTTATTGAAAATCTTAAAGTAGCGAACAAAATTAGGTGTCAACCGCTACTCCTCTTTACTTAGAATTTACTTTGAGAATCAAAGTAAGTGATAAGTAAACAAGACAACTCAAATTTTGTCTGAATATGATTCTGGTAAGTCTTTTATCCAATTTCTAGATACTAATTGTTTTCTCTACTTTGGGTGCGAATCGTTTTCCCGGCTTCAACATGCGGGTTGTTTCTCGGCTTCGGGTGCGATTCGGTTTCCCGGCTTCAACATCCGGGTTGTTTTCTCGGCTTCGGGTGCGAGTCGTTTTCCGGGCTTCAACATGCGGGTCATTTTCTCAGCTTCGGGTGCGACTCGTTTTCTCGGCTTTAACATGCAGATCATTTTCTCGACTTCAGGTGCGAGTCGTTTTCTCGGCTTCAACATGCGGGTCCCTTTCTTGGCTTCAGGAGAGAGTCGTTTTCCCGGCTTCAATATGCAAGTCGTTTTCTCGGCTTTGGGTGCGTGTCGTTTTCCTGGCTTCAACAAACGGGTCATTTTCTCGGCTTTGGGGGCGCGTCATTTTCCCAAATTCAACATGTGTGTCGTTTTCTCGACTTTCGGTGCAAGTCATTTTCCCAGCTTTAACATGCATGTCGTTTTCTCAGCTTTGGATGCGATTCGTTTTCTCAGCTTCAACATGTGGGTCGTTTTCTCGGCTTTGGGTGCGAGTCATTTTCTCGACTTCAACATGCGGGTCGTTTTCTCGGCTTTGGGTGCGAGTTGTTTTCTCGACTTCAACATGTGAGTCGGTTTCTCGCTTTGGGTGCGAGTCATTTTCCCCGCTTCAAGATGCAGGTCGTTTTCTTGACTTTGGGTGCGAGTCGTTTTCCTGGCTTCAAGATGCTGATCGTTTTCTTGGCTTCTCTCGACTTCAAGATACGGGTCATTTTCTCGGTTTCAAGATGCATGTTGTTTTCTCGCCTTCGGGTGTGAGTCCTTTTCCAGGCTTCAACATGCGGGTCGTTTTCTCGACTTTAAATTTATAAAATATTATGAATGAATGAATATATTGGTTTTTATTAATATTTTTATTGGATTCGATCATTCAAATCATGGATGAGAAAAGCACTTATACTTTTTTTTTTTGAACTTGATATCTTTGTTCCCTCTTTGGTCCACTTCTCTTTTTTTTTTTTTCGAAGAAGAATTATTATTGTGATCCTAAGTTGGATCCATTGTCGTTGTCTGCCTTGTATTGTAAACAACTGTTATTCTCGTGTTATAGTCTAATTCATATTGTTGATCATGTCCTTTTGAGTATATATTCTTTGTTTTTGTTTTTGTTGTTGTTGTTTTTCTTCTTCTCCCAAGTTGCCTTTTCAAGCTTTCAACTTAGCAGATATTTATTATATTTTTTGTACCCTAATTTTTGCCTAGGTCTCCCTTTAGGTTTTCAATCTAGCGGGTATTTATTATTATTATTTAATACCCTAATTTTTGCCTAGGTCGCCTTTGCAGGTTTTCAACCTAGTAGGTATTCATTATTATTTTTGTACCCTTATTTTTGCCTAGGTTGTCCTTTCAAGTTTTCAACCTAGCGGGTATTATTTATTATTTTTTTTATACCTTAATTTTTGCCTAGTTCGCCTTTTCAGGTTTTCAACCTAGCGGATCTTCATTATTATTTTTGTACCCCAATTTTTTTCGTAGGTTGTCCCTTTCAGGTTTTCAACTTAGCAACTATTGATTATCTATGTATGATACTTTTTTACGACATATGATTTTACATAAATGACTAAATCTTTTATATCCATATTCGTGAGGATCAAAGCCCGACCTGAGAAAGCTTTCTTTAAGACATATGTGTTGAGACAAACTCTATATTTAAAGTTTCGATGAAAACAAACAAAGGTTAATTAAGAAAGTTAATCATGATTCTAAAATGTTATGTTAATTTAACTAGTGCTTTTGAGTGAATTTAATTAAGAACAGAATCAAACAAAGCAAAGAAAAAAACAACAAGATCATTCGGCATCAAAACAGAGAATGATCTCCAACTTCAAGAATTGTTCATCACAGCATGTTGATCAAATCTTTTCTACATTCTTAACATAGAATCTACCCAGGAAACTTATTCATATCTAATCAGTACATGGCAAGGAACAAGTAGGATTTATCCAAGCTCAAAAAGGCTATTTGAACTCAAAAACAAAAGGACTCAAAGATGGACAAAAGTCATGACAGCTTGTAGAACTCCAAAAATTCAAATGTCAAGAAAGCTCAATCAATCTTGACATATGACAAGACAATTGCAAAGGAAATCTAGAATGATTAAAATGGGAACTCCATAATGGTTATTTAAGCTCAAGAAAGTTCATTCTAAAAACCAAGAATGTTTATCGTTCTCCGTTTTCAGCACAACAATAGCAGCCCTACAATCTGCTCTGTTTCAGTTTGTAATTCTTCTCCAATCTTGTCTAGCTATACTCAAGACTCGAGACGGAGAATGTACCATCCAAGATCAATAAAGAAACCTCAAGGAATATGTCAGAAAAGTACAGGACTGCTTTAAATGCTAAACCAAAAAGTTAAAAAAGGATAGTTCAAAGCAGGATTAATTTATTTTGAAATATCGACTTAAGCCAAAAAAGTAGAGCCTCTCCAACAGCTCTTTTGTACTTCCATCCAGTGCGTCTTCAGCCTATAAATAGAAGGCCAATATCCAGAGAAAAGGCAAGAAATTCAAGTGCTGAGAAATCCATAAATCCATCACACTTAAACTTAAAATTTTGCAAAACAGAGGTAATCTTATTTTCTGCTTTCGCGAAACAGCTGATGCTGTATATTCATATATTAGATTGCAAAATTATCATTAGATCCTTTTTAAAGAATCTATTCTCAAACAAGAGTTGAGAAATATCAGATTCTGTCAAAAACAATCCAATTGTAAAAACTCAAACTATAAGAGTTTCTTTATAGTTTGTTTAAGATTACATCCTATCAAGGTTAGATAGGTGTTGTTATTGCTTTTTGGGTGGAAAATAATAGAGGTGGAAATAGATCAAGGTTGATCTATACTAGGTGTTGTAAGATCAAGAAGGTTCTTTGTTTTAAACACTTAGTGGAAAATCTCACAGCGTGAGGACTGGACGTAACCCACATTGGGTGAACCAGGATAAATCTTTGTGTGGTATTCTCTTTCCTATCTCTTTATTTTTCATACTGAATTGATTAACTAAGATAAGATATAAACTGATTTTATGTTTAAAGCTAATCAAGGAACGTTCTCCGTTTTACAATTAAAACCAAAAACGTTCTCCGTTTTCTGTTTTCATAACCAAGATCAATCTTGAGTTATTTTCTTAAGTTTTAACAGGAATTTTTAAAAGGTGCATTTACAATTCAAACCCCCCTTTCTTGTAGTTCCTTGAAAGACCAATTTTATAAAGAAAAGAAAGAAAAAGGAGAAAGTTTGGCTAAGAATAATTTGTTAAAAAATATCATTCAAGAGTTGATAGAAACAAAGAATTTTGAAAAACAAGAGTGTCAAGAACGTTCTGCCTTACAAACGGAGAACGTTTGACTCAAAAGTGAAAATGAACTTCTCAAAACTGATTTATTAAATTTTATTAAAGCCACTGAAACCTTTCATAATATCATGGGATCTCAGATAGGAATCTTTGATAAAGTTGGCCTTGGTTTCAATCAAACTCAAAAAACCAAGCTATATGAAAATTTCCTTGTCCCAGAAAGAAAGGAAGAAAAGTGAAAGACTAGATGTTCTTATTATAAAAAACTTGGACATTTGGAATTTGCGTGCTATTTTAGAAAAAGAGATGAAAAGATTAAAAAAAGAAAGTATGTTAAAAAGGAGAAGCATCCTAACAAAACAGTTTTGAAAAATCCTCAAAATGGAGAACAATCTCCATGATGGCTCCTAAATAGAGAAAGTTCCAAATCACAGGTTGAACGATCTGGAAACTCTTTTAAACCAAAGCTGAATTATTCTGAAGCCTACACTATTAAATCTGTTTCAAAACCAATAACCAAAAACCCAACTAGCTTTAAAAAGAAGGGAATGATATATCCTTTCAAAGAAAATGTTAAAACTAACTCTCAAGGACCCAAAACAAAGTGGGTACCTAAGGCTGAACTAATATCACATGCAGGTTGGTTCTCCAAGTATAAAGAAAAAGCCTTGGTTCTTGGACAGTGGCTGTTCAAGGCACATGACAGGAGATAAACACTACTTCATAACCTTCGTCAAGAAGGATGGTAATTCGGTCACTTTTGGCAACGTTAATCAAGCTCAAATTAAAGGTAATGGAACCATTGGTAAGACAAACTCTCAAATAAAGGATGTCCAATATGTGGAAGGATTAAAACACAATTTATTAAGCATAAGTCAGCTATGCGACTATGGATGCGAAGTCGTTTTTAAACCAAAGGTATGTCAAATTAAGAAAGCTAAAACTGGAGACATTCTGTTTTCTGGAAAAAGAAAGAAAAATTTATATGTTTTATATCTTGATGAATTACCTGATGAATCATGCTTCATATCAATTAATAAAGATAAATGGATTTGGCATAAAAGGTGTAACGCCCCGATTTTTAACAACGCGAGTATATTTTTTTTATAAACAAAGAAATAAAACGAAGAAACAAACAAATAAATACTTTTGGATAAATATTTATGTCGTATCATAACGACAAAGTCAACAACTATTTACAAGCAGCGGAATAGTTTTTAAAATCAAAATCCAAAATATTCAAACATCAAAAATACACTGGGGCTATGAGGCCTATCGAACATAGCTCATACTCCTGGGGTATTCTCGGCAGACCTGTACAAAAGCACAACCCCAAGAATTTTAACTTCCCCTCAAGTCACATCAAAAAGTGGTACATGGACCCATCAAAATAAAAGTCAAGCTGACAATATTAGTATAGGTACAATCTTCCAATATACAGTAAATACATCAACAAAAGAAAGACCTCTAGCCCCTATACAACCGTCTAATCTGATCATGCTACAAACACTATACAACCCGAGTGATCTCCATGCGCCCCGCAAGATTCTCCTGATACAGCTTCGGTCAGGTATGTCTAAATACATGCCCGTCTCCAAAGTACTAACCAGAAGGACGATCCTGGTTCTCGTCTGAGGGCAAAGACCAGATTTCCACAATAATTGTAAAGGTCACCAACCGAAATTAACAAATATCACATAGCAAAATTCTTATATTTTCAAATACTCAAAAGAACCTTTCGTCTTAGCATACTCCTCGAAAGGGTTTTCATATGTCCAAAAATGCATAAACAATGTTGAAAAATGAAGTTTTGGCAAACTGCATTGTCGTAGCCGAATACAATTGAGAAAATGCAGATTTTCAATTCTAAAATGGCTTTGAATCAATCAACACTTCAAACATTAATATTATCAATCATGAATACATAATTAACACCAAATTAATCTCCACAAATTCACACCTTAATCACACATGGAATATTCATTAAATCAATTATGAACACATAAATACATCAAAACTTAATAAACCCAACATCACACCTCAAAGCAATTACGACAAATCACAACAACAACCGAATATGTATATACAATCATCAAAGTATAACAAACATGACTCGCGTGTCAAGCACCCTAATGCAATGCGTATATGCCAAAATGCATGATTCTGGAATTCCAAACCAAAACCCTCCTCGAGGGGTGTAAATCATAATTGTACAGCCTCTCACAGACCAGTACTAATTACCGAGGTGCAATCTCTCACGAATCAGCACGATTTACTAGCGTGCAGTCTCTCACAGACCTGCACGACATACAAGAGTGCAATCGCTCACAGACCAGCATAAATTTCTAGATTGCAATCGCTCACAAATCAAGACATTCTAGAGTGCAATCTCTCACAGATCAGCACGACGCGACAATCCCCGCAAGGATAAGATGAACCAAGAATTCACATGGCATAATCCCGTGGCCCATCACGGTCACCACTATCACCATGGCTCCATCACGCTCACCATGTACAATGAAATGCATGAGCATACTCTGACTCTTTTCACCATAATCATTAAGTAAATGCAGCTATTAAAAGATTCCCCATTTTTAATAATCATTTAATACTAATGATTTTTCAAACACAACACAGAGCATACTCAAACATATTTATTCACACCAATTAAAATTTCCACAACCACACATAAATCACATCTCCAAATTCCATTCACACCTAAATTGAATTAAATTCATTTTCCACCAAGTCACACATAAATTTCATCTAAAAAATTCATAATATTAATTATGAACACATCAATTTCACCTAACATAAATCACCAAAATTTCCAAACATTAATCACCATATTCAATCTCTAAAATTTTCAACCATAAATTACCACAACAACATTAATATATCAAAGTTCTCCCACCGCTAACTCGGTGGCAACGGTCTCGATTCCTTTTCGAGACTCAAGGAGCTAACTACATAAACATTAATATTTATAACAACTTATTCACAATAAAACTAATCCAATCACAACAAAATTCCCAAAATTAAATCTTTCTCACACACCAATGTTTTAAAACCAAATAATCTATATTACTTACTTAAAACTAAATCAAACAAATATCGTCAAAATTTCCCATACACACACTCGACTATTAAAGCACCGAAATTTTTGAGTTAATAAAATACTCTAAACTTTTTTTCTTTTTAAACTCAATCAAAGAGTAATTAAAAGAGTAACTTTTTAAACTCTAACCATTTTAAATTTCAATCTATGTTGTTGCTCAAACTCTTTAACTTAGTTAAAATTTGAACTTTTTAACAACGCTAATTTTTTTTCTAAAATTTCAATTTCAGTTCAAACTCATTTATTTGAAAATAACTTATTATGTATAAACCACCACACATATAACACCTCAATTAAATTTCAACAATTCAAACATAATTCACCCAATTTCAAAACTCCACATTTTTACACATAAACCACCAAATTTCATCAATTCATTTTCTACAAAATCCACAAATAAATCACATCTCAAAAATTCATAATAATAATTATTAACATATAAATCACACCAAACTTGAATCACCACAAACCACACCTCAAATTTAAATTCCACTAAATTCCACATAATCACATTAACTTAATTTTCCACAAAATCACACCTCAAATACATCAAATTTCTTTTCCACAAAATTACAAATAATGTCCTAAATGCAAACTAAAAGTTTGGAAGGAGCCCTTACCTTAACGATAGCTCTAACACGCGATTATGGTACCGTAATTAATTTCGACAAAATTTAAGTTTGTGACGTCGCGTCGAAAACTAGCTCACTAGCACCGTAGCGTGGCAATGAGCAACTTTCCCTTCTGTCACTTCTCGAATGGAAGTTTAAATCTAGTATATAAATTGAGGTTTATATTTGTTTTCTTTTCAAAACCAACACTTTGATTTTTTTGTTTTCTTCAAACAGAGAGAGAGAAGAAGAAAGGTGGAGGGAGAACGTGTAACAGGGAAAAGTTTTCTTTTCCTTCTTGCCTTTCATATGCTTTTATATATATATATATATATATATATATAGATATATATATATAATAATAATAATAATAATAAATATCTAAATAAATATCTAGATATTTTTTATAAAAATCATCATTACTTCTGTCACCTCACATCACATCACAAATTAATTTTTCCGAAAAATATCTACTCTCACCGCAATTCTATCGGCAGAAGAATTTTTCTAAAAAATGCTGCATCTCCAAAAAAAAATTCTTCGGCAAAAGATTCACCGTAATTAAATAAAATTATTCATCGACGAATAATTTTAATCGGATCTCTAAAAATATATTTTTGGCATTTAACTCACAAAATGCCATAAAATTGGCTAAAAAGGCTCAGAAATTTAGCACAAAATTTCCCCAAAATACATAAATTATAATTTAAAATTAAGGGTCTTACAAAAGGGCTGCGCATATTAGTATGAAAAACATTTCAAAATTTCCAAACTTAATCTTGTTAGAGGCTTACCAAAACTTAATTATGAGAAAGATAAAATATGTGAAGCATGTGACAAAGGTAAGCAAGTAAAAAGCAGCTTTCACGCAAAGGATTTTGTGACAACAAACAGAACTCTTGAACTACTTCACATAGATTTATTTGGGCCTGTCAAAATAACAAGTCTAGGAGGAATGAAATATGGTTTTGTTATTGTTGATGACTTCTCAAGATTTACATGGGTTCTATTTTTAAAACAAAAAGATGATGCATTTGAAGCATTCAAAACATTTTGCAAAAGGGTTGAAAATGAAAAAGAATCCAACATCATTTATGTAAGGAGTGATCATGGAGGAGAATTCATAAATGCCTCATTCAAAAGTTTCTTTGATGAACTCGGTATATGTCACAATCTTTCATGTGCAAGAACTCCACAACAAAATGGAGTTGTTGAAAGAAAAAATAGAACACTACAAGAAATGGCAAGAACTATTTTAGAAGAATCAAATGTTGAAAGATATTTTTTGGAAAAATAGGAAGCCAAACATCTCTTATTTTCATGTATTTGGTTGTTACTGTTACATCTTAAACAACAAAGATCTTATTGGAAAATTTGATGTGAAATCTGATAAAGCAATCTTACTTGATACGCAATCGAGTCTAAAGGTTATAGAGTATTTAATTTAAGAACTAATGTTGTTGAAATAAGTATGCATATATTATTTGACGAATTTGATGACTTAGACATAAGTAAAAAGGATGAGGAAGAAGAAACTTCAAATGAAACACAACAGCAAAATAGTTTGCAGAAAACGCAGCAGCAAAACAGTTTGCAGAAAACAGAGATTGATAAACAGTCTCCGTTTCATTCTCCACCAAAAAGCTGGAAAATAGTTGAAAGTCATCCACAAACCCAGATCATTGGAGACACGACTGATGGAATCAGAACCAAAAAATCATTCAAGAATGATGAAAGTAACATGGCAATGATATCTCAAGTTGAACCAAAATCAATCAAAGATGCAATCACTGATCAATCTTGTGTAAATGCATGAAGGAAGAATTACTGCAGTTTGAGAAAAATGAAGTTTGGACTCTAGTTCTAGATCCATTAGATCAAACTGTCATTGGAACTCGATGGGTGTTCAGAAACAAACTTGATGAAGAAGGAAAAGTTGTTAGAAACAAAGCAAGATTAGTAGCCCAAGGCTACAATCAACAAGAAGGTATAGATTATGATGAAACATTTGCCCCAGTTGCAAGGTTAGAAGCTATTCGAATACTTCTTGCATATGCATCTCATAAACTTATTAAATTGTTTCAAATGGATGTTAAAAGTGCCTTCTTAAATGGCTTTTTAAATGAATAGGTATATGTAAAGCAGCCCCCTGGTTTTGAAAGTCAATCAAAACCAAATCATGTTTTCAAACTTACTAAAGCATTATATGGTTTAAAACAAGCACCAAAGGCTTGGTATGAACGACTAAGTTCATTCCTAATTAAAAATGATTTCCAAAGAGGAAAAATTGATACTACTTTATTTAAGAAAACAGAGGAAAATGATTTACTCATCGTTCAAGTATATGTTGATGATATCATTTTTAGATCAAACATGAAAACTATGCGCAAATTTCTCAAAACTTATGCAAAGTGAATTTGAAATTAGCATGATGGGTGAATTAAGATACTTTCTTGGATTACAAATTAAACAATATGAAAAAGACATTTTTATTTGTCAAGAAAAGTACATCAAAGATTTGTGAATCAAATATAAAATGAATGAATCAAAAATCATGACAACCCCGATGCATCCATCTACTTCTTTAGAAAAAGATGAAAATGGCAAATCTGTCTCTGAGAAAGAGTATCGTAGAATGATTGGCTCTTTGCTATATCTAACTGCCAGCAGACCTGACATAGTGTTTGTAGTAGGATTATTTTCTCGATTTCAATCAGCGCCAAAAGAATCCCACTTAACAGCAGTAAAACGCATATTTAGATACCTTGTTGGAACAACTAATCTTGGTCTTTAGTATAGAAAAGGTTCACATTTTGATATTATAGCATACTGTGATGCTGATTATGTTGGAGACAAAATCGAAAGAAAAAGCACAAGTGGAGCATGCTAGTTCTTAGGCGAAGCATTAATCAACTGGTCTTGTAGAAAATAGAACACCATAGCCTTGTCCACAACAGAAGTTGAATATGTTTCAGCAGCAAACTATTGTTCACAGGTTTTGTGGATTAAAAATCAACTCCAAGATTACTCTGTATGTTATTCCAGTATTCCAACTTATTGTGATAATACAAGTGCCATAAATTTATCTAAAAATCCCATTCAACACTCTAGATCAAAACACATTGAAATAAAACACCATTTCATTCGTGATCATGTCTACAAGAAAGATATTGAATTAATCTTTGTTGATACTCAAAATCAACTTGCTGACATTTTTACAAAGCCTCTTGCTAAGGATAGTTTCAATTTGATCAAAGAAAAACTGAAAATCATGAAAAATCCAGAAAATTCTGGTTGAATTCTGCTACTGCAGAAAACGGAGAATGTTTATCAGTCTCCTTTTGCGATGCATCATTCTCCGTTTTGAAATACCAACAGTTTTCATTATTTTAACATTCTCCCTCTCAAATCAAAAAGGCAAATCTTGGCATTTAATGTACATGCCTTTTTGTCTGAAGTGGAGGGCTGACAAGCACACGTTTCAGCTTTTCCCCAAAAAGCTTTTCCTCCTTCCCAAGGCACAAACTGTTCCCATTGGACAGCAAGTCATCATTTCTTTTCCTTTCATCTTCTCAAGTCAGAATTTGTAAATCTCTCTCCTCATTACCTATCTCTCTCTCTAAATACCATCTCCACCTTTTGTCTTCTTCATCCTCAACCTCTCACCCACAGAACAACTATGGCTCGAACAAAACAGTCAGCACGCAAAAACGCCTCTCCCTACACACCATACTCTTCATCTTCTTCATATGAATCTATGGAACGATCACCCTCTCCACCACCTAGACCATCACCATCACAAACATCTCTCCTCCTTCTAAAATCGACCAACCAATCCTCAATATCCCTCCTTTATCTACCCTTCTTCCACCCATGTATACTCGTTCAACACCTAACTCTGCTCACGTTCCTCCACACCTCTGTACTCAAAATACTCCTCCACAATGATCAATGAGAGTTCATTCTGGCATTGGTACTTCAAAACCATCGAACCCTAAAACCTTTGAACCTCTGTATTAGTTCTTTCAGATTCTGAAAGTGACAATTCCTCTAATTCTTTCCCTCCTTCATCAGCAAGAGTACCCTTCAAAACCACTCAATCAAAACCATCACTAACAAAATCTGTGCCCACCAACACTGAGCCATCAAAAATACCAAAATCTGCAAAACCATCAACACCACCAGAGTCGTCAACACTAACACCAACAAACAACAACCCATCAGCAACGACACCACCTACAAATCAACCATCCATTTCAGAAAACGCACCAACGAACCCTACGTCTCATCCTCCTTTGCTTCCTTTTCATCCATCTCTCCAAAACCTATTCCATCCCAGACTATAGTTGCTACTGCTTCTCAACCTTCCACTTACCTTCGCTCTTCTCCTCCCTTCATTGAACCCTCCAACTCTGACATCATGGCTACTCTTCAATTTATCATGGCACGACAGGTTCAGCACGATCAACAAACTGCTATTTTAAGAACTTGGATGGCCGACCATCTTGCTCACAAACTGGAAATTCAACCTCCACCTCCTCATCAGATTCCTCCTACTTCTCAAGCTCCTCCTCCTGGAAAATCCTCCTCTTTAGAAGGATCTTCTCCTTCTTTAGCTTCTTAGATACTTTTTTGCCATCTTTTTGAATGACAAAGGGGGAGAATTTAGTTTTTAATTAATTTTGTAACTCTCCTTATAATGATGTACCTTTGTTCTCAACTTAATGAAAAATTAGTTTATTGCATATAGTGTTTTAAATTCTGCAAATTTAAATATTGCACAAATTGAGGGGGAGTCTTTAAAAACTCTTTCACATACTTGATATTAGAATCAGAATTAAAATCTAAATTAACATGTTTGTCATCATCAAAAAGGGGGAGATTGTTGAGACAAACTCTATATTTAAAGTTTTGATGAAAATAAACAAAGGTTAATTAAGAAAGTTAATCATGACTCTAAAATGTTATGTTAATTTAACTGGTGCTTTTGAGTCAATTTAATTAAGAACAAAGTCAAGCAAAGCAAAGAAAACAGCAACAAGTTCATTCTGCATCAAAACACAGAATGATCTCCAGCTTCAAGAATTGTTCATCACAACATGTTGATCAAATCTTTTCTACATTCTTAACAAAGAATCTGCCCAGGAAATTTATTCATATCTAATCAGTACATGGCAAGGAACAAGTAGGATTCATCGAAGCTCAAAATGGCTATTTGATCTCAAAAATAAAAGGACTCAAAGATGGACAAAAGTCATGATAGCTTGTAGAACTCCAAAAATTCAAATGTCAAGAAAGCTCAATCAAGCTTGATATATGACAAGACAATTGCAAAGGAAATCTAGAATGATTAAAACGGGAACTCCAGAATGATTATTTAAGCTCAAGAAAGTTCATCGTTCTCCGTTTTCTGCACAGCAATAGAGCCCTGTAATTTGCTCTGTTTCAGTTTGTAATTCTTCTCCAATCTTGTCTAGCTACACTCAAGACTCAAGACGAAGAATGTACCATCCAAGATCAATGAAGAAACGTCAAGGACTCTGTCAGAAAAGTACATGACTGCTTTAAATGCTAAACCAAAAAGTTAAAAAAGGCTATTTCAAAGCAGGATTAATTTATTTTGAAATATTGCCTTAAGCCAAAAAAGCAGAGCCTCTCCAACAGCTCTTTTGTACTCCCATCCAGTGCGTCTTCAGCCTATAAATAAAAGGCCAATATCCAGAGCAAAGGCAAGAAATTCAAGTGCTGAGAAATCCATAAATCCATCACACTTAAACTTGAAATTTTGCAAAACAGAGGCAATCTTATTTTTTGCTTTCGCGAAACAGCTGTTGCTGTATATTCATATATCAGATTGCAAAATTATCATTAGATCCTTTTTAAAGAATCTATTCTCAAACAAGAGTTGAGAAATATCATATTATGTCAAAAACAATCCAATTGTAAAAACTCAAACTATAAGAGTTTCTTTATAGTTTGTTTAAGATTACATCCTATCAAGGTTAGATAGGTGTTGTTATTGCTTTCTGGGTGGAAAGTAATAGAGGTGGAAATAGATCAAGGTTGATCTATACTAGGTGTTGTAATATCAAGAAGGTTCTTTGTTTTAAACACTTAGTGGAAAATCTCACACCGTGAGGACTGGACGTAACCCACATTGGGTGAACCAGGATAAATCTTTGTGTGGTATTGTCTTTCCTATCTCTTTATTTTTCATACTGAATTGATTAACTAAGATAAGATATAAACTGATTTTATGTTTAAAGCTAATCAAGGAACGTTCTCCGTTTTACAATTAAAACCAAAAACGTTCTCCGTTTTCTGTTTTCATAACCAAGATCAATCTTGAGTTATTTTCTTAAGTTTTAACAGGAATTTTTAAAAGGTGCATTTACAATTCAAACCCCCTTTCTTGTAAATCGATGTTGTTACTTCAATATGGGCCCTCATAGTTAGGAGTCCATTTCCCACAGTAATCCCTTTGAATTGACAAGATCTTATTTAGCATCGTCTCCTTCTCGAAATACTCGAGTACGTATTTTTTTATCGTATGCTCTTTTCTGTCTTTTCTGATAATATTGTCCATGGCATAAGGCCGCCAACCTTTTTTTGTTCAATTAAATTCAATTGATAGAAACGGGTTTGTACCCATTCCAACTTCTTTAGTTTGACTTCTATTAATACTCTTAGCGAGGGGATTTCTACTTCAATGGGTAGCATAACCAACATCCCATATACTAGACAAAAATGGGTTTTCCCAATTGAAATGCTTATCGATGTGAGATACCCGCGTAATGCAAACGACAATATCTCATGTCAATATTTGTATGTTACAACCATTTTCTAAATAACTCTTTTTAATGACACAACTATTTGATTTTTTTCTTTAAAAGTTTAAAGATCGATTCACAAGTGGCAGTTAGTTGTGATATAAATTTTGAAATATAATTTAGTCTCCCAAGAAAATCACGAACCTCTCTCTCTGTACATAGGGGAGCCTTTCCAAATATGGCTCAAACTTTATCAGGGTCGACCTCTATTCTTTTATGATTAACCACAAGTTCTAACCATACGCCTGAAGTTCATTTGAAAGGGTTAAGTTTTAGCTTGAACTTTCAGAATCTTTCAATGAGTTTCTTTAGATCAAATCATGTGTTTTTCTTGTGTTTGTGACTTAGCAATCATGTCATCTACATAAAATCCTATCTCTTTATGTATCATGGAATGTAATAGAGTTACCATAGCTCTTTGGTAGATTGCCCCAACATTCTTTAGACCAAAATGCATTACCTTGTAACACAATGTTCCTTAAGGGGTAATGAAATTTGTTTTTTTCTTCTTATCGTCGGCTTTCATCTTGGTTTGATTATATCATGAGCAACCATCCATAAGGAGAAAAAGTGAATGGCGAGCCATATTGTTATCCAAAATATCGATGTGAGGTAACAGAAAATCATATTTAGGGTTGGCTTTTCTAAGGTCCACACATTCGAACTTTGCCATCCTGTTTCAGCATTAGTACAATATTTTCTATCCATTGGGGATAATTTTCCACAGCGAGGAACCCAGAGTCAATTTTTTTTTTTACCTCTTCACTGATTTTTAATGACATATTGGGCTTTATTCGCCTTAATTCTTGTTTGACCGAAGAATATTGGATTTTAAGGAAAATTTATGCTCCACTATGCTAGTATCCAATCCATACATATTTTGATATGACGAGGCAAAAATATTTTTGTATTCGTGTAGGAGTTGGATTAGTTCATGATATACTTCTTTCTTTAAGATAATGTCGGCTTTAATTTCCTATCTATTTTCTTCTTACCCTAGATTAATCACTTTTATTAGTTCTTTATGGGCTATAATGCCCTTGGTTTCTTGTTCTACCAATTTTAACAATTCTAAGGGAAATTCATAATCTTCTTCATTATTTTTTATTGTATGATTAGTAAGATGGTAAAAGTTATGTGGCATTTTAGTACAATCATTTGTTAATGAATTATTCTAAAAAAAGGGAATTGCATTGAATACTATAGGCAACTTGATTGTCTCCCAATTGTTGATTTTTTGCTTTTGCATCATATGGATGAACCCAATTAGCATCACCTATGGAAAGATCATCTCTAGGTATTGCAATATGAATCTTGTTTGTCTTTCGTGCACTTTGGAAACTATGTTGAATTTCATATATGAGAATCATTTCGGTTCTAGGCTCTTGATTTTAAATCCAAGCTAACATTTTTTTTTGTTTGGCCAATCTTCGCTTGTCAACTTTGGTTGGTTCATAATCTAAACCCCATTTATCTATATTCTCATGATGTTTTATCAGTCCTTTGAGTCGTTCTTCATTTTCCCCTAAATCGTGCCATGGATGATGCCCTCTACTTAACATGAATCTAATCACCATAATAGTTGTGTTTGATAGATGTGGTTCTATTTTTCCATCTCGACGTAAGCGGTGTCCATGATTTCTTTTGTTTGGAAGGTGATCTCTAGAGCTTACTCTATAGTCTCAACGTATGGTCTTGTGGAAAACTTACTTACCAATGAGTCTTGCTCTTCTGACACGGTTATAAGTTGGTCATATACCATATACTTTAGCTTATTATGTAGGGTCGATGGCACCACACCGATAGAATGGATCCATGGTCTCCTTAATAACTAGCTATAGGCAGGTGCAATATCCATCAAATGAAACGTGATTTCAAAAAAGTGATCGGAACTATTTGAATTGGGAGTTTAATTTATCCCATCATTTCTCTACAACTCCCATCGAAAGCTTTAACAAGGACTTGTGATATCATATGATCGAGGCACATTGCTAATATGTGCAACGCTTTGTTATGGCCTCTTTCTTCGGAAAGCAGTTCGTCATCTATGAAGGTTAGGTGACTGTTAGTAGTAATGTTATTTATGATGCCTCCAAATTTGTCAAAGGTGATATCTTGAATGATGTGAGCTTCATTTAGTATTTTCAATAATAGCTTCCTATGGGACTCAGAATTCTTCAGCAAATATATCAACAAAAATTTTGTGGGGGCGACTTAGTTCTTAAATCAGAGGCTGAAGGCTGGTTATCCCAACTCTTAAATCAGAGGATGAGGGTTAGTCGTCACTACTCTAAAATCAGAGGATGCAGGTAAATGTCTCGTTTCTTAAATAATAGGTGTGAGTTAGTGTCTCAATTTTAAATTTAACCACTAAATATAAAATATCATGAATGCATTTAATGAATGAACATTTTCCTTCATTTTCATCTTTTATTTTTATTTTTTTTCAATCAACTTTTTTTAATTTTTTTATATCTTTCACCTCTTAACGAACATGATCCTTGATTCATGGATGAAAAATGTGTACCACTTCAAATAAATGGTGTTGATTGTCCTTTTGATCTTTAATGAGACTTTTTCATACATCATCGACTTGATCTTTAGTTGCCCCTGCCTTAAATGTAAAGACATCATAAAAGTTTTGTCCTCTTGACATTTAGATATTTTGTGCCCCAACATATGATTATCATAAAAATGCATGTTTGACAAAAAAAAACTTTATAACACAAGAAACTAGTAAAGGAAGATTTAGACAATGATATTTAATGAGAAAATCTATGGTACTAATAAAGGATTCATAGAAAGAAAAGAAGATAAGGTGATCTCATATGGGTAAATGACCTAATTTGTTAGTAGTTTTTCATAAAAGAAGTGTGCTAATAACTCATGCCACAATTTCAATCATGTCTTTAACCTACTTTGGATGATATGATTTGCTCAAATCTATATTCATAGCCTTTCGAAATATGTTCAAATTCGACTTTGTTGTGTGTATGTAAGCTATATTCTTTGATCATCCCTTTTTAGATTCTCAAACTAGTGATCTTCTTTCATTCTATACTTTTTTTGTGGCCCTAATTTTTACTTAGATTCCCCTTTCGGGTTTTCAGCTAAGCGAGTTTTTATTCATTTTTTGTACCCAAATTTTTGCATAGGTTGCCCTTTCAGATTTTCAACCTAGCGGGTATTTATTATTATTTTTTGTACCTTAATTTTTGCCAAGGTCTCCCTTTTAGGTTTTCAACCTAGCGCGTATTTATTAATATTATGATTTTGCGTCCTAATTTTTTCCTAGGTCGTCCTTTTTGGATTTCCAACCTAGCGGGTCTTCATTTAGATGTAACACTTTTGAAGCATCAATGTGTGCAAGTAGTGATAAGTCTCCTCCATCCATATATTTTATGGTATTGGGAGATCATATAGTTAGGAGTTCACTTATCTACTAGTCCTTTTAAAAATGTGAAATTTTCTTGAGTGCTAATTCTTTCTTTTGTGGCTCTGAAGTTCATATGTTCTTCTTTTAAGATCTTTTGAAATGATTATCCTTGACATGAGACAGTCAATATTTATCTTCAATTAAATTCAATCGGTCAACACATATCATTACTCTTGATAAGGGGATTTTTGTTTGAGTGGGTCGCATTGTCTTTATCTATATAATAAGAAACAAAGGGGTGCCCCAGTTATAGGCTAATACTCATGGAGGGTATTCTACAATTACGAGGTAATGTTTGGTACGAGAATTTTTTATATACTTTTCTTATACAATTTGATAATGAGCAGGATAGTTGTGAATTTTATATTTGTGAATGTCTATTCTTCATTGTGACTTACTTTGAATATTGAAGATAAAGTAGCTACAATCAGCTAGTTGATTATATTATTGAGGGACGTGATGAAAAATGACTCCAAATTTTTTTTAGACATTTGTCTAATATGTATATACAAAATGATCATCTTCTTATTCCAGCTTTCCCATTCTTGATTTAGTTGATTGAGGATTACATTCAAGCCTCATATACTTTCAACATCTTCATTTTTTATTCGTAGGCAGCTAGAATACCCATGGTACAAACTTCAAATTTCCCACGTGATTAATATATTCAAAACATATTTAGACAATGATTAAGATAAAACCACTTGTCTAGGGGGATTAACGTGACGTTAATATCATGCCCCAACATTTCGAAGTCCTTCCAGATAGTGGATTTTATTTATATCATTCTCACATTCAGTGGAATTTATAACATGATTGAAATTATATATGAGATTTTAGCAAACTTATTTTGAATGAACTACTTCTAGATATGCTTGGATATGCTTGGTATATGGTTTAAAGAAGAGAAAGAAAAATAATGTTTGGTAAGAGATTGTGAAATATCTGATGGGTGAGAATGGACAAGGAAACAATACAAAATGCATTTATTGATAATTAAAATATTGAGGAACATCAATATGATCAATATTTTAGGATCAAATTAAATAACATTAACGATGATGGGAAAACTTGATAATATTTTCATTGTTTACCTTGCACCTTGTATATATATGGGAGAACATCGTCAATGTCTTCAAATTTGTGTTTAACCAAAAAAATTCTTCAATAGTCATAAAAAATTCATACAAGGTTTGTCATTTTTTAAATTGATGACATCAAATAATAATCAGTAGTGATGAAAGTTCAACAAATACGACCCAACTTCTAGAGATTTACTTGTGGCGAAAGCCAATTAAGTATGTTCATGACTCAAAAGTAGGGGGTGTATGATGAAAATGAATCTAATTAGTATCAGGTTCAAATCTTGTGGACAAATGACTTGAGATAGAGTATAACTAAAAAGTAGACTAAAAGGTGACAATTGTTAGACTTATGAAATCAAGGGGTAACACATGAGTTCTTCGTGATGTTTTTTTTTTCATGAAGGATCCCCATGATTTCAAGTATCGAGGGTTTGTAATATTTCCAATCTTATAGCCATATAATTTTTCAGTTGGTTTAGATCATCTTTGTATGTTTCAATTCATCCATGACTTTAACTCGAGAACATGTCCGGTAAAGGTGTCACGATACTTTTTTTTTGCTTTTTTTTTGTCGTTTTGTTTAGGAAAATGTTATGAGAATGTAAAAAAAATTAATGCAATGATTACGCATTTAACTGAAACATTTAGCTACCTCCTAATATGCAATTATTTTTTCTAAAAAAATAAAGACAAAAAGAAAAATATGTTGTAAAATGAAGTAAAAGATGAAACATGCATGATTATGCCCTACATGATTCTTTTCTTATTCGATGTTTTTTTTATTGTGAACCTTTACTATGGGTGACTCTATAGTTCTAAATTGGCTTTTGAGCACACAACTCAATTCTAAAATATTAAACCAATTAATAGGTAAACTATTTGAATGGAAATATTCTAGAAAATGTCAACTCTATGTGACACTTTCATGACAACCAAAGAGGATGTACATCCAAAAGATTATCATTACGCATTCTCTAACTTATTCTAGGTTTGCACTCAGACCGGGTATAGAGCCCATTGATAAGTGTGTGAATCATGTTAGGGTAGTGTATAAAAAAATAAATAAGATAAAACAAAATCATCACAATAAAAATAAATTGACGAAACACATATAATTATATTCACAATATTACAAAATAAAATAAAGATAAACAATAGGGGTAATATAAATAAAATAATAAATAATAAAATAACTATATATAATTAATTAGATTGAGTTTGACTCTAAAAAGTCCCCAGTAAAGTCAATTGTCGCATCTGGTTTGTCCGCAGAAAATGAGTTGCCACCAATTTTATTTTTGTTAAACAAAAAATTTGATAAAACCTAAAATAATATTTTCGAACCAAAAATTTGGATTCAAGAGTCGATTACGAGTAGGAAAGTATTATCACCCTACAACGTCCGCTAAAACGGTTACCTTATAATTAATTATATACAAACTATTTATTTATTTATTCATTTATTTTTACCCCAAAAAGAATAATAAAAAAATTAAATTATTTACATTAATAAAAGAAGAAAAAAAATATTTTTGTTATTAATTTGGTTTGACAAGGGAAAGACATTGCTCCTACGTATCCCCAGGAGCAATAGGGAAATCAAAACACATGTAGTTCTTGGGTAGAAAATATTTATGTGTTGCTTGATTTTATTACCAATTTTACTTTATATATATATATACATATATATATCAAAATAAATCAACAACATAATGGTGATAATAATAGTAATAATGGTAGTAATGAAAATAATAATAAGAGTGATGTGTTGTATATTGATTTGTGTATCGTTTTATTTTAGGAAATACTTTTACTACTTTTTGATTTTTATAAATTGTAAATGACAAAAATTCAAGAGCATATTTGTGAGTCGGCGAGGTATATATGGCGTGAACTGACGGAGGAAATAACAAGAGAATTTAAGATCTAACGCTCAAGAAATAAAACACAACAAAGATGAGAGATCACGAATTTGATAAAGAAATAAACGATTATACAATAATCGAATTGATTCTTATTAGTTAATTTCAAAACTTGATCGTGAAACAAAAAAAAAATCTTGTTTATATCATATGTGCATAGAATAGTAAAAAAAAAACTCTATAATAATAATAATGTAAAAAAAAATAGACGAGGAGAAAAAAGAAAAATAAGTGTTTATCGCACTACAAATATTGTTATTTACTAGCTACTGGTTCTAATATTTCTTCTCTCTTTTCTCCCTATTATTCTCTCTTCTCTTTTATTTTTCACTCAATTGTGCTTCCCATTCTCTTCCTTTCACTACAAAAAAAAAGATCTATTGTGACACTCAACATTTAGTGATACATATTTGTTTGTCACTATAGTTACTTTTAGCTATAGAGAGAGTGTCACAAATGCTAATTTAATATTAATTTATAATAACTTAAAAAAAATACTGAAATATTAATGTAAAAAATTAATTCACCCATTTCTCAAAAAAATCATTTCACGCACGCGGCCTTCACGTTCCCCTTCACCAAAAAACCATTTCACGCCTTCATTCACCAAAAATCAGCCTTCATTTTCATTCTCTTCAACGCCCTCATGTGAGTAATTTTCGTTCTTCAATGCAATGCCTTCATTCCATTTCGATCTCTGAATTTCTTTTTCCCTATTTCTTCTCCTCTCAATTTGTTTCCCTATTTCATCTCAGAAATTGTCAAAGTGTTCAACTATTTACAAACGATTTGCAATTTTGTTATTCAAACTCATTGATTCAAATTCAGATTCAGCGAGATTCACGAGTAAGTGAATTTTTTTTTCCCGTTTTTAGCAATTGTTTTTCCTTTGTTAGCGATTTAGGGATTTAGCATTTTATATTTCAAGCTCAAAATGAAGTGTTTCTCGATTGGAATGTTAAATCATCGAGAATTCTTTTTTTTTTCTTTCAATATTCAATTTATTATTTATTTTCTTGATCCTTATTGGAATCAAATTTCCTTCTCTTTTTGCATAATTTGTTGATTTTGAATGCTGGTGAATAACTTTTTGAGTCACGAGTAAGATGTTGATTTTTCGTTTTACTAGCATTTTATATTCCTTATTAATCACATTCCTTTTGAACGGTGGAGTTTGAAGTTGAATTTGCTTGACTTTGGAGAATGATTTGATAATGCGAGTGGTGGATTGACAATTTCATTTCTTGTTGTTTCAAACTTTTGATTTCTGATTTTGAAATTGTGAAGTCATACTGTTTGTTGTTATTGGATACTTATAATTTTATTCTTGGTAAAGGCAGATCGAAACATGGTAAAACTGTAGAATGGACATCAAAAGATCTGCTTAAGGGTCTAGAAGAGTTTGTTGGATACTTATTTCACACCTATTTTTTTCTATTACACCAAATAGGTTACTGAATTTAATTCACGGCGATCACTTATGTTTAAATTAAGTTCAAGTAACTAGTAATTGAAAAAAAATGAAACAACGGTGAAATTAGCACAAATGTTTTATTAAGACTATTATTAATAAAACATTAAAAGAGTGAGTGAGTGAAAATTACTTTTTAAGACTATTATTCAAGAGGTATTCTGTTTTCTGTATTATCAAACCTTTACTCATAAAGGAATAACAAAATTATATACTTTATTACATTGTTGTTCTGTTTTAGTTGTAGTGGGAAATGGGCTGAGTTATGGATGCATATTGTAATATATCTCATTTTGTTGTTACATGTACTACTGCCTATTGTTACACTTTTGTCCTGTCAGTTGATTCTCTTATCTGTGATTACTTCCTCACCAAAAAATTAATAAAAGATAGCTAGCTATGTGTTATCACTTGGTTGTTTTTACTTTTTTTCACCTGGTTGTAAATTGAATATTTATACGTAATTACCATTTTTAGTCATTGCTTAGAGGTAGATTCCTCATAAGTGAAATTGTTGAAGATGAGAGGCCTCCTTCTACAGCTGCAAGTGAATTAGTTCGATTAAGACAACGACACACGATCTCTGGTTTAAGGTATGCAATTCTAGAGTTGCTTCCAGAGATGTTCATTTTTTTCTGCTCATCACTTGTTAATCTAATTAGAAATATTTTTTTTTATTATTTATTTTATACTTTTTTATAATCTAAACTGATATGATAATGATATAGTAAAACGTTGATTATGTGTCTTAGATCCCTCTAAGATATAAAAGGAAATAATCATGCTATCTTATAATTTTAATAAAATCAATTTTTTACTTTAAATCCATGTTATGGGAACCACTTCTGTCTTATGCCAAATATTAGACATTTTGGTACATAAGTAATATTCAAAGTGGTTTAGTTGGTCAAACATTATATCAAGGAAAAGTAATGTATGGGCACACTGACAGGAAATGCAGTTAACTCATAGAATTATAACATACACAATTGTTTTGTATATGATAATTAGATTAGGAGTACCGTGTTTGTGACTTAGATGATGCAATCTTGATATCCTGAAATTTACACTTTCTTATAAAGCATACCTTGTTTTGAACAATTTTCCTAGATCATGGTTCTCTTATAGGTTTAGTGAGATACCACTTGATGCAGTTATACTCCCCTAATAGTGTTTCCACTGATCACTACTTCTATAATTGCAATTTTCCTTATTGGATTGTTATTTTGATTTGTGACAAACATGAATATTTGTTTCAATCTCTCCTCTTCTAGAAAATTTATTTTTTGTCAATTTCTTGTGCTCCATGGTATTCTTCAATGTTTTTCTGACTATGATACTGATTTGTACATTATGGGGAGTATTTGTACAGTTTGATGGATAATTGTTTGTAGCAACTCATACACTGGTTTGTTATATTTGTCACTACTTGTTAAATAAATTTCCATACTGGTTTTACTCCAACCAAAGACAAATAGACGTTGCTCACTATTTTTTTTCTTACATTATTTTTTACCATTTTTTTCTTTATTTTTAAGTTATATTTATTAACTTTTTGTGTTATTTCATTCAATTTTTCAGTTTATTGCATTGAATTGAATGGATAAGAGTTGGATATCCTACAACTCTAACAACTCTCTTAATAAAGAGAAGTACATTAGAGGAGTTACTAATTTTCTTGATTTTGCATTTGCAAAATCAAATGATGGAAAATTTTTATGTCCTTGCACCAATTGTGTCAATTGCAAGTGGCGCTCTCGAGTGGGTATTTATGAGCATCTAGTCTATTTTGGGTTTCTAAAAGGTTATGTTACTTGGGTTTTTCATGGTGAACAAGTTAGCTCGTCTAGTTCTCAAAATGTATCTCAAGTAGAAGGATAGTTTGACCATGACATAAATACAATGATTCATGATGCCTGTGGAATACATCCAACAAATGAGAGTGATGGTGCAAATTTAAATGTGGAGGACGAGAATCCCAAAGCATTCATAGATGAACCCAATACTCAACAATTTGAAGATGATAGTAATTTGGATAAGTTCTATCAGTTGTTAAATGAGGCGGAGCAAAATCTTTATCCTCGTTGTAAGAAGTTCACTAAATTATCATTTATTGTCCATTTGTATCACTTAAAGTGTTTAAACGGGTGGACTGACAAAAGTTTTTCCATGTTGTTAGAGCTTTTAAGGGATGCATTACCAGAAGAAAATACATTGCCGAAATCTTTTTATGATACAAAAAAGATTATTTGTGGATTAGGTCTCTCATATGAAAAAATTCATGCTTGTCCCAATGATTGCATATTATATTGGAGAGATTCTGCTAATGCTCAAATTTTCTCAAAATGTGGTATGTCACGATGGAAACTAAACTCTAATGATAATGAAGGTAGAAAAAAAATCCCTGCAAAGGTTCTTCGATGGTTTCCTCTTAAACCTAGACTACAAAGACTCTTTCTATCATCAAAAATAGCTTCTTCTATGACATGGCACGAGGATGGTAGAACAAAAGATGGACTCATGAGACATCCAGCTGATTCTTTTGCTTGGAAAGATTTTGATCGTCAACATCCTAATTTTTCGTGCGACCCTCGTAATGTTCGACTAGGTTTAGCTTCTGATGGTTTTAACCCTTTCAAAACCATGTCAATTTCTCATAGCACTTGGCCTATTGTTTTGATTCCTTATAATCTTCCTCCATGGATGTGTATGAAGCAACCTAATTTTATACTTCATTGCTTATTCCCGGTCCAAAAGGTCCAGGAAATTATCTATATGCAACCTCTTGTGGAAGAACTAAAAGAATTGTGGGAAATTGGGGTGAAAACATTTGATACATGCAAAAAAGAGTCATTCCAAATGTGTGCTGCTATCATGTGGACTATCAATGATACGCTTGTCCATGTTGTGATTTAAAAACTGCGTCTCATTGGTTGCGTTATAGTCGGAAGTTTTGCTACATGTGTCATCGTCGTTGGTTAGAGCCTAATAGTAAGTGGAGATACAATAGAGGAGAATTTGATGGAACCCAAGAGTTTAGAGAACCGCCGCAGCTACCTAATCGTGCAAGTGTCTTGAGACAATTGGATGATCATGGAATAGGTATTGGGTCACCGTGGAAAAAGAAAAGCATTTTGTTCACATTACCTTATTGGCAACATAATGTTCTTCGTCATAATCTTGATGTAATGCACATTGAAAAAAATGTTTTTGATAACATTATTGGAACATTGTTGCATTTATACGGAAAATCAAAGGATAACGATAAGGCATGTTATGACCTTGTAGACATGAACATTAGAAGTCAACTACATCCAACGATGCATCCAAGTAAAGGTAAAAAATATTTGCCTAGAGCTTGTTACCAAATGACATCGAATGAGATAGAAATATTTTTGGAAGTTCTCAAAAACTTAAAAACCTCAGATGAATATTTTTCTAATATATCTAGATGTGTGCAAGTGAAGCAACACAAGATATTTGGTCTCAAAAGCTATGATTGTCACCTTTTAATGCAAGAGTTTCTTCCTATAGCTATAAAAGGTTGTTTGCCTGACAAGGTGAGTTTAGCTATATGTGATCTTTGTCATTTCTTCAAAGAATTGTGTCGCAAGGTTCTTAATGAGCATAATTTGGAGCACTTGGAGCATCGAATTTCCAAAATATTGTGCCAGTTAAAAAATATTTTCCCTCCATCTTTTTTCACTATAATGGTACATTTGTTAATTCATTTGGCATATGAGGCAAAAGTTGTAGGTCCTGTTTATTATCCATGGATGTATCCAATTGAAAGGTATTACACATTTTTTCATTCATTTAGATTCATTATTAGATTATTAAGTAAAATTATGTTATCTTATTTGGTGACCTAAATTCTCTTTTATAGGTTTCTTTTTATTCTAAAGTCATTTGTTCGTAATCGAGCACATCCAGAGGGATCTATTGCAGAGGGTTATTTAGCTCATGAATGCTTGAATCCTTGAGGGAGACCATTGGGGAGAAAGTGTAAAGTTGGATTCAATGTGAAGAAAAGAAAAAGGGCTTCACGGATCTCCCTTGACAAGAAAACATTGTTGCAAGCACATAGATATGTGCTTTTTAATAGCCATAATGTCGACCACTTCCAAAAGTAAGTCAATTTATTTATGTTTATATTTAATTACTAAAATTTGGTTTGACACCTTTATACTAATTATAATGTCTAATCTCTCTTAACCTTTTTACACAGAGAACACATTGATCTTATTAGGAGACGAAATCGTCGACTATCTTCTTATGAAGTTGAAAAAATTCATGGTCGATCATTTTCAGATTGGTTCCGTGAACGAGTATGTGTTAGAAATCATTTTCATCCCTAATATAGGATTTATAATCATTTTAAATTTTAACAATTTGCAATTATGGTAGGTTTCATGGTTGGAAGAGCAAGGTAGTGCTCTAGTGACAGATGATATCAAATGGCTTGCACGTGGTCCACTAGAAATAGTGAGAAAATATAGTGGTTATATTATTAATGGAGTTAGATTCCATACAAAGAAGCGTGAAAGAGGCTTAAAGACTCAAAACAGTGGCATCGTAGTTACTGTTAAGACAAAAAGTTATGCTAGTTCAAGAGATAAGCACCCGAAAGAAGGGCAAATCAACTATTATGGTGCACTCACAAATATAATTCAATTAGATTATTCGGGAAAATACAAGGCGTTATTGTTCAAGTGTGACTGGTTTGACATTAATAAAGGTTGTAGAATTGATAATTTAGGTCATCCTATTGGCTGGGAAGGAAAAACTCTATTAAATGTAATAGGAAGTTTGGTAAGGAGATATCAATGTGCGCCAATCAATTACATTAGGTGGAGTAAGATGCCTAAGTCCTATATTACTGATATGGTTAAACTAATTTAGGTGTTGTATAAATTTGTAAAAAGTTCTATTTCATTTCAAGTTTTGTAAATACTTTTTTTTTGCAAAAATGTTTAACGAATTTTGTGTTTTGTTAATTATTCATATGATAGACAAAGTTTAGATTTGTTCCTGAATTCACCGAGCAAATTGAGAAGATACTAAAGGATAACATGAAGGTTAAGTGGAGGAAATTCAAGTATCATTTGAAATCAAAGGGATATGACAGTAGTAAGAAAGAACCAGAAATGGCTGCCTACATCCCGGACACAAGGATTGATCCTTCTCAGTATGGTGCTTTAGTACATCACTGGTGTTCCAAAAATGGACAGGTATATGTACAATGTCATTAATATTTTGTTCGTATAACAATATTTATCATATGCTTTTTGATTGTTGACTTTACTAATTAATTGCATATAGAAAATAAGTAACATTGTAAGTACAGAAGTACGCCTAAGAGGGGGGGGGTGAATTAGGTGTTCAAAAATATTCAAATTTTTCATCTTGTATTCGAATACACATTGGTGTAGTCGAATACAAATTAGTAAAATTAGCCACTGACTTAGCTTGTATTCGACTACATATGTGTGTAGTCGAATACACAAAAAGAATTTTTGCCACTGACTTAACATGTATTCGACTACAGATGTGTGTAGTCGAATACAACATTTAAATTTTTGCTTTTGACTTAAGTTGTATTCGAATACACTTTTGTACTTAGTCAAAAATGTGATTTTAAATGTTTTGTTAATGTTGTTTTGACTTTTGAAAATATGTTAAATGCATATGTACATATAAATTGTTCTCAAGTATTTGAACTATTGATTTGCATCATATACCTTTACATTTTATCATTTATTATTTGGATGTTGAAGCTTATTGTGAGGACATTTTGATCTTGTTGTATTGTCCATAATCGGTGGTCTTGTCATCATCAAAAATATGTAGTTTACATTCTCCCCCTTTTTGATTATGACAAAATGTTGTTGTGAAGAGAGTGTATAGTGGAAATCATTGCTCCCCCGTAATATATGCATACTCCCCCGTTGTATGCGACGATTTGAAAAACTTGTTTTGTTGTACCTACAAGGTTTTGAAATGCAACATTAATACCAAATTTTCTCCCCCTTTTAACATGATCAAAAAGAAGAAAGAAAATATTGAAAAGGAGATAGACAATTTTCGAATATAATCATACACAAACATAACATAAGTGAACAAGGAGATTATAATAAAGGAAATAACATCATAAAGGTTAGTACATAACAAGTCGGAATTAGAGCAAAACAAAATACATCAAAATCCAAAGGACACAAAGTTCATACAAACAAAGATCACAGTAATACATAATGCAAAATGTTAAAGTAGGACAAATACATGCCAACTAAGGAACTTAATCAAAATCTGTCGGAATGTGGAAATGATCAATTTTGTCTGATAAGTTACTAATGTCTTGAGAAAGAGCGTCATGATTGCGAGCAATAGTAGTTTCAATATTGTTGAAGCGAGTGTCAATAGAAGTGGTCAAATTGGTGAATTGAGTTTCGAAGAAGGTTTGGAAAGAATCATGGCGAGTCATGATCATTTGATTTGAGATATATTCATCATCAGACGCAATTTCCTCGCCATCTTCATTGTCTTGAGCAGCATTGGATGGTCCAGCATTATCATCCTGTGCAGCATCAGATGTTTGACCAGAATCACCTTTATGCACAAAAGCTTCAAGCTCCTCATTCCAGATGATCCGCATGCTAGGCAAGACTCCTAAATCCAACATATTTTCTTTTGTGGGAGTAAACATAACTTCATCAGAGAAGTCCACACCAAAATGTTCCAAAATCCGAGAAACTTCTTTTGCATAGGGTAAGCCAATTGCCTCGTGAGATCCAAACATAATATATTTCACAAAAAATGCCCAATTTAATTGACGACCTTCATACATGAAATTCATAATTTGTAATTCAAACTCCGAAATTTGGGAGTAATTTCCAGCCTTTGGAACTAGAATGTAGCTAAGGAAATAGTGCATGAGCCTATAATCAACAGTAAGATTGCCCACACCATACCTTTGTTGGGCATATTTGGAACCTGCCTGAGCTCTCTTTTGTTCCATGGTACGTCTATCATACCGACAAAGGAAAACATAGGCATCATACTTAGAAATATCACCCCATTCACACAATTTGTTTGGACAAAATTTTTCACCATTAAACGGAATATTCAGAATTTCGCCAATAGTTTTGGTATTTGAACGAATGGTTTTACCCTTAACGCGAGAGACTAGCATTTTTCCCTCTTGCATGAGATTACAATAAAAAACCCTAACCAAATCTGGATAAATTGGACCTTTGTAGCCTATAAACTCTTCAACATGTTTTGAGCAATGCAGGAAATTTAAAGTCAGAGAAGGAGTTTAAAGTACCATACTTTGGAATAATAAGTCGCTTGTCCGAGTAAAATGTGCGAAAACGATCAATTTCCTCCGGTGTGTGTAGAAGCCGTGATAGATCCGTGATGTTGGGATTCCTGGTTCGTTTTCGTGAGGGACCTACTGCTGCATGCTTGGTGCGTGGTCCTCGTTTGCGGGCATCCATGGTGAGAAAGGGGATTTTTGGTGAAAGTGGGTTTTAGAGAAAATGTGAGAGTTTTGAGAGAGTTGAAGAGAAATGACAACAAGGAAGTAAAGAGTAATGGATTGTGTGAGGTTGGGTGAATGGGTAAGTGAGTGGAAGGAGGATGGATGAATTTTGGAGAGAAGAGAGAAGAACTTAGGGTTGTATTCGAATACCAAAGGAAATAACCCTAAATGTGTAATTATGCTTTTATATTTGGGCAAAAACGCGAAGGTGTATTCGACTACACCTGCTTGTATTCGAATACACATTTTTCTTGGAACGTGTATTCGACTACACATCCTTTGTATTCGAATACAGGAAATCTGGGAAAGTTTGTATTCGAATACATATAGTTGTATTCGACTACATAAGCACAGTTTTGCTTAAAAACTTTACTTTTATGAAACTTGCATTATGTAATTCACAAATTTATATATCAAAAAGCAATAATCAACAAGAAATAACAAATATGACAAACTATGTATATGTTACAATGGTTAAAGATCATTTTCATTCAAAATACCAAGTTCTCTTCGAATTTTATAAAATGAGTCTTTAGGTAGTGGTTTTGTAAATATATCAGCCAATTGATTATGTGTATCAACAAATGTTACCTCAACATTACCTTTAAGCACATGATCCCGTAAAAAATGATGTCGGATGTCGATGTGTTTAGTTCTTCAACATATAAGACATCTTCAATTGAGGGGGATGGTGCTGTACCGACTTTTCCAATGCCTAAAATTTTCCTTTTGTTATTGTCTCCATATACTACATGTCCCTTTGACTCAAGTGTTAAGGCTGAAAATTTTGTCACATCACCCGTCATATGTTTGGAGCATCCGCTATCTAAGTACCACATATTTGAAGTATCTTGCTTGCATGCCTACAAAATTGAAATCAAACTTTATTAGGTACCCAATGTGCTTTGGGTCCTTGATGGTTAGTACCTTTCTTTACCCATATGTAATGCCCACTTGGAACACTAATGTTTCTAATGTGACATGTATTAGGTGTATGACCATGAAGACCACAATAAGAACAAGTAGGATAAAATCTACTATTAGTAGCATATGTATGAAATTTAATTTGAATAATTTTCTTTTTATAAAGATCATCCTTTTTCAAAACTATAGTTTTTTCTTGATTAGATTGATTACTTGCTTTAACAAAAATACTCTTGTTTAAGTTTGGTTTATCAAATTTTGAATATCCTAGACCATTTTTATCATTTGAGTATCTTTGCATATTTAAGACATTTTCCAATCCTAATTATCCCTTTTCGTATCGTTCAATTACTTTATTTAATTGAACAATTTTGAAGGAGAGGGAATCACATTTATTGCATGTAATATTTTGTTTTGGTTTTTCAGAATTTTTCTCCATAATGTCAACTTTTTCTTGTAAACTTGTGATTTGTTTCTTTTGTGTTGACACTAGCTTACACAGATTTTTGCATTCAATAAGTAATTCCTTTATTGCATTTTGAGCATCATTGTATTCTATAATTAATTCACTATTAGTTTTATTATAGTGAGGAGAGTCTATTTTATTAACCTCTTCTTCATCATCCGATTGATGCGAGGCTATTAATGCAACATTGGCGCATTCTTCACTTTCTGTTTCTGAAGATGAACTTACTTCATAGTCTTCCCAAGCTATGTATGCCATCTTGAAGTCTTTCTTTTTGTTGGCATTCTTCTTAGCAAGGTTTGGGCAATCTGCTTTAATATGTCCTTGTTTTCCACATTCAAAGCAAGTGAAGTTTTGATTTGATGCAGAATTATCTTTCTTCTTGAAGCTTTTCTTTTTGAATGTTCTATCATTTTTAAGAAACTTACCAAATTTCTTAACAAGAAAGATAATATTTTCATCTTCATCTGAGTCGTCGTTTTTGATTTGTTCTCTTGATTCGATCTTTAGAGCAATATTTTTGGTCTTCTTTTCTTGACTTTCATTTTGTTCTAGCCTTCCAAGTTCGATTTCATGCTCTTGAAGTTTTCCAAATAGTGCAAAAAGAGACATTTTGGATAGGCTTTTCTTTTCAGATATTGCTGTCACTTTTGGTTGCCATGCCCTTGTCAATGATCTTAGTACTTTTAGATTTAATTCATCATTGGTGAAGACTTTTCCAAGTGTTGTCAAGTGATTGGTCAAGTGAGAGAACCTTTTCTGCAAATCTAGAATAGACTCTCTGGGCTGCATTCGAAATAACTCATATTCTTGTGATAGTGTGTTGAGTTTAGATCTTTTTACCTCAATGGTGCCTTCATGAGTTATTTCCAACATATCCCATATTTCTTTTGATGTTTTGCAGTGAGATATCCGGAAAAATTCATCCATTCCTAGTCCAGATTGCAATATGTTTTTAGCCTTCTTATCGAACAGCACTTTTCTTTTATCATCATCAGTCCAAGAATCTTTTATCTTAATTTCTTCTTTGTTATTGATGACAGTTTTTGGAATGTGAGGCCCATTTTCCACTACATCCCATATGTCATCTCCTTGTGCTTCAAGATATGCTTGCATACGTATTTTCCAGATATCGTAGTGCTCTCCAACAAAACATGGTGGCTTGGTACTACTACCACCATCTCTAAAAATAGGTTGTGCGGAAGCCATGTATATTTGATCGAGGAGTAAGTTACCTTAACCCGCTCTGATGCCAATTGTAAGTACAGAAGTACGCCTAAGAGGGGGGGTGAATTAGGTGTTAGTAAATTTTCTGTTTTTAGTGATATAGTAGTTGGATTTTTAAGAGTTTAAGAACAAGGCTTAATAATTAACTGCAGTAAGTAAATGGACACTTTGAGATTTATCTTGGTTCCCCTTATAACCAAGGGTACGTCCAGTCCTCTTGCACACCACAAGAGATTAATCCAATACTTGTCAGAAAATGTACAATACCCACCCTGGGATTCTTTCTACAAAACTCTAACAAAACTTCTAAGATAGCACACCACTATCTTAGATTAAGCTATCTTTTACAAATGGTACAATAAGATTTGAATGAATCTAAGAGGTGATATATTGATAAACAACTCAATAACAATCCAAGTACTTGAGAACTTTATCCAATGATATGAAAAATAAAATGCAAGTACTTAGTATAAAATCAGAATTTTGTTCAAAATTGTTCAATGTATGGATTCAAGGATTGTTGACCTTTGATCTGAAGTTATGGGGTATTTATACTCCATAAACATCCCTTCAGATTCGTGGCCATTGATCCAAGAGTATGATGAAAAATTACAATGTTCTAGAGCCATCCCAGTTCTGAAAAATTGTAATGTTTCCAGTTGTATTCGAATACAAGATATGTGTATTCGAATACACCTCTTTGTAACATTCAAAAATATTCAAATTTTTCATCTTGTATTCGAATACACATTGGTGTAGTCGAATACAGATTAGTAAAATTAGCCACTGACTTAGTTTGTATTCGACTACATATGTGTGTAGTCGAATACACAAAAAGAATTTTTGCCACTGACTTAACATGTATTCGACTACAGATGTGTGTAGTCGAATACAACATTTAAATTTTTGCTTCTAACTTAAGTTGTATTCGAATACACTTTTGTACTTAGTCAAAAATGTGATTTTAAATGTTTTGTTAATGTTGTTTTGACTTTTGAAAATATGTTAAATGCATATGTACATACAAATTGTTCTCAAGTATTTGAACTATTGATTTGTATCATATACCTTTACATTTTATCATTTATTATTTGGATGTTGAAGCTTATTGTGAGGACATTTTGATCTTCTTTTTGATCTTGTTGTATTGTCCATAATCGGTGGTCGTGTCGTCATCAAAAATATGTAGTTTACAAACATGAACAAAAAGCATCGCACAAAATATGAGGACATACATTGCATGGGAACCAAGAATCTTCCACAACTGCTTTATGAGATGGTTTGTCTCTTTCGGTATTTTTTTAATTAATTTATCAATACAATTATGATGGTTGACATTCTTGTTACTAATGTTAGACAACAAAAGCTAGAGGAAAGCAACCATCGCGAGCACAAATTTATATTAATACTCGAACTCGAAAAGATGGAAGTATTGTTACTGAAAAGGCAGCTGAAGTAATTGTAAGAATTTTAAACTTTGATTCAAACGTAGGCAAAACACGATTTGTTATATTTTCGTTTGATTTTTGCTTCTTAGGTTTAGGAGCATTAACATCACTAGATCTATTCTTAGCTATGTTGTCGCCTTCAACATGCTGTGTCATTTCACCATGCATCACTAGACCAGTTCCTGAAAGTGCATCCACTTTATCAGTATAATGTTCATTACAATTTGAACTAATCATTTCTAACAAGTAGAAAGAAAATAATAATAAGAAGGGGTAGAGTTCATTTCTAACAAATACCAAAATGAGTTTGGGCAATGTAATACTTGAATTTTATCCACAAAAATAATAGATAGAATCTATTCAAATTGTCAAAATACTCTCAGTTATGCTCATATTATCTATATTCTTTAGGCCACAATGCATGATCTTTCTTTTTTTTTCCAAAGTTGTCCATTAAAGAATGCAGAGTTTCATGTTGTTAAATATTGTAATTGGCTATGAAACTTTGTGTTAAATGTAGGAAGAACTAAAGAAGCATATGGTAGAGGAGACAGAAAGCTCAAATAATCCTCAAACCACTCAAGATTTTACAACTTGGAAGAATGATATTTACTCAAAAGTTAAAGGGTCTGAAAAAAGAGGACGTGTGCGTTGTCTTGGCAAGATAGCTCAAAACGCAAGTTCTAGCTCTAACTCTCATGCTAACCATAGAGTTAAAACATTGGAGAATTTGCTTGGAAATCTTGTTTCCGTTCTCCAAGTACGGTTTTCTGAAGATCCACAAATTAATGAGGTTTTACAAGCTGTAGTTGAACAGGTATAATTTATGTCAAATGATAATTGATAACTCGTGACTATTTTAATTATGTCACAAACATTTTGATTTTTGGTGGTTCTATTGAACAGGTGAATGGAGACAGCATTGTAGGGTTTTGGGTTCCACATTTTGTTTTTTGAAACTCACTCGTGATCAAGTTCTCTCTCTTTACTTGATTTTGGTTTATCATCAAAATTTTGATTTTTCTTATTAAACGAGTTAATATTATTGTGATCTCTCTGAAATTTGATGCAGGAATTGAAATGGCAGCAAATTCTTCTAATTGATTTTGTGAGAGGACACGTTTAGGATGTATTTCGCTCTCAAAATAAAAGGCATGAACAGCTAAGATGCGATTGTTCTTCTGGCTGTGCACGTGTCACCACAAGACATTGTCTTTTTCTTTTTCTTTTGCTTTGAGTGTTCGATCAGATTCTCCCTCACAATCTCGAGATTTAGAACATCATCTTCCATTCTTCGCATCTCTCTCTATCTGCTCATCTTAGGTATCAATTCTATAATCCTCACCTTTCCGGTTACAAGTTTTTTTTTTCATCACATGTTTGTATTTTTCCTTCGTGTAGTTCATACATCAATTCATGTTACATAATCGCTTGATCAATCTACTCCAAATATTTTAATTCGAACTTCATAATTCCGATTATGTAACATGGATTGATATATGAACTACTCGAGAATATAGCAGGGATAGAGAATTGTGTCTTGTGTGTGTTATAGAGAGAGTAATCAAAACAGAAAATGCTTCCCTAAAAGGAAAAAATAAAATCATAAGTAGAATTGCCAACACAGTAGAAGCTAGAAGTTTCCTTAAACAACTGAAAATTAAAGAAGCATAATATTGATGATTTGTATGTTTTACTTTTTTTGCTGCATTGCAACAGTTTTGTTTTGTTTTTCTCGCTTCATTTCAATTCTATGGCCCTGTTTGAGACAGCTCAATGGTATATGTGTGTATAAAGTTATATGATTGTTAGAATATACTTTTATGTTATATTAGAGTATGTTAGTTTATTTTACACGATCAGTTTCTTATCTTGGTATATTAGATTATTTCTTAGGATTATTAATACTTATTAGCTTGAAATATTTAATTAAGTTTACGAACTAAAAATTATGTAATTTGGTCATTAAACTTGTCGATAATTTGTAATGAAGGCTCTGAACTAAATATGTTTGTTTTATTTTTTTATTCAATTAAATATGTTTGTTTTATTTTTTTATTTTTCTATTTTAGAAAATAGTGCACATTTTTGAAAAGAAATCACAGACAAACAGAAATCAAACACATCCATGATTTTCTAAAATTTAAAAATTTAACTACTTATTTTTATTATTATTTTTATCATTATTATTTTTTTATTAATTTTTTTATGTTTATTAAAAATTTTAAAGTAACAGACAAAGTTAAATATCTAAGACTAAGTATTGTTTTTTGTTAAACCAATTAGAAATCGCTTACAACAGACAACCGTATAAACTAAACTAATAGCTATTTGTATGTATTTTAATACACCTCACTCCATCAATTATTGAACCATGACTAAATGTTTTCTTTTATTAGACATGTTTATAACATTTCATTATTAATAATGTCTTGAGCATAAAAAAGAATGTCAATAAAAATGTGATGATTAATTAAAGATGTAGGTATCCGTGCAAGTAGTTAAAAACTTAAAGACGTTGTGAACTCAAAGATTGTTTCTACGTAAATGACACACACCACAATCATTAATTACTTTACTTAATAATTCATTATAAATAAATAAATTATTTTATTGATAAATACAATCATCAAATTAAAAGTTTTTATTAAATAAATTAATTCTACAAATTTGTATAAAATTTTGAAATTAATTAATATTTCATTAAATAATTTTAAATAAAATAAAATAAGATTTTGAAAACATAAATATGTCAATAAAATTTTGAATTTATATAAAATTTTGTATATTTAATAATTAATATAATATGTTAATTATTAACTGTTAATGAATCCCACCTCTCTCTCTCTCAAAACAATTCATTCATGTTTTACTCTAAAAATATTTCTAATTTGTATATTGTTTAAATAGCTACCTATTCATAAGCTAGCTAGATTACCAACTTAAATACTACATAATAATTGTTTTATGAAGTAAAACTATTGACATACTTACAGATAAATAATCTATATGGACTCTCCACCATACCAAATAGCAGTTACATATATATCCTAATTAATAAGAATATATAACCAATTTCTTCAAATTTAAATAATTCAGATCTCTATTTTAAATTTGACACATTCTTTCACCCTAAAATTTTTTTATAAAAAAATTATTTATATCTCTTCAACTATCAAATCATTAAAAAAAATCATGTGTGAGTTCATTCATTGACACTTTTAAAAAAAAAATTTATTTGGATCCCTTTAACTACCAAATCATTAAAAAAAATTATTATAGATTGATACATTAGTTGACACTTGTGAATCAAATAATTACGCATGAAGTAGTTAATAAATTTCAGTTAACACGAATAAGTATTTAGATCTTAACTGAAATAATTTTTTGTTAACCTTTATTTAGTTCTTAATCAAACTTTGAATGACCAAGGCTTTGTTTGATAAAATTAACTCATAGTTTATTGTTAATAGTTGATAGGTATTAAGCTAATCGTGTGTTTGTTAAAATTAGCGGTTCAATTAACTTAAAAATATTTAATGATATTCTTAATTAAAAATAAATTGTATCAATTAATACTTAAAACATTTTAAAAGTAATAATTTAAAATTTAATTTTTATTAATTAAAAATTTATCAATCTGATATATTTTTTATATATCTATTTTATTTATTTTACATTAAAGTAAATAAATAAATCATTAACTTTAAAACATTGATTCTTCCTCTAAAATTATAATAAATAAATTATTTATTAATCAAATATAATTTTGATTCATTTAGCTGGGTTTATTTATTTTAAACTATAATAAATAAATTATTCTAAATTATTTACTTTAAATTATTATTTATTAGAACTAT